>WOFM01000299.1:0-269444 GCA_011428145.1 Ericerus pela | reverse complement strand
GGGGGGGGGGGATATTCGAAAATATACGAACTTCGTGGTAACATAAAATATTATTTTATTGTAATGTAAATGTTATTTCACCCAGTGCGAGATCTCAAGAGAAAATAAAAATCAAATTATTCCTCACTTAATTCTAAATTAATGTGTTGTCTATACTTTCATTATGTAACTCGGGACTTCAAAATTCGTACCCCCACATTTGCATATACGAATCCGATATAATTGTACTTATTAGTTGGTATAACACTAAGACACACCTATATAATATTTTTTTCGTTGAAATAAAGGCAAAACGAATGGCTGTGCGCAAAAATTTCATCGACCAGTAGTCTTAAACAATTTAGGAAGTCGGTATACATCAGAGAAAGTGCTCTCGTCCACCAAGAATACCATCAACCTACATCTCGAACGTTATTTTTATTTATATTTATTTACTTATTTGTTTGACAATACAGCGTAAAATTGCGATATCTTATGCATCAAGAACATCTTCGAATGCTGCTGTTATTATATTATAGTCGAGCCCACTAGAGTCGAGTTTATTTATTTGTTTATTTTATTCAATACATTTCTCTCATGAAATACCGCATCGCTGTTGTATACACGTATATTTTACCAGTGCACGTACTCCCAATTTTAGCCAGAAAAATTTCTCCTTTCATTTGTCATGAAATATGCGGTGTGCGGGTGTGTGCTTGGCTACGTAAATTATATAGCTTTTTCTTATTTTCAAACTATACCGGGTTCAGATCTATTAAACGAAATAATACGGTTCAATTTTTTAAATATTTTTCAGTCGGTATCCATCGGAAGATCTGTAAATTTTTTTTATTAACTTAATTTTGTTTCTTTTGAAACGCTCAATTTGATACGTAAATATATCGATTGATATACTCGGTTCAAAAATTAGATCAATCTTAGATCAATCCGGATTTTTATTTTTATTTTTGTTCCATTTATGACAGAATAAGTAACGAATATATTACAGAATATATTACACGCGAACAAGAACTTGCCCGTTAATTTACATTCGCAATGCGTGAATTCTTTTCTCCTTCTATAATGATGTGTTCAATTATCAATCTAACATTAACCTTATTATAGTTGAATATTATACATTGTAATTAGGTATGAATCCGCGATCGAGTGTAAAATAATAAACGAGTGAGAAAAAAATTGTCTGCTTTACAATACATGGTGGTTGTTTTCGCTAATGAATTGATTGCACTTGTGAGGCTGCATTAGTACTCACTTAATGATTCAGCAATACGAGTTTCAATTGTGTAGCCTACATCTAGCTACAGCACCATACGATTCCCTCCGGACGAGTTTGAGAAATGAGTTAGTACTGTTGTCATTAATCTTACGTTCATTGGATCGAAATATCGAATTTTTATATCAACATCTTGATTAACACCTTGATCCAGACTCGAGCTCTGATTTCAAGACATGGTCCTCTGAGAGCCAAATAAATAACTGAACTTGAATTGAAAAACTGTATATAGGTAAAATAGCGCCTTTTTCGCCGTCAAAAACACTACTTTGAACTTTGAATCGATCTTCATAAAATAAGTACCTCAGTAGATACTTTTCTTGAATCTCCTACTGCATGGGTATGCCAGCTAATAAAAAAGCAGTTTTCTTAATCCATGGGTAGCAAGAATTGGATTCCCACCCATATCCTATTCTTTTTCAGATTCGCTCACAGACTTATCTCGTCTTTTAAATTATTATTCTTCCTTCAAACGCATAGGTTCTTGCATCACTTCAGCCTACCAAAATTTCTTCATTATTTCTAAATCAATTCCTAAAATCTTACCTCCAAAGTAATTGCGTTAATCTTCTGACTCTGTCTGGACTGTGATGTAGGCTACTTAATTTTCACTTAACAAACTTTTTACTCTCCCTTTAACATTTTACTCACCCTAAAAAATAACTATAAAAAAGTAATTCTCCATCACCTGTTCGTTCTCAGGTGTACGTTTTGAAACCTGAATTCTTTTTCAAAATCTCGTACCAAATTAAAAAAAAAAAAAGAAGAAAAAAAAACTTTAAAAGTCAGCTACACTCTGTTAGAAAAAGTAGGTTTTCAAAGATAACGATTCAAATAATTAAGGCATTATTACTGATTATTTGAAATTCTTTAAAACTTTCAAATGACAACTGCGTATTAGAGAATTGAACTCCATAACGAGTGAATTCGAATGACCCCAATTTTAGTGAAGTTGAAAATCTCAGATACAAAAGAAAAAAAAAACTGTGGACAAGTTAGTTAAACTCAAAGATGGAAATTTGGTAATTCAAAGGTATCGGGTTTGAATCGGCTAAAAAACTGGAATGGACAGGAGGGCGAAAATTGACTTCTTGAAGTAATAATGCTATCAACACTAATATTAGCCTATATACCTATAACCAAGTTAAGATATTTGTCTGTCGCGATATTTTAATAAAAGTACGAAAAATATGCACTAGATACCTGCTATAGTAAAATATATTCACATCAAAACGAATGTTGTACAATTAATACTATGTACACTGTAATGTAGATTAGAGAAGCTTCAAAACATAATCATTAATTACCAGTCATAAAATAATTACATTTATATGGAAAATAAAATAAAAATAAAGTTATGAATAAAAATATGCCAGAAAAGAAAGTAAATTACCTACGAACAAACATGATCATTGCTCGCAAATTAAACTCGTAGCATTTGGCATATTTGAATTGTGTTTGCCTTGCTCAACACAAAACTGACTCAAATTCACCAAGAGTTTCTTTAAAAAAACTCTTTATTGTTCGTAGGTAAGAGCAATAAAATTATAATATTTCAATATGCTCGATACGTCTTCCCTGTAAATTATAATCCAAAGAATATAATAGGACCTTTTCTATTCCTAAAACATGTTTCAAAACATAGGGCATCATAAACTGCACTTCACAACGAAACAAATTTGAACAATGCCAGTTCTAATCACGTTGAAACTCTCCAACATAATCAAAACGAACTGTGGCCCAGTTGGTTACACTCAACGACAGAATTCTGGTAATTCAGGAGTATAGAATTCAAATTCGCGAAAAAACTGGGGTGGGTAGGAGGACAAAATTGACTTTCTAAAGTAATTCTGCTTTTCTGAGGCTAAAAAAAAATTTTTCCATTTCAAACTTGAAAAATGAATTTTTTAGGGATGTTATCTGAAAAGTAAAATGGAGAAAATCACACTAAATGACTTATAACTTGAAAACAAATTGACGAATTAAAACCAAAATTGGTAGGGCTTACCCTTATGTCAAATGTGCTGTTTGTACCGAATTTCGTGACTATTGGATAAGAGTTGCAGTTTTAGTGAGTCAACATCGAAAATTAGCCTCTCCAACAGTTCCAGGGCATGAACAATAAAACCAATGGCAACCAAACTTGGAAGGATATTAGAATAAGTCTAAATCAATATCTATACCAAATTTTGTGACTATTTCTTCGAAATTACGTTTTTTAGAGCCATAAAACAGCCAAAACTGCAACATAATCGTCCATCCCTGACGTATCGTAAAACCAATTTTATCAAAATTCAAGTGGTCTCATCCCCGACTTAATATGAATGTTTCATCTAAATTTCGTGACTATCGAACAAAAATTACGCCCTGTATTGTGATAACAAGAATTGAACATACAATACATACATACGTACATACATGCATACATACGCACATACGAACATACGAACATACGTACATACGTACATACATACATATATAACACATATGAATTTTCAAAAATGGTGCCAAAATGTTCCTTGAGTCACGAAACGAAAAACGTACTTACTTCCACCCCTGGGTCCTTCCATGAGCACAAGATTAATAAGTAGATTTTCGTAGAAAACCAACTTAAAAAAAATAAAAACTCTTTAAAATGCCTAAATTGTTATTTAATATTGTTTGCAGGTGAATTGGAGGCGGTTTTAATTTCAACGGTCACTCTCTTTATGGTTATGCCTTTGAAGGAAATCTTACTAGCTTGTAGATACCTAACTGAAATTAAATTATTACATAAATTTTATTGCTTACCTTTAGTGAAGTGTTTATGGCGCTGACAGCCCGAAGATGATCTTCAATCGGCGTTTATAAATTTTTGGAATTCGTCCGATATCCATCCACACCGTAGTGTCCGTCTATTGCGCATTCCTGGGGAAACAAATGAAAGCAATGGTTAGTATCTATGGTTATAAATCAATCGCAATCACTTACATACATTATTATGGTACAAAGTACAGGAATTATTGATAAATCTAATCAATTATACAGAATACAAGTTAGCTCACGCAGACGAAGACGAAGACTCGACTGTGCAAAACCAAGGTCAAGACCAGGACCAGGACTACTATGGTCTTCCTCTTGGTCTTACTTTTGCTCGTCACTAGAGCTAGTGTCAAGTAGAATCCATTTATGGTCATTGTGTTGAAAATCAAGATTTAGATTTGATTAAGGGATTGATTTCGCACCGACTTTCAAAATAGGTGGCTCCTAAAAGTAAGAGGTTTACAAAACTACGGTTTAACTGTAAAGGCTACCTTATTTTACCATTTATAAGTTCCTTCGTCCTCCATTCTTCCCTCAGAAAATCATGGTTGTGGGTTTCCCAAGGCATCAGAAATTTTTACTTTTGAAAAGGGGAGAAAAAAAAAACGTATTCAGGGTCGTAGCCAGGATTTTCTCAAGGGAAGAGGAAGAAAAAAAATTTGACTTCATTTTAAGTAGATTTCTGAAAAAATCTAATTATTAAAATTGCTTGAGTATTCGGACCCAGGGTTGGCAATGGCTTTTCGTTTCATGATCTTCTAAGCATTTTGGCACTAATTTTGAGAATTCATTTTTTTTTTTTAATATATACCTCCTTTTGCGTTGAGTCCATTTCTAGGCGTGATTTTGATCGGATGGCTTTGAAATTTGAAAAAAATATTACGATCCATTTAGGGACAAACTATATTGTTTTTGGTCCGTCCGCTAGATCAGTTTATATGAATTTTTTATTGAACAGCGTACAGGTCGTAATTTTCAATCGATAGGCCTGAAATTTAGTAAACGTATGCGTTTTAGATCAAGGACAATATCTATCAATTTTAGTGTAGATAGGCCTCTCGGTACGTCTGGTGGGGGCGATTTTGTTGCATTTTTGGCAGACTAATGGCTCTAAAAGGAGTAATTTTCAAGTTATATTCACAAAATTTGATACCGATATTAACTCAAAGTATATCTAACATGTTTCCAAATTTTGTGTCTATTGGTATTATAGTTCATTCCCTGGGGCTGTTGGAGCTGCTAATTTTTCATGTTATATTAATAAAAGTTGCAATTCTCTTTCAATAGTCACGAAATTTTGTACATAATAGTACTTTTTATACAAGGACCAGACCTACCAATTTTGGTTTTGATTTGTCAATTTGTGCCTAACTTATTAGCTATTCAGTGTGATTTTCTCTCTTTTACCCTTCTGATAATGGTCCTGAAAAATTCATTTTCTAGGCTTTATTGAGAAAAACACACGTTTTAACCTAAAAAAACTCGATCCCAGATAAAGGTCAATTTTCGCCCACCTTCCACCCGCTTCCGATCAGTAGATTTGAACTCGGGTACTAAAATCTCTGCTAATATTTTCGTAACCACCTCGTAAAAAACTGCACTATACTTCGTTTTGCAACGTGTGAGATTTTTTTCGCATATAATTGTTGTTTGTTTTCGTTTTCTTTTTTATATAATACATAATTCTCGTCACTGCAAGAAGGAGAACCATCGAATTATTTCCTAAATTCGTACTAGTTAGAACTTGAAATAATTTTTCATTTCATAAAAAAATAATGATTTTTGACACAAAAGTGAAAAATTTATTCATATAATTTTTTTAAATCAATACTAAATCAGTATATTTTATTGCATGCATCATATGCATCATACTTGTGTAATATTGGTAATTTTTGCAAAAAATATACATATTTCATATATCACTTTATTAGAAGTATGTTGGTCATAAAGGTGATTTTTAAACAAAGAAAATCTACATTTTCTTGCAAAGCTTGCTGGCCATGAGTTTTTTTTCTTTTTTCTTTTGCTCGTCACTTAAAAATTTAGAAAATTTTAGAAATTTAGCATCTATGGAATCCGCTGTCTCATATTTATTATTAAAATTTTTCCATTTTCAAAAGTAACATGCAAAAAAGAAAATCTCATGGGGGCAGTCGCCCCTTTGCCCCCCTTGGCTCCGCCTTTGAACATATTCGAACACGAGAGTGCTATATTCCACTATAAATATTCTTACGTGACGTTAATCACGTCAAGATAAAGTTTGCATATGGGGCGTGCGTAAATAACTCAAGTAATATTTAGTGGAACAACGTACATTCCTGAGCAGTGTGCATCACTCCCTTCTGACGTTTCCTCTCCATTCGGCCTCATAAAATTATTCAGAATGAGACTATTTTTGCTTAATATTCTTAAGAAAACCTACGCACGTTTTAAGGTAGACTAATTTTTTGTGAAAACTCGTTCCAATTTGAGCCTATCCTACTCCTGAGGCTACGCCCATACCTATTACAATCTTTTTAAACCACAAATCGCATATACGTGGCTTGTTTTTGGATCACTTTCGATCGAATAAATTCGAATAATTGACATTTTCGACCGCTGTCTGACGTTCCAGCCGTTGAAGTCTGTGAAAACCGAAAACGGTTTCACCGCAACCGCGATTTACTCACGACTCCAACCACTAATTGCGATCGTCAATTTCGAGCACGTGCTGGATGCGACTACACCACAGTGGTCAAGACGTACCGGACATGTATAAAGTATACCTACGTGTCTTATTTCATCCAAAAAGAAGCAAAACAGAAAAGAATATAGTACATAAAAAAGTGCACTAACGCAGGTTTGGCGCGCTGGTCACACACATACTCGTACGTTTGCGACTCAGGTGCTGTACGTTACAATGGACAAGCAAAGATAGTTGCTAAGTTAGTGTTGTGTGAAAGAAGACTGACTGTACGGTACTGGTGCGCCGTGTCTTGGTGTAATTAGACTGGAACGAGGTAAAAATAGTCGTAGATCACATTCTATGTACATCACGCGTCGACAACGTTCGCACAAATCGCATTGCACTCATCGAGACAATTTATCATCTCCACCACATATTTTACTGTTCACTATAACACTCTATATAGCCTGTAGGCTATATATTGATCGTGTAATATAATATATTGTACATTCTACTTACCTACGACTTTGTCAGACTCTTTTGGAAAAACGAAGTGTTTGATTTTCGTTGCCTAACGAGGTAAATTAAATTGCCCTGTGTCCCTGAACTTTCCAGTTCTTTTTGACGCAAAACGTCACTAGGGGTATCTCATAAAAAAAAAAAAATGTAATAGAAAAAAGGCGACAGAAAAAATGTTACTGCCAAAATTATAACGTCATCATCCATTCCAGGTGCTAGACTTTTTAAGTCCAAAATGATGACCAGTGCATTGTATTTTTCCTGACGAGCCCCGCAATATCCTCAGACTGCTTTGTAAATAAATAGATAGATAAATAAATAAATAAATAAATAAGCAGGTATACCTACTAACCAAAATAAAATAAATATAAATAATATTTAAATAGATAAATACGTAGATTTATTGCATATTGATTTGAATATGTGAAAGTGTACGGTAATGGGCATTATCTCAGGGGCAGTTGAAACCACTGATGACGTCATAATTTTAGACTTGGAAATTTGGGGCATCGTCATTGGTTTAAGAGGGATTTTGTTGAGGTTTTATACATCTGTTTATTGCATACTGATATGGATACATTGAAAATGTTTTTCGGAAACATGAGTAGTGTCTTTGACGCCGCCACATTTTCTGAATTATTTTTTATGTAGGTTTACAAAGAAAATCTACGCGTATTAAAATTAATCCAATTTTAAGACACACGCTGGGCGGTAGGTTCGTTTTTCATCTCATGTACCCAGAAAAATTTTGGCACTATTGGCTAAAATTTATATACCTATATAATTATTACATTTAAATATTTACTGTATATATACATATATCTGTTTAGCATTTTTCATCCGATAGTCACGAAATTTTGTATATTTATTCGAATGAAGACGTGGAGAAACTCTATTGTTTTTGGTCCAGATTGGCTGGATGGTATGTCCGGTACATCCTATTATGTTGGATTTGTTTTAGTTTAAATAGATGCCTAATCTTGAAGCAATTTAATTACGAAATTCCGTAAAGACGTTGAATTGATGTATTATATTCTATTATTCTGCAAAATTTGGTTTCAGTCGGCTGAACGGTTAACGAGTAGAAGTTATTTGAAAAAATCTTTTATTATTGCTGAAAAGAGCAGAATATATTTCCAAATGAAACAAAAAAGCAGAGTGGAAAGCAGGCTTGCTGTTATTTTATTTGCTAACAATCATTTCATAACTGGCGCACGTATTTTATAACCTCGCAATACAACTCATTATGAATTTTCTCGACCCCTCATTGAACGTAATTTGTACTCATCATACTGACAAATACTTTTAATATTTTCATTTTTTTATAAATTTTCTATCGATTATGGCTTAAATTCTGTGTTTATGTATACGTAGGTCCCGACAATATCTCAGAAATATGGCTTAACTGATTGGTACGAAATTTGACAAATATACTTATTCATCTCAACTCACCGGTGGTAAATCACTACGTATTTTATGTGAACATACAGTAAACTGTGTATGCACAGAAAAGGTTTCAATATTAATTTGCTTAAATTAATAAATGAGCAAAACATTTGCTTAAAAATATAAATTTTTGTATGTTGTAACAATATAAAAAATAACGTGCATAATCGGCAAAGATTATGAACTGAGCTGACATTGGACGTATCAAAATTCAATATTTAATTATCAAGGTAGATACCTAATTTGCATTAGAAAAAATCTGAAAATTTCGAGATCCGCGGAACCAGCATGAAATTTAGAATATATAACCATTTTTATTTTCTTTTACTTGCATTGAACAATCATATGATGTGGAATACCTTGTCGTGAGAGATATTCTCACCAGAAGGAAATTCTACAGAATTTAAGCGTGTTCAGCCACTTCGTATGTACGGGTAAGCCAGAACCAGACCGAACACTGGCGATTTTAGAGCAAATTCGGGTGGTTTATATACGGCTTATTTACACGCACACAAACACACGTACGTAAGAGAATACGTACGTTGGTGAGAATGGCCAGGTTGCATCATCCCCTATTGAGATAAGAGATGGCTGGCTGGTACGTGTACAAATTGTGACATCATCTTATTGTGTCATGATTCGGTACTCGTACATTACCTGCAAGTACATACAGGTAATTACAATCGAATGTATTTTGTGTTGTTTAACGTCGCAAGGACGATTATTTGCCTGCCCTTTGGGGTGACGACTGTTGTCAAGGGGTCCAAGCCCCTTTTCCTCATACCAGTGAGTCCCCACAGCTACTCCCCCCAGTTTTTGTGCCGCAAAAATGATCAAATTGCGCAGGCCTAGGGGGACTTGCGGGTTTATCAGTGCCTCTTCTGGTCTGCCTCCTACTTGGCTAGTGCGCTTCCAACAACAGCGCCGACGCATTTGTATGATTGCCATCTTGCGTCGGCGCGCCCCTGGTATTGGGTGCGACGGCATTCTCCCCTACTCCTAGGTGGACAATTTTCTGTATAGGCGTAAGGGTGGTGGCAGGAGTGAGGGGGCAGTGATCGCTTGAATAGTGGCTTTCTCAGCATCGGGGAGTTTGAAGTCTCTGATGCTAGGGCAGCCATCTTCACTTGTTCATTCGCTGCCCTCTCCGCTGTGAAAAGGAACTTCATGGGTTCCCTAGTCTCTGCAGGTTTTGACTCCGATTTTGGGGTTTCTGGAATTGGGGTTTGTTCTGGGGGTGACTGGGGAGGAGAGACTATTGGGGGAAGCGGAGTTGTCATCTCCACTAGGACATCGTTTATGGGTGGAGCTGTGTCCATGAGCAGCTCCTCCTCTATCCGATCCAGCTCCGTTTTCTGCTCAATTTTCCGCTGAGTTTGTAAGAGCTCAGCGGTTTTTCGAGCAGTCTGGGAGGTGGCGGACTTCAGGATGGTAGTTGGCAGCGACATAGGAATTAGGTTTACAGGAAAAGGAACCAAAAATATCGTTTAGAGAACACATCTGAGATCTAAGACAGTTCTAAAACGGGTGAATTTACTGCTATTTTCGATTTACCATTACACTTTCCTTTTAGCTTTTTCGCATCTTCTTATCAGCATGTAGAGGGGATAGCGCTTAAAATTCTCGGCCGTATGCAAGTTTTCCAGTTAAGTTCTGATCGGTTTGAGCAAAGTTATGCCTGAAATAAACTCAGAGAATATATTTTTCAAATTTTATTACAAAGGAATCTCCGCTTGTGACGTCACAACGTTGAGATTATCTTTGTGTTTGACAATAAACGCACACTGCGATGTTTATTTCCGTATCGCACGTGGATTTGTTTATTCCTGTCGTTTTCTTTTTTTGTCATTCTTCGTTTGCTTATCTCCGGAGTTTCTTTTGTCTCGCGGAATTCCGATTTTTGTCGTGTATTTTTTTAGCGGGTTTAAACTTACGTAGAGGATATTACTTTTTCGGGAGTAAATTTTATTTTCTTCGCATTAACCTCTCAGACATGCGAGAAGAATGGGAATTTTTGCATTTTTTACTGCCTAGGGGCCTGCCTCTTTTTTGTGGGCATATGGGGGCCTCGGGATCGAATGTTTTGGTAGTAACATTGACCGAAATTTTCACAGACTTTTTTATTTTTGGTGTTTTCTCTAATTGTGAATTTATTATTTCACATTTTTCGACGGATTCTTCTGTTTGTTGGTGAATCCATCTGTATATTTTCTATGTTCTCCCTCTGCAACCTTTTTATTCTTTTATCGTCACTTACCATGTATGCAGGCTTCAATCTGTCAATTGAAATTGTTCGAGGTTCGCTTGCAATGAGTATCACAAAGTTTTTCTCATCTCGTGATACTACTTTGTAAGGACGGGCGTATGGTTTCTCCAGAGCAGATCTCATTTTTTCGTCTCTAACAAATACATGTGAGGTATTGGCCAAGTGTTTTGAGACGTAACTCTTGGGCTGGCCATGGCGAGCTGCCTGTTCTAGAAAATTGTTGGCATCATTTCTTATATTTTGTACCATAATTTTGGGGCTAACTTCCTTCGATTTTGTGAAGAAGTCCCCTGGGAGGCATAGCTCTTTGCTGAACACTAATTGCGCTGCAGAATGACCTGTATCCATTTGTAGGGCAGATTGAAGGCCTAAGAGGATGGTAGGAAGTACGTCTATCCATCTTTTTGTATCATGTGACATGATAGAGGGTTTGAGAGCTCTATGCCATCTCTCAATTTTGCCATTGGTTTGAGGATGGTAAGCTGTGGTATGACTGTGTTGAACACCAAGCTTATTTGCTAACTCTTTAAAGAGCGAGCTCTCGAATTGGCGACCTTGGTCTGTAATTATGACTTCTGGTACGCCATATCTCGCAATCCAGGTATCATATAACCTGGCAGCTACAGTTGGAGCTGTCATCTCATATAGAGGAACTGCTTCTGGCCATCGTGTTGCCCTGTCTATTATCGTTAACAGGTATCTGTGTCCTTGAGATGGTGGCAATGGGCCTACCAAGTCCATATGTACTGTTTTAAACCACTCTGTTTGTTTGAAGGATTTGAGAGGCGAGCGAGTGTGTCTTCCTACTTTGGATTCTTGACAGTTCAGGCAACTGCGAGCCCATTTGTTACAGTCAGACTTCATTCGTGGCCATACAAACCTTGCCAAAATTAAATTAGCACTACATTTTGGCCCAGCATGTGACAGATTATGTACACTGTTGAAAGCCAACCTACGATATTTTACTGGTAAAAATGGCCTATTCTTACCTGTACTGATGTCACATGTTAACAAAACATCAGTACTGGGAATTTTTCGCTGTCTCAATTTGAGAGTAGTATCATCGTTCGATAACAACTCCTGCAATTCTGCATCCTTAAGCTGAGCTTTAGCTATTTCAGCATAAGGCAATTGGACAGGAGCTGAGATAGCTTTGATTCTACTCAAGGCATCAGCTGGAGTGTTAAGTTCTCCACTTATATACTGAATGTCGGTAGTCAATTGACCAATATAGTCTAATTGTCGTGCTCTTCTCGGCAATGCCAGTTCTGCTTTTTGTGTGAAGGCATATGTTAGAAAACATCTACCCTCTAATTGGTGACTGAAATGCTTCAACGCAGCAAAAATTCCGAGCAATTCCCTATCATATGTGCTATAATTCTTTTGTTTTTGAGAGCTTCCTCGAGAAGAAAGCTAGCGGTAACTTTTTGTTGTCTTTGTCAAGTTGGTACAGGGTTACACCAATAGCAAAATCAGATGCATCGGTACTCAGGCATAATGGCAGACTTTCATCTGGATGAGCCAATAGAGTTGCATTTGCCAGTGTATCTTTGATTTTCTCAAAGGCCTGTTTGGCTTCTTCATTCCATTCGAGTGGAGTTTTATCTTTGCTTTTACTTGTCTTAATTAGTGCAAACAGCTTACTTTGTTTGGCTGTTGCATTCTTCATGCAACGTCTATAGAAGTTCACCATCCCCAAGAAACGCCTAAGTTCAGCGACATTTGAGGGCTTTGGGAAATTCAATATTGGCTCTACTTTGGTCTTCATTGGGAAATGCCTTCGGTCGAGACTTTGTAGCCGAGGAAGTCAATTTCAGTCTGTGCATATAAGCTTTTACCTACATTGATAGTAAGCCCGGCAGCGTGTATATGCTGTACAACGGCTCTTACATTCTCCTCGTGCTGTTTCTCACCGCCTTCAGAGCAAATGTAGATATCATCCAAGTATGCATATGCTAACGGCAATCCCCTAAACAGTCCATTGATAAATCTCTGGAAAGTTTGTGCTGAGTTGCAAAGTCCACACGGCATTCGAAGGTATTCGAATATTCCAAAGGGGGTTATAACCACTGTCTTTGGTACGTCCTGGTCAGCCATAGGAATTTGGTGGAATGCCCAGTTGATGTCAATTTTAGTGAACATCGTTTTACCCTTCATATTCGCGTTAAAGTCCATTATATTGGGGACTGGGTAGCGATCAGGAACTGTTTTGGCATTTAAGGCCCTGTAGTCTCCAACAATTTGCCACTCTCCACTTGCTTTTTTGGTCATGTGGATAGGGGAGCTCCATGAGCTTTTCAAGGGGTGACATAAGCCCTCTTCGATGATGCGATGGAAGTACTCCCGTGCCATTTTGAGTTTGTCAGGCAGTAACCTTTGTGATCTAGCATGGCAAGGCGGTCCTTTAGTCTCTATATAATGAACAGTGTCATGTTTATAGGTAGGATGTCTGCGAATTGATGGTTGAGTTACTCCAGGATAGTCAGACAGGATCTGTAAGAGTTTTCCGTCGACTTTGGTACAGCTGGATATATTTTTGTCCAGTCTGTAAGCTAGCATTTTACCATCCACACAATGTTTAGATTCACTATCGATCAATTTGCCGTTTTTGAGGTCAATGATCAGGCCAAAATGTGCAAGGAAATCTGTACCCAGGATCGGGTTTGGAACATCTGCAACCGTGAAGGACCACGTCATGATTTTCTTAAATCCGATGTCAACTTTGCTGGTTTCAAGTCCGTAAGCTGGAAGGTTTTGACCATTCACTGTAAGGAGATAGTATTTTGGAGGGAGTACTTTTTGGGTTTTGTTAACTGGCAATATGCTCAGGTCTGCTCCCGAGTTGATTAAGTACCTTCTCCTGTTTGTCCTGTCCTTAATGAACAGGCGGCATGAGTATTTTTCCAAGGGGTCTTTGGCCGCATAGATGGCCCCTTGTTCTAATTTGACGCTTCCTTGGTATAGGATTTGCCCCACCATTTGCATCTGTTGTTACATTTGGTGGCCTCTGCGCCAAACCTGTTATGGAAAAAACAACATTTATCATCCCAATTTTGAGACTGGTTATTGGGAGATGATGTTCTCAGGGGAGTTGAACTCCAACCCCTATTGTTGGAACTAGATCTGCGGTCTCTGGACCGGGACTGTCGTCCTTTGCTGTTGCTACTATTATTGTTGTTGTTTCTACTTTTAGATCTTTGTTGCCAGCTACTATTGGATTTTGTGGAGCTTTGGCCTTTGTTCCTCTTTACTTAATCAGTCAACTGAGCTATTTGAGCTCGAAGTTGAGCAATCTCTCCAGTCTCTGCAGATACTGCACTTGCCACAGGCTTTGACTTGGTATATTCTAGCACATTATCTGCTGATTTTACAAGGAAGTCCAAGTCTGCGGATGTATTTATCACAGTCGAAGCAATGGTGGCTAGGCATTGCACAACACTTTGAGGAAGTTGTTTGCAAAATTGATTGCCTATGACAGAAGGGGTTACGATATTATCCGCCTTCTGCCTCAATTTCACTATGAAAATCGAGGGTTTGTCGTCCCCCATCTTCATACCACCAATCACATCATCAATAATTTGGTTTTTTGTTTTTCCAAATACATTCTTTATCTTCTTGACGAACCAGGCATATTTTCCATGATATCTGAAATGTGGCGGATTATCTGTGGGGGCATGCCTCCACAGATGTGGAGATACCGCTGGTTCAGTGTAATGTTTTCTGTCTTGAACCTGCCTTCCAATAGAGTCAACCACAAGTCTACCTCATTGGGCAGAAATTCTGGGATCTCTATCCTTCGTATATAGAAGTTGGGGTTCTGTCCTGGCTGTAGTTGCAAAAGCTGCATGATTTGTGCCAAGACTTCTGGTGTCAGCTGTGGCTGAGCACTACCTCCCTGCTATGGTTGTGGGTTTTCATTTCCATTTGGTGGTGGGACCATTGCTGTGTCTTTCTGATGACAAGCGTATTCCACAGAACTACTTCCTTCCTTGCTGGTTGAAAACACTGGCTCCTGTGTTTGTAGGACAGGTGTTTTCGGGTCAGAACTTTGGCTTAAAGTTCGACCACTTCTCAACGTTTTTACTGCTAATTGTTCTTTATCTATTGCAGTTCCCAGTCGTGCTAATTCTGGGTGTTGAGGGCCTTCTTCCAGATTTGGTAAATTCTTGGAGTGTCGGGTCGAAGTTGGGTGGGTTGGGGGATGAGTCCAACCTTCTTCCTCCAGGTCTACTGTCTGGTTTCTCTTTGTTTATATATTTTAAAGAGAGGGGTATAAATTCCCACTTCAGCAGACTCTACTTCAACGACCTAAAAGGTGTCTTAGTCTGCAAATAAATATTTTTATTTGTCGAGCAAGCGAGTTTCTTGCCAGCGCACTGCGGCAAATTTTTGTAATAGTGCAACGTGCCTCAAGACACCTCACGACGTAGCCAAAAATCACGTCGTGGTCACCACTGTGGAATACCTTGTCCTAAGAGATATTCTCACCAGAAGGAAATTCTACAGAATTTAAGCATGTTCAGCCACTTCGTACATAAGTACGGGTAAGCCAGAACCAGACCAAACACTGGCGATTTTAGAACCGATTTGGGTGGCTTATATACGGCTTATTTACACGCACACAAACACACGTACGTAAGAGAATATGTCCGTTGGTGAGAATGGCCAGGTCGCATCATCCCCTATCGAGATAAGAGATGGCTGGCCGGTTCATGTACGAATCGTGACATCATCTTATTGTGTCATGATTTGGTACTCGTACATTACCTGCAAGTACATACAGGTAATTACAATCGAACGTATTTTGTGTTGTTTAACGTAGCAAGGACGATTATTTGCCTGCCCTTTGGGGCGGCGACTGTTGTCGAGGGGTCCGAGCCCCTTTTCCTCATACCAGTGAGTCCCCACATATGGTTTCCCCTTTTGAATAAGTTGTATTACTTCGTCTTGAAATATGTCCTTCTTTACTTGATCTAATCTTGTCACATTTTTCCTTCATTTTATCAATTCCTCCCCATACTTTTCCTATCCAATACATAATATAGAAAATAAAAACTTTGTGGGGCTTAAAAATATTATTTCCGTTTCAGACCGTCGTATCAGTTTACTACGAAAATGGAACTCAATTTCGCATTCAGAAACTTGGAAAATATTAGAATCTAACGTTAGAAGTATGTAAAAATTGTAAAATGTTCGTATTCTGAAATTAAAAATAGGCCATTTTGAATCCATAGGAAAGCAAAAGAGGGCCAGATTCAAATTTAATGTTTCCGGGAAAAAAAAAAGAAAAAAAAGAATGAGACCATAAGACCATGTGTATTGATATGCTATATGTTGCATATAAGTATACGCTAATCTAACTAAGAAAATATAGAGATTCGATTGAATCAAAATTTACGAAAATTTTGACTTGTAAATGTGATTTTTGATTACTTCATATCTCGTACACATTTTTAACAATAGTACAAACACTGTGTCACCGAGTTTTTTCAGCAGTATCGAAGCTAACTTCTTACAAACGAATCGACAGACACTGATGTACGGACACTTCATTTTGCCTTAGAAATATTAGAGATTCAGATGTGTATCCATAATTGAACACGCGATACCAATCGAATACTTTCGAACCTAATTACTTCACAAATTAAACATTATAACGAATCTATTAAAGGAAATTCAGGCCGATATTTACCCATTCCACACAGCTTCAGGAAGTACCTAATACGTTTTTTTTTTCCTCGTGTTTATTTGACACGTTCTCGAATACGTGCTCATATCTAGAATTTATTGGAATTCGTTATGTGTGATTTGAACCTGTTTCTTCCAACTGCGGATTACTCGCACACACCAAATAAACCTGCTGTGATCGTTGATTCTGTCCACACGCATTTCAGTTGCTTTTAAACAGGTAGGTGGCTTGTTCAATTAATAAAATAAATTCTACTGTATACGTATTTAAAAACAAAAAACAAAAAAAACAAAAAACCAAAAAAAAAAACCAAAAAAAGACAAAGAACAGCTCTCACTCAATAATCGAATGAGTATAGTGTAGATGAGAATCGTAATTTTCATTACCATTATCGGTGCTCGTATACAGTGGTTGCTAATAAATATTTTATTTTATTTTTTTCTTTCAATAGATTAAAACGTTCAGTGTTGGATCTAAACCACATTTTAATTTATTGCAATAGGTAGGCAGTGCCTGGAAGAAGTGTGAATTATCTGTGTTCTCGCTTAACTGAAGAATGATGCACGTTTTTGTGCGGCCCTTATGAGACGTGAGCTCCTAGGTATACGCTTACTAAAACCAACTTCGAGTGTTGTACAATATATAATATTAAAAAATTATAACATTGCACGTGGAAAATAATGAACGCCATATTTGATAATATACCCTCGAAACATCGTTTGAATTTTTAAAACATGAAAACTTTCAATATCTACTAGCTTACGATTTGACCTTTCATACACTCCACAAACCCAAATTTTTGATTATTTTTTGGAACTATAATAATATAATACACGTAGGAGGAGGTAACTATTCTTCAGCCTCCCCACCCATACCGGTTTCACCGAGCGAATTTAAATTCTATAAAGTGACTAGGAAAAGGTCAGTTGAAAAGAAAGTAGAAGTTTTTTTTTTATGTTAAGTTTATACAAAATTAACGAAATCGTAGATAAAAGTTGCCACTTCAGACAACTGTCCGGAGTTCACAAAACTCAAATAATAATGAACCAAAATTTGTTTGTACTGCATTTAGGTTAGCCTATCAATACGATAACGAAAAGAATGCGAATAATTATCATTTGTCGTTATTGATCAACAAATAATTCGAATCAGGGATAAAAATTGCTGTAAAAAAAGAGACAAGTACCAAATAGAAGATGAGAAAATATTGTTGGTCCTGTTATACAGGATAGGTACCTAGGTGCTCCAAAATAATCGACAAATATTAGAGCCTATTTAACGAGGTAAAACAGAAAAAGTATCCAAAATTCTGATAAAAAAATGAAGAGAAATATAAGCAGTGTGGGAATTAACATAAATTTTTTATAAATTTTATGACTATCCCACGATCAATAATTAGATTATTATAAGTAAATTTTATGCGAGATTTTAGATAAAAAATAGCAAAAACCTATATTTTGTTTAATTTTTTGAGTCCAATTTACATGTTTTGATGATAGTTATCAAAAATTTTAAATAACTTATTTTTTTAGATAAAAAATAAAAAATGGACCTTCATTGAAATTCTCGAATTCGGGTAAATTTTATGACTTTTTCCTCTCAAATTGAAGAAATTAAAAATCCTAAGAGAAATATTTACATCAGTAAACTATGACTTTTTAAGTGTGATAAATCCAGAACCATGTCTTCCAACAAGTTAGAAAAAAGTTTTTTAAAAAACCGAAGTGTTTTCTACAAAAAAAATAAGTTATTAAATCAAGCATTGTCGGCAATGCAAAGAAAAGAAAGTAATTTTTCGTGTGTAATGTGGGTTGCGTTCGTAATGTATTTAAGGCTCTTTTGTGTCTTTGAAATTTTTGAAACTAATGATAATTTTCAAGAAAAGTTTGGAATTTGACATACGGACGAACTCGAGAACTAATTTTTCGAGGTGTTCATTTTTTTTTCAGAATTGGGCTTTGACTACGGGGCAATATACCCAGGATCTAGACTCTAGAGGATATGTATATTTGATATCCGAGTTGAGGGGAGGATGAGGGAATGGTGGGGATCCTGTGGCCAATGGTCTACAAGGATGAATGTTTTTAATCAAGTTCTGGGGCACCAATAGAACCCAAGCGAATAGACCGCCATGTTGGTTCAGGAAGGTGGCGGCAGCTGGTCTCAAACTCTCAACCTTTTGATCGCAAAACGCAGCACCTAACCACTACGCCACATTGACTAGAAAGATTTTAAAATGTTTTAAAATATCAGTAGTGCCCACAAATTATCGCTGTTTCTATGTTATTTCAAAATTTCTTTGAATTTCGTTTAATTTGTCATAGAAATGGATTAATTCTTAAATTCTTCCAGGCATAAAAATTATTTTGGCTGTGAGTTTTTAGTTCGACCAATATTTTTTCGCAACTCTTACACCAGATAGTATATTGTGTGACAAGTGCGTTACGTAGGTCATTTTTTAATGTGATAACATTTTTATTTTCTATATGGGATCTGTTTTCGAATTCGATGTTTCTTTATTTTCCTATTTTTTCTCACACATCGATAAAATATCGATATTGGTTTACATGCATTTTTATAGAGGATGAGGACCGGAGATGAAACAAGAAAGAAAGATTTAAGCGAAGTTCCGTCTAAGAAGCGAGTGTATTTCGAAGAAGATACATAATTTAAGCAAAGTACATTTAAGATAGATAAACGAATGTTAACGGAAATGAACGAATGAGCGGCGGAAGTGGTATATCAGTGTAGTCGCGAATAGATATAAATAAATTATGTATTTTATGTAATCGTGTGTTCGTATGAGTGAGAGGGGAGAAGGATTGGTGGTCTCAACACCTCCCTACAAACTTTTGAACCAATCACGACTGCGGGTGTTACAAAAATATTTTAAAGTTTACAAGTTTTTTACATTTAATTACATAAAAAAAATTAACATGAATTGGAGAAAAAAAATGTGTAAAAAATGGTGAAATTGTGTATGTAAAAAAAATAAAAAATGGTAACTAAATTGGACGAGTATGGTAAGTACATATTTTGAGTATTTAATATATATATAAGGTAGATTAAAAATAGTAACATGCATTTTTTTGTTTTTAGGTAATTAGGTAAATAGCATGCAATAAACAAAGGTAAGTATATATCAGGTAAATTTATTTGAAATGGAACTTTTAAATTATTAAAGTGAATTGTTTTATTGTATTACAGGTGTGGATCTGAAATTGGATATGATATGTTATGGATCAAGATTTGGGGATTCTAGGATTTTATGGGTTAGTGTAATGTGCTGCTTACTGGATAAGGCTTTTGTGAGTAAGTCAGCCAATTGGTCTTTGGTAGCTATTTGTTTGAAAGTGAAGATTTTATCATTATAGGCTTGGGCAAGTCCATAACATTTAATCATGAGAGCTCGAAGATGTTTTTGACCTCCTCTGGAAATTACATGTATGACAGAAATATTGTCTTCGTATACGGTTACAGGAGTGTCAATTGAGAAGAATTCACGGTTGAGGAGCCAAAAAAGTTCAATATCCTCAAAAGAATCGTGAAGAGCTATTAATTCAGCTGCTGTGGACAATGAAGCATGAATATTTTGGCGATGAACGCCCCAATTTACAAGGTCACCATACATGGAAATTAAGTAACCAGTTATAGATTTACCTTTTTCTAATTCTGTTAAATTTATAGGTTGATCATCGAAGTCGGGGGCATAGGATGCATCGACATAGGCGGATATGCCTTCAGAATTAGATCTATAAACCAGTGCAAGATCAATAGTGGATTTTAGGTATCGGATGATACGACGTACATGGTTCTTTTTGGTGTCATCAGAACAATTTTGAAATCTTGACAGGTAATTAACAGAAAAGGATATGTCTGGCCTTGTGACTCTAGATACATATAATAGTGCGCCAATCATTGATCTATATTCCTTGTTATCAGTTCCATCAGATTTGCTCAACTGTAAGCCTGTCTCCATAGGCGTTTTGGAAGGGTTGGAATCACATAATTTGAATTTTTGGAGAATCTTTTGGATTTGTTGTTTTTGTATGAGCTTTATAATTTGTGATTCACAATTTCTTTCTATTTCGAAACCTACAAAATGAGATGGATTGTTTATGACTTTCATGGTGAAACGTGTTTCAAAATGGGTGGTTATTTCATCAATCCACTCAGGACGGTTGGTTGCTAGTAGGATGTCATCCACGTAAATTATCATGAAGGCAATGCCATCTGATTCATCTTTACGTATGTAGACGCATCTGTCGATTTTGGATTTTGTAAAATTGGATGTTGAAAGATGAGTATCCAGTAACTCAATCCAATTTTTACTTGATGTTTTTAAACCATAAATGGATTTTTCGAGTTTTAATAATTTTGTTTTATCGACATTACAACCTAGGGGAATATTTAGAAAGATGTCATTTTTGATATTAGAGTTAAGATAAGCCATTTTGACATCGTATTGAACTAGTTGTAAGTTTAATAGATTGGTTACGGATAAGATCCACCTAATTAACCAGAGTTGCACAACAGGTGCATAGGTTTCTGTCATGGTGTATTCGGATCAATCCATAAAACCTTTAGCTACGAGTCTAGCTTTGGGGCACATTATTCCTCTTTCATTGGCTTTGGCCGTGAATACCCAACGTGTATCAATAGGTTTAATGTTAGGTGGGTGATCTACTATTTTCCACACTTTAAGATCTGACATTGATTGCAGCTCATCATTGATAGCCTTTAGCCACTCTTTCTTGAAAGGATTTTGATATATATCACTAAAGCTTACTGGCATACAATCTTCTATAAATTGTGAGTCTTCTTGTGAGGCTTGTTTTAGTACATTGACCCTATAGATTGCCTCAATTTCCTCTTCTAGTGGTTTCACTTGCAATTCCTCTGGTCTACAGGTAAAATCAGCTAATGTTTTCGTCTCATCAAATTTCACATCACAGGATTTGTAGGATTTCATTTTTAAGGGGTCCAATACCTGATAACCTACATTCGAAAATCCGATTAGAATAGTTTTTATGGCTTGGGGTAGGAACTTTGGGTCGAGATGCTCCTCTTTATTCTTCTTGGCACTTACTGCTGATTGCTGTCTTTGTTCAATAGGAACATGTTTATAGGCAATAGCACCAAAGACTCGAAGATGGGATATGTCGGGTTTAGTCCCGTATAATTTTTCATAGGGGGTAATGTTTCCTAAATTGACGCGGGTCGGACTTCTATTGATGATGTGGGCAGCAGCTAGTACAATTGTGGACCATAATTTGAAATCAATTTTTGCGTCGTATAATATGGCTCTAACTCTTTCGAGTAGGATTCTATTTTGCCTTTTGGCTATGGCATTTAGTTTGGGGGTATATGCCACACCATCATCTAAAGTTATTCCCTTTTCGGAGCAGAATTGTGTCATCTTAGAATCAGAATATTCCTTTGCTTGATCAGTTCTTAATACGGAGATGGGATCATTTGGGAACTTAGTATGGAATGATAAATAGTACTCTTTAAACTTATCAAAGGCCTGTGATTTTCTTAATATAGGGAAGGCAATAGTATATTTTGAATAGTGGTCAATGAATGTTATAATAAATTTTTCTCCGTTATAATGGTTGCGACCTTGCTATTTGAGTAATTTGAATAATTCTTTTTCTTTTATATTTTGGATGGAGGTAATTGGTAATTTTAATTTAGCTGTCAGTAATTTCATTGCAATAATCCTGTAAGCAATATCAAAGCTAACAGCTTAATGCAAGAATGATACTCTTGTTGGTGCTAACTGTGACTTGAGAAATGTCTGGAAAAGTGTTTCTTACTGTAAAAAAATTAAGAAATGCAGTATGCAATACCTCGTCATGAAAAGATATTTTCACCAGAAAGTAATCGACAGATATTACATATTAAACATGCGGGTAAACCAAAACCTGCGGAAACATTGGCAATTTTAGAGCCATTTTGGACTGTTTATATACGGGATAATTTACACGCACACAGACATACATACATAGTAATTATGTATGTTTGTGTTAACAGATTGGTGGGTCATTTCTTGTAGTGATAAGAAATGGCAGACTGGTTTGTGTATGGAATTGTAACATCATTATCATTGTTGAGATTGGTCACAGTTTGGTACTTGTACATTACTTGCATGTATGTGCAAGTAACTACTATCAAACATAATTTTTGTGTTTGGTTTTACATCATGGAGACAAATATTTGCCAGCCTTGCGGCGGTGACTGTTGTTGGGGGTCCAAGCTTCATAACCTCATACAAGTAATGTCCCCTCATGCCCCACATCCACCATGATGACCAAGTCGGGTAGATTTAGCTTTTATGCATATTTCGCATGTGGCAAAGTCATCATCCTTAAAGAGCAAATTTGGGGGCATGCCTACAACTACTTTAGATAAGGCTTTTAGGCTTTTGCCACTTAGATGATCTAATCTTCTGTGCCAAAGTGTTTTAGTTTTGCTAATATTTTTTTTGTGCTTTCTATTTATTCCGACACTTTCTCCATTTAATTCGTCCTCTGATTCGGAATAAATCTCCTGATTGACTGCTTCCACTGCAGTATCTTGTAAATTTTGAGATTGGTCAATGTTTTCCTGCTCTCCTTGTGGATTACTAGTTTCGGCCTCAGTTTATTCTTCAAAATTTTGATTTAAATCATCTATATGATCTTCCTGTTCTACTGTCGTACTAGGAACAGGCATACATACAAGCTCTTGATAGACTTTTTGTTGTTCTTCTTCTTCTTCCACTATCTCATAATCTATGTAGTACATAGAACCTCTCTTTGGAGCGGTTATAGTCACTTCACCAGTTTGTTTATTTATGATGTCTGTGTGATCAGTGTCTGTTATTATTTTGAATATTCCAGACTCCATGATTTTAGCACCTGACCAAATATCAAGGCTTAAATCAGGATCATAATATACTTCTTTTAAGTGAATAGTGGAAAATTCTACATTAGAATTGCAGACGTTGACGTACATAGATCCAACGTGAGTGGGGTTTACAAATACACCTTTTTTTAGCACAAAGTGCTTTACGAGTATTGTCAACTTTGCGTATGTTCCTTAATTTTGAAAGATCGTTGACCATGTGGTCATCTGCTCCATTATCTAGTAACATCGTGTGTAATTGGTTTTTTTGGGGGGGCGGATTTTGATACTGTTGGGGGCTTGGACCATTGAAATTCATCCTCGATGTCATCAAAACTTAAATGGTTAAGATTTGAATGCAACATCATAGAATATTTAACACGAAAATTGGATTTATTATTTGTTTTATTTTGGGAGTTCGTGTTAATAGAATTTTGGGATTTTGAGCTACTGTTCTGATTAGGGGGTTGAGGAGTATTACCTGTATTAGACGTTTCATTAGGGCATGTCCTGGACATGTGTCCTTTTTTGTTACATCTAAAACATGTAACATCCATTTGAGAAATGTTATCTTTAGGAGGATAACTATTTGGCTTTGGTTGATTATTTTTGTGATCGTTGAGATAACTAGTTGTATTATAATTGGTATTTGAATTATTGGTGTTATTATTATTTCGAAAATTTCTAAAGTTTCTTTTATTATTCATCGGTTGATATGATGATTTAGGCTGATCAAACCCTGGAAACATTTTGTTAGAGTATTCAATACCATCACATTTTTCTAGTATCATTTTTGTGAGCCTGACAGTAGTTCGTTTTTCTATTTTTAATTGACGAAATTCAGAGAAGACAGTATCAAATTTTTCAGGTAATGACATCATTAATTGATCAATTTTGTCTGCTTCCGACAGGGGGTAATTAGCATCTTGTAGTTCTTCCACAATAGTTGAAAAATATTCTAAGAATCTACGGATGGTACCTCTCCTAGGATCGAAGAGAAGTTATTACCAATATGATGACTTCGACGAATTAGTTTGTACACAAACGGGGCAGACACTAATAATTTTACCAACTTTTGAGCAACACAAGCAGGGCTCTCAAACAGTTAAGTAATCGACGAGTCTTGGAACTTTCGAACACTTGGCCGGATTATACACAAGCAGGGCAAATCCAATTCAGCAAACGACGAAACTCATTGAACGTTTACAGCACTCAAATATTTTTCGAAGATAAAAATTATAATACAAAAAATTGAAAAAAAAAAATAAGTTGGAACTATGTTACCCAACACAAAAAAATGAAGTTACAAAAAATGACTAAAAAACACAATTATTCACGAAAAAAACAATTAAAAGTTTGACTTAGAAATTCACAATAAAAATTTTAAATTATTTTAAAATTGTTTCAGGTGCAAGGATTGTTACCGAGCGATGCTACCATATAGAGGATGAGGACCGGAGATGAAACAAGAAAGAAAGATTTAAGCGAAGTTCCGTCCAAGAAGCGAGTGTATTTTGAAGAAGATACATAATTTAAGCAAAGTACATTTAAGATAGATAAACGAATGTTAATGGAAATGAACGAACGAGAGGCGGAAGTGGTATATCAGTGTAGCCACGAATAGATATAAATAAATTATGTATTTTATGTAATCGTGTGTTCGTATGAGTGAGAGTGGAGAAGGATTGGTGGTCCCAACAATTTTCCATTTAACATCGAAAAATATAGATTTTTTATATATCGAATTTTTATAAACCAGATCGATATTTATTTACATGTATTTCCTATTTAACATCGAAATCGAATTTTTATCAATATATTAAGTAACTAAAATATTTACTGGAAGAAAATTGGTCGGTGAATCGAGTAGAATCCATCGATGGATTAAAGTCAAATAATATGAAAATGTTATCACATTAATTGTAATCAGCTTCAGCCACTGATACTGACCACTAGTTTTACCAAGTGCTGCAAACTTGACATGAGTTAAAATAGCCCACAAGCACTTATCGCACAACATATTTTTTGCAACTAAAGCACAAAAAGAAAGTATAGCAACAACTCGCACCCCTAATAAAAAAAACTCATAAAGGAAATAAATTTTGGAAATTAGCTAAAAAAACACAAAAACGGTAACTTTTCCATTAATTTGCGTTTTTTTGTTTATTTATTTTCAAACGGCTATGTAGAAAACAAATTTTTAGGAAAGTAGTTTCAAGTAAACTTTTTCCTCTTTTTAGCAGTACTAATCCCAGATTTCTAGATTAAACAGGGGCTGAGGAATCATTGAGTGGAAGAAGAGAGGTTTCTGGATTTCAAAAAAAAATTGTTTGCATCAATTTGCGTTTTTTTCATTTATTTATTTTCAAATTGTTGAAGATGAATAAAAAATTTAACAAAAACTAAATTCAGATGAATTTTCTCCTCTTATCAGAGATACCATTTTCAGCTCTCTAGCTTATATAGCGACTGAGGAATCTGTGATGGGAAGAGGCAGAAGTTTCTAGATTTCAAAAAAATACAGCAAATCTCCCATTAATTTGGGTTTTTTTTTTGTTTAGTTGTTATCAAATAGCTGAAGATAATTAGAAAATTATATGAAAATTTTTTTAATTTTATCCGCTTCTGATCATTACAAACCCAATCTCTCTAACTTAATTAGAGGCTAATGAATCATTTGAGACTTTTTTTTTTTGAAAATTGAAATACATTTTATTGGATTGACAACTTGACGAATAATTTTTCATGAAATAACTAAGTAAATAATAATATCAAAATGATTATATGTTCGAATATTTTACACCCTGTTGTGAAGGATTGGGATGCCCAAGAGTGTGTATAGTACTCTACACACTCTTGCACAGGATTTGGATGCACGAGAGATTGTAAAATTATCGTCTACTTCATAGGCCAAAAATTCGTTTGCTTACATTCGATGTGCATGCATGTAAAACTCGTTCTTTTGTGGATGTGTTGCAAAAAATAGTTATTTGTGATACAAGTGTATAAAGTAGGTGATTTTGATCTAAGTGTGATTTTCGCAGCAAGAGCTGAGGCAAGTGGTGCAAATCATACAAGTATCAATCACCTACTATATACATGTATGTCAAACACTATTTTTTCCAACATCTCCCCCTAATAAAAATAAATACAAAAAAAGAAAAAAAGAGAAAAATAAATATTTTTGCGAATGGGAAAGATATAAGCGCAAACTATCTTCCCTTATTTAACGAAACTTTGTGGAGGAGTGGCTATGGTGCTGGCCTGCCCACGTTGTATTCAGAGGTGTGAATCCTCGAGCTCATAAAATTTTATGAAAAAAAAAATTTTTTTAATGAGAAAACGAAGGAAAATGATGATATAGGGCTAGGCACTGTAAAACCAGTGTATAAAATGACGCATGCGCCCAAGGCAGGCGATGTATAAAATATTTATGGTTCCAAAATTACCTGTTTTTATATATCTTCAAGGTGCGTACAAAAATAGAGTTTATAAACAGGTGTCCAAAAAACATTTTTTCCAACATCTACCCAAAAATAAATGTTTTTGTGCTAAATAACTACACGTGAAGTAGGAAATTTTACTACAATGTCAAAAAGTAAAATTTTACGCATGTGGGGCTTGGGACTTTATTAGATTATCAAATCGCTTTCTTGGCCACCCATTTGCGCTGTGTCTTATCCAACACTAAAATTCGTGCAATTCCAGGTCTTTTGAAAAACTGATGGTCAAGTCAATTGAACAAAATATTTCAGGAAATAAATCTTTTTCATTTCACTTAATGATTGTTAAGCCTCTATTTAACCAAGAGAACTGAGGTTGATATTGCTCGAAAGTGGATAAAATTTATAAAATTTCCATATGATTTTATAATTATCATCAGCTGTTTGAAAATAAACGAACGAAAAAACCGCAAATTAATAGAAAATTTGTAGTCTTTGAAATCTGGAAATCTCTGCTCTTTCAATCTACTATTCCTCAGCCACTATTTACGCTAGAAAGCTGTGGTTGGAACGACTGAAAAGAAGAGAAAATTTATGTAAATACATATTTCAAATAAAGTTTTTATTCATCCATAGTTACTTGAAAATGTGACAGTCTTGCGAAGTAGGTGATTGCTACTCTTGTGATTTTCATAACTTGCCTTCGGCTCCTATGGCAAGAATCACACTCACCTACTTTACGCACTTGTATCACCAATAACTGTTATTAAATCAATTTTCGTTGAGGAAGGAAGAAATTTTAAAATCGATTTGGAGTAGTTGAAAATTATTTTCATTTCTCCACTAGTGAAGAAATGGCGCAAATAGTGCAATGACAGTATGAAAAAAGACCGTTTTATCCGGTAATATCTGTACATAATAAATAGTTCACTTATTCATAATTATTTAATTATTTGACGAAAATCTGTTGATGAATGGAAATTTATACATTTCACGTTGCAACTTGCAAAAAATATCGTACGCAACTTGTTTGCCACTGGCAAAAGCTTGAAAAGTCGACTAGTTTTGTAAACTAAGTTGGTTACCTAAAATACATACTGGATTTGTTTTATTCTTTTTTATCATTAATCAATATTGGAATATAAAGAATTAAGAAATTTAAATTTGAAAACTAATAAAAATCATCAGTTAGAAATTAGATTAAGAAAATCAATTAATATAAGTGGTAAGATTAAAAGACTAATCTGACTTGAACTGGAACTTTTGGTAGGTATATGGTTGAATTGAAACCTAACATTTAGTAGAACTTGTCCAGAGCTAAAAGTTTAAGAATAACAATTTTTTTTCTAATTATGTCGAACACAGGGATTAGGTCTATTTGATACAGAAAAACATGCGAAACTAGTTCTATGAAGAAGCTGTTCGATGTGGTCGAACTGAAAGCAAGTTACTATTAACAGAACTTGTCCAGGGCTAAAAGTTAAAGGGCGGCATTGTTAGTCATATCAAAAACACCCACCTATTGTTGGAAATTATTTGAATTTCTGGTAAAAAAAAACATACAACTACAAAAAATGAAACCAACAATTGATGGTAGGTATTATTTTTGTAACAAGAAAATCGGGAAATTGCATTAAAATTACGTCCAATCCTCAACCATAACCATTTAAGCAGACTGACCGCTTATATTTCATGAAAAAAATTATTATTATTGTTTTTTTTTTTTTTAAAAAAACTTATTTATTTAAGTACGTATGCAGTTTTAAATACAAACCGAAAAGAAATTTTGTCACTCTAAACATTTTCGAATAAGTGAATGGTAATAAAACGAGCATAACTTACAGTTCAGAATCATATTTTATAATTTTCTCCATACTGGCATAAAAGTCACACGAGAATGCACAAATTAAAAATTTTCGTCCATGTCGACGTATACCTGCCTATCCATTGAAACTAGTTTTTAATCAAAACAGTAAAATAACAATAAATGCGACCTCCCGTGTTTGCTATACGGACACGATGAGTCATTCTATAAGAGTAATTTTTTTTTTTTAAATATGCATGATCTGATTTTAAAAGTGAGGAAAAAAAAGAGAAATGAATAAGGCAAATAACCGGTTAGCCGTTAGAATTCAATAGGTTCAATTGAAGCGAATATGGGTCTATGGGCTTCCTTTCACGCGGAAAGTGAGTTCATTCAAATTAAAAAAAAATATATATATATATATATATGTATATTAATTTAAAATAATTCTCTCGGACAGCGAAGTAAATATACTTAATGGTATTTTTTTTTTCTCGAGAATATAATTTTTCTTTCTTTCCGAACGTTTCGTTTATGAAACTATTCTTTAATTAGGTGTCAAAAAAAGGTTATAAAACGACGTCTGCATTGAATACCTATAGGTAGCTAATTCATATGCGGATATACGGTGGCGACACGAGGGCTTATGGCAAATAAAATCATAGCAATTAGACATTATTTTTATTGGCTTTGATAATTATCACTGGTTGTATATTCAATGAATTTTTATCGACTTCGAATGGAGAGCGTCTACCACGTCTGTGTTTTCACGCGCTAGAAAAAAAAAAAAAAGAGAGAGAAGAAAAAAGAAGAAAAAATCCTAGCGCAGCAAGCCACTCTAGAAAACGTAAGTTTTTTTTTTTAAATTGTCTAAATAAATAAATATAATTAAAAAATGAAACTATCGGAAGTGTTTGTTGCCAGAGTAAAAATTACAATTAATGAAATGTTGAGGAAATGTGTAATGAATTATATTGCGAGGTTATAAAATATGTGGGAAAGTTATTAAATGATTGTTTAGCAAATAAAATAACCTCAGGCTTGCTTTCCATGCAGCTTCTTTTTTCATCTGGAATCGTCTATATTCTTTGTAGCAATGGTTGAAGATTTTTTCAATTCACTTTTACATATTAACCGTTGAGCAGATTAAAACCAAATTTTGCAGAATATTAAAATATAATATATTCAATGTCTGTACCAAATTTCGTGCCTATTGTTTGAAATTTACGCACTTTATAACCATTAAATCTCCAAAAATGCAACGTAGTAAGATATATCGACGGGGGCGTATCAAAGGGGGGTTTGAGGGGTGTGACACCCCCAATATTTCCCAAATCGGCAAACTAGAATACTAGTTGTAACACTTCATCAAATTGTTTGTTGTTCTTGGTGTATTTTTTCAGTATTTTTTTTTATTTTTCAAAATTAAGCAGTGCATTTCATCTATTTTCTCAAGTGCATTTAGTGGTAGTGGAGTGTATAAGTGTATGTTTGCAGTTGCTGGTGATTCGGATGATGCATTATTCCAGTTAATCAGATGTGGTGGTGACTGTCTGACTGACGGTTAATTTTTTCTCTCTTTCTACTCTTCTTCCAACACGCAACTTGTAGAAAGATTTCTTTAAATAATTTTTTTCAACAGAGTGGTGAAGGTGGCAGAAGTGGTGATTGAGAGAAGCAGAAACAGAGACAAAATTAGCCATCAGTCACCACCATCCCTGGAATAATATGTCACCCGAACCACCAGCTATCATACACATACACACATACACCCCACTACCTCCAAATACATAAGAGAAACTACGTGATGCAACACCACTGCGCAGGTTGAAGAAAAAGGAAAAAATAAAATGAAAAAGTGAAAATCTGCTTAAAAATAGCAATAACCACAAAACAAATTCCCATACACACGCTACCACTAAAAAAATACGTCATCACTACCACCAAATACTGAACACTAAACTAGCACCAAAAATAAAGGAGGAGAGAAACAGTGATGAGGAGAGACAGTCAGACGCGGAGACAGTTTTTCTATATTTACAATTTGAACTATAGGGAAGGGGGTAATACCGTATAAAAAAAATTGGAAATTTCTCTGGATATATGGCCCAGTAGTTGGAAATTTTGCCTGGTACACCCCCCAAAAAAATTCTTTCAATATGCTACTGTGTATCTGAACGAAAAACAGTGGGTTCTTCATTGTCAAAATCCAAATAAATGTACCAAATTTCAACACTATCGGATGAAAATAGAGACCTGGCATTCCATAGAATGTGTGAGTATATACATATTATCTTATATTATATTTACAAATATATTTGACTATGCGAGCATTTGAATCTAACTAGAAATCATTTTTTTAACAAAGCTATAATCAGTTACCTACTTTTAGAGCAAGCGTTGCGAAAAATTACTTTTTTCATTAAGAGAAATAAAAGCTTATTTTTAGGAAATTTTTTTTTTTTTTTTTTAATTTTTAATACCGGCTGCGAATATTTGAATGGTAAATTTAGTTCTTTTTGGACATTGGATCTATACTATTGAAAATTTTCGACATTATACAACACAGTTTGATTTATAGCTGTATAGCTGTATAAAATAATAATATTCTTATGTTTTCAAGTTTGAAAAGCGAGAAACTATCCATGTCTCGTCAGCTCTGACTATTATTTTAGCAGGTTTTTTGGATTTTCGCTAGATGTACCTACAGTTTTACTGAGAATATGATCTGTTAATGAACAGAAGCAGCAAAACAAAAATTATGTTCGAATGAAAAACGCTGATTTCCTTCAGTAAAATCGAACTCATACTTATCAACTCTTCAACGAATTTTAATGCTATTTCATTTGAAGTATAAAATAAAATAAGTTTAGGTTGAAAACGAATTTTTAAAAGATAAACTTTTATTTTTCTTTTGGCTTTCGCTTCATGCGAAATAAACATTATTTTGTTGCGGAAGGTTGACTGCAGTATTGGTATATTTTAAAATCGCAGTAGTGAGTAGAATAAAAGCTTATAATAAAACTGAAAAATGAGCGTGATATGATTACCTAGGTATCGAAAAATCTAAAATTTAAACAAGAAGAAAATATTTGCAAAAAATGTTAATGCTTTAGTTTACGATTTAAATTCGCACAATAAACGACACGAATATTATTAATGGCAACGTTTTATCCTGAACTGATTGATGAAAAAATTGGCCGAAAAACAATTTCAAGAGTCGATGATAAAGTTTACGATCCCGTCTATTTTGACCGCAAGCAAAAATACATGTAAATTATTCCTGTTTATTGCTGTTAAAGCCTTTGAAAAAGATCGTAAAATTTCCAATTTGAGAAATATTTTTACGACTCTACACTCCTTGTAGGCGGAAATGCATTTGCAAAGATAATTAGGTGAGTATATCAACGTGAATGATAATTGCATTGCATACTATTCGTCAACTGAAATAAATCTTTAAAAAATGTTAACCTACTTATAAACGATTAAATTACGCAGAAATGACCGTAAAACCTATTATAATAAACAAATGTTCGAAAAAAAAAAAATTATAAATGAGTAAGCAAAAAGGTATAGTTGACCTATCCATCGAGTGTATTATTTCTTGTATCCTTTCTCTACAAAAATTAAATTATTTTATTTTATTGCATACAGCTACCTAATGATATTTAAAATTCATAATTTTTTCCAAAATCAGAAGAAAAAATCATTTAATAAAGTCAAAATTTTTCGTTTTCATGAAAAATAATTAGCCTAATGTAATGTCTCTTGATATATGGGCAGAACTCCCGAATTTAACCCCATAGATAATACAAGTGGTATGGGTGAAATCGGCTGTACTGTCCAAGCACCGAGGGGTCAAAAAAGGAACCACCTCAAAAAGAAAATGTATACTTACGCTTGAGGCAAAGTAAGTAATTATAAGGTATTTCATGAAATACATATCGATTTCCGGCAAAGTGTAAAAACATTGAAAAATTATACGATTGACTTAGGCATTTCATAGATCACCTGGCAACGGTTAGGCAGTGTGTGAAATGATAAGAAATCGGACGTAACTCACGAAATAAACAAGCAAATGTAATTTGTCTAAATGAAGATAAAAGTTTTCTAATGCGCTGTACCTCTAAAAACATTATCTAATGGTGTCGTATCAAGTTAGACATATTAAACTGAATATTGTAATTAGGCCAAAATAATCTTAATTTATTGGTGTCTCATTTTTTCAATCTACTTCTTCCAAAAAATTTTGTTCCCACCTCTTTGAAACCCGAAAATATGGATTCCCAAGTATTCCTGTCTAAAGAAAAACTTTCCAAAAAAAAAAAAATCACACCTTACCGCTTGTTATACGATAAAGGCATAGAAACATATTTTCTTCTTTTCAAGTCTTCTATATTACAAAAAAAAGCCATCTCGCTTAAACACCCACTATGCGGAAAATAGGAATAATGAAATAACATCTTGTTATCTAATAGATTTTCGTTTCTTTGCGGAATATGAAGAACTGTGGACATAATTTTATTTACAAAGTGCACAAAAGACTACATCCAGAAACAATGAAATAATTTCTTGATTAACACGTATATATGCTAACTATATTTTCCTCTGGACTGAACTTTTGAAATTGGCAAATATTGTTTTAGGATATTTAAATGTAATACTGTAAAAATTCAGTCCGAACCTAATTTAAATAATTCAGTAAGTAAACCGTTTCGTTTTATTACCTATTCCGATGTTTTCTGTTGTTACTTGTTGATAAACTAAATTTTAGAAGAAAGTTGAATGAATTTGGGATGACGATGGCTGAAGAAAATATTATTATATCAATATGAGGCTTCGTACCTATATCTAATCATGCAAGCGACAGTTGATTTGAAAGAAAAATAATATACAAATAACATCTAGAAATAAATTGAACAATAAAAGGTTCAGGTAGTAGATACTACCTCGGGAATTTTTTAATGTAATACTGATGAAAAGTTTCTTCATTTTATTCTCAACACATTTTATTATTCTCCAAAGATTCTTGGAGTTATAAAAATTTACCATTAATCAAGCTCATTAAAGACTATTGGCGATAGAATACAATGAAAATTGAGTTCCACTTAGATTGCAAAAAAAAACAAAAATAACAAAAAAAACAAAAAACAAAAAAATAACCATTTATCAGTTAAATTTCCAAACAATTACTACCGAAAAAAAATTATTAAAGCATATCTCACGTTGATACATGCCAACAGTCATTGAAAATCGTCAACAATCGCAGATAATTGGACCTATGGACCACCATATCACCTTCATTGTTTAAAAAAAGAGGAAAAGGCAAAATACACTCAAAAAAATAATAATAATACACGCACATAGAATCTAAAGTTAATAGGAGAACTGTACACAGAGAATAAAATGAAAATTTTTACTGCATATAGCCGAACATCAAAAATAATAAATATCAGAGAAAAAAATCACATAGACTGCTTTATCAGTCGGAGAAAAGTAAAAAGTATACGAAGAATAATACTGACCAGTTATGAAAAGGTAATAAATTAGATACCATGAAATTGACATTTCTTTCAATATGATTAGAAAGAAAAAAAAGTTAAAAAATAGTGAGTTACCTATTACTAATATTAAAAATAGTAATAAATATACTATTTTTTTTCTGTTCTCCAAGTACACAGAATGATAGAAAATAAAAACATACAATGAAAAGAGTTCAGCTAATTAACAATATCTTATACGTATAACACTTAATTCTTTTTAATATTGAAACGAATATGGTTTTAAATTGTAGTCACTTTAATTTTTACCCAGTTTTTTTTTTAAACTTTTTTTTTTAAACTTTATAATAATTAGATTGGTAATAGGCGTCTACCTTGGTATTTCGTTCTTTTTAGTCGATTTTTTTAGAAAAAATTATAGCTAAGGAGCTACAGAAAACAAAGATGAAATATTTTCAGAAAGTTTTTCCAAAAAGTAACGAACAATAACTTTTAAATGTAAAAATTTCGATAAGGGTAGTTTTTGAATGAAAACTTCGTAAATAGGTAAATAATAGGTACGTAAAAAAGTAAATAAATATAAAAAGTCGAAACAAATGCATTTTTGCAACACCCTTCCCAAAAATTTATTTTTTTCAGGCACCTTGATGGAACAAAAGGTAACGAATTTCGATAGGAAGTCAAAAAATTATCTCCTGCACATACGCACTAGCAAATTTAATTTTTCGCACATCTCGATGAATTTCTCGAGCAGGTTAATTAATTACTCGCATGGCCTGGAAACGTTTTCAGTTTTTATTATTTCTCGTTCGGAACTAAATTCCGTATTTTTCAAAATCATTTTAAAAACAAACAAACTGCAAAAAATATAAAGAAAAATATTTTTGTTTAAAAAAAAATAAAATTACTAATTATTTTTTGGATCTAAAAAAAAAATTCATCCGCACTTTTTGTAGGACAGTGGAGAATGGGTGTTGCAAAAAATAGTGTGTGGCACACGTGCAAAGTAAATGACGATACTCGTGTGGTTTGCAGCACTTGTCTTCGGCTCGTGCAGCAAAATTCACACTCGTATCAAAATTATTTACTTTTTACACTTGTATCACAAATAACTATTATTTCTCAGTTCCTTCACTTCCGTTTATTCTTCTTCTGTTTTTGAAGAGGGATAACTTTTCAAACTCCTCCCTAATGACATTCGGCAAAAATATTAATAGTTAAAATTTTATATTGATAACAAATCTTCTAATTTTACGTACCGATAAACATAAAATAAAAATCCAATTCTTTTGTTGAAAAATGTTCACTTTATAACAGACTCAGAAAGGATTGATTCCCATAGTAACATTCATTTAAAATTAGGCCTGTATCCAAGTGGGACAGGACAAATATTCATTTCGCTGGGCCTAAACACACGAATGGGAGGAAGTATAATTGAAAGTAATTAAAAAAAAACTAATTAACCTAGTAAAAAATTTTAAAGTATTTTCGGTTAGAATTGAAATAACATAAGTACTTAAATAAAAATCGAATATTTTTCTTGTTTGAATCCTTAAATTTTGACTCATTACACATCGCTTCCACTTGAAACTCAGACGGTCCAGATAAATGTCGACCAGCTGGTGGGACGTAAATTAGTGGGGAATTATGGAGGTCTGAATTACCCCCTATGCCAAAAAAATGAGATCTGAAAATAGAGTTTTATTGTAGGTAGTGGTAGTGTTGTGGCGAAGTGGAGCAATAGAAATGACACTAAAGATATGAACCCATTCCACCTTACGATAGAGCTGTCTAAGTCCTTGGTCAGTTGTTCTCTTTAATTTGTGAAAAATCTCATGGAAACAAAAGTAAACTTATCCAGAATTGTTGATAGCTTTTTTTTCGTAAAGTGAAGAAGTCTAAAATATGATTTACATGGTTAAGGGGGCAGAGGTTGGGGTAAGTGAAATATGTTTCAACGATAGTTTTTACTGATTGTGCTTAACAAAAATTCAATAATAAAAAAAAAAAAACTTAAAATTTTGTATTTGAATTTGAAAACGACTTTTTTTTCACCCTGTCGTACACAAAAGATATGGAGGAAGTTTCTCTACAGGAGTTAAAATTATAAATCGACTCGAGAAACTGAACACGTGATGTTCCTATTGATCTATTTTACGCGGTATGAGGGACAACCTGAGCAAAATAATAAACCTGTAAGTACATCTCTATTCTTTCGAAAAAAAACCCTGAAATTGCATCAAGTAAATTTATTCGCGATGTAGCTCTTTCCACGTATAATCGAGTTCGAGAGCATTGCGTAAGATGAAACATAAGTCTTCGTTTGGCTATTCATCCGTTGTAGGTAGCCTACCTGTGATTCTACGAATACTGTACTTTCTTTGATTTATGAATTATTTTCACGTTCACGGTCGCACGCAGAAAAAGAGAGAAATAGTGATGAAGGAATGTACGGAAGAGTAGGCGTTCTTTCTGGCTGGCTTTTTTTTTTTTTTTTTTTTTTTTTTTCAATCATCGATGTAGTTAGTATTTATTAATAAACGCTTCTGTCGATTGCAAATTACAGATCATATAATATACTCTGTATAAATAACACGATAAACGTAGTATTTCAACTCTATGTACGTGTTCACCCTTTGCAAAATGGAGACTGATTAAGAATACCTTATACACGAACGTCCGTGCATTCGTACCTTGGTATCTAACGAACCATGAACATTCTTCTTCTTCTATTTTTTTTCTTCCTGAGCATACACGACTGTCAATAAATATAATATTTGAAAAACTGACTGAATTAGATAAATAAAAGAAAAATATTAAAAAAAAAAAAAAAAAAAAAAAAAAAAAACTATTACTATCTTCCTTTAATTTCATTTATTTTCAAATTTTTCAAAAATTCAAATTGCTTCCGTACAACTTATAATTATAACGGCGTTAATCGGTGAAATGTAATCAGTATCAACTTCCGTATAGGTGCTGAGTAGGTACGTTCGTACTCGACTATTATTTGATAGGCAGCTAACGGTAGATTGTCATGCAGTTAATTTTAATTTGATAAATTCCTTTGTTTTCTGTAGGCTAAACCTGAAATAGTCGAGACCAGTGCAATCTCCAGTCAAGGTTGTGGCGTTAACACGCAAGTACATGGACATACTGTGGCTTTTGTACTCGTATATGAGATGGAATCGAAGTAACATGCAAAAATAGCGCAACGTAATTACCCGAATTGTAGAAAAAGCAAATCGGCGCACATATAAATACCTACCGGTATATTTTAATCGGCCTTAAGACGAGACGCAGTTCCACTTCCTCGATCGGCAAGAAGGCACAAAATACGATGCAGTAATACAAATTAATTAATTGTCACATTTGCGGTACCTACACTATACGTAGTAACATTTATCCTAAAATGACGACGTAATGTTTCATTTTGACAATGTTTTTCAAAACAGCGTACCCATAACTACCAGACAATTTCTTCGACTGTAACACCGCATCAGTTTTTGCAACGGAAGTGCGGAATCCAATATTTATGTGAAACACAGTCATAATTATTGAGTCAGGGTGACGTGAAATCGGACATTGTTTCGATAATGTTTACTACTGTATAAATTTTGTCTAATTCCAAAACAGCGCAAAAAAAGGAACATCTACCATTACTAATGCCGGCACTATATCGTTTGTAGGTATGTAACAAAGTATATAGTTAGGTACGCGATTATATGCTACCCTATGGCTTTAATTTACACACTATTGATGTATGTTGAAAACATTTTTAATGTATCAATATATGAATATGTAATAAATAGATACCTGAAACCTCAACAGCGTGCCCCTAGAAACCACTAACAATAGCCCCAAATTTCCAAGTCCAAAATTATGACCTCATCGACCATTTCAGCTGCCTTTGAGATAATGCCCATCACCCAACATTTTAACATATTCAAATCAATATACAATAAATCTGTTTATTTATCTACTTATCTACTTATCCGTTTTTTTATATTTATTTTATTTAGGTACGTACCTATACTTACCTATATATTTATTTATTTACTTATGTATTTATTTATCTATTTATTTAGAGGACTGTCTGAGGATTTTGCGGGGTTCGTCAGGAAAAGTACAATACATTGGTCGACATTTTGGACTTACAAAGTTTAGCACTTAAAATGAATGATGACTTCATAATTTTGAATTTGATTAGAAAATTTGACAGGAGGAAGGACTGCCGACGTTATAACGTTTTTAGCAGCAGGAAGGATTGATGACGTAATTTTGGACTGATTGTGAGAAAATTTTAGCATCGAAAATTTTAGCAGCTGGAAGAAATGATGACGTCATAATTTTGGCTGTTAAATTTTTTCTGTTACATTTACATTTTTTCTGTCACATTTTTTCTGACACTTTTTTTTATGAGGTACCCCTCTTTGAGAGACTTTTTCCATCAAAAAAAGGAACGTTGAACAATAGAGGTAGGTATGTATTAAATAATTATTGAAACTTTTCACGTTCTAATAATAAGGTAAATCATCGGATACTCTTACCGTGAAATCTCGTACTAAATACACAAAAAAAAATCTAAAATAATAGAAAATTAGTACCTAGATAAGAGTTTAAGTAAAATCTGGGAAAAAATTTATCTTATTTTTCTTAAGTATTATAATCAAATATCACTAATCATAAATCATAAATATTTTATTAATCTATAATAAGTGAAATAATAAAATACAAACAATAAACTGGTGATGGTTTCTTTGTACGTAACTTATAGTAATGAAATTCGCAGAGTATGGCTATATTTTGGTTGGAATGTCGAATGTTGATCTTCAGTCAATTTTTGTGCTTTGAATGTTCATGATAAATTATTGGCATCGGGTTTGAAAAACTTCATACTATTCATAATTCATGCTAATGTTTAGATGGTGAGGAACGAACTTCCAACGAAAATCAACAAATCACAGGAACTGATCAGTCTGATAAAATCATAGAACCAAAAGTTCATTCGAACATTACCTACTCCAAAGAAGTTACAGAGAAAGTACCGTTTTTTGCTACTTTTTTTTTTTTTTTTTAATTTATTCCGCTACATTCGTCCATTTTGTAGTTACAAGTGAGTCACTTCATTGTGAAATGCTTTGTTCTTTTTAGACCGGATCAGTAATTAAGCGAAGAAAACGCATTAATTAAGCTTATATATCGACTTGTTTATTTCTTCTTCTTTTTTTTTTTTTTTTTTTGCACAGCAGAATATACTCTGACTCTTGAACAGGAAAAGGCAAATTCAGTCTAAAGCAACAAACGACAACTTGTAGTCTCGCTTTTAGGTCTACCACTTTTCGTATGTTACCATCTTCTTTTTTTTTTATTTAATAGGTCAACAACCGTACAGATACCCTCTAGTCCTCTGCATGATTCGAGCGCGAATGGCTTACGGATTAATCTGTAGCATCGCAGATTAAGCCAAAAACCAAGCAAACTATTTATGAATTAAATATTTCCTATCAAAGTTGATGGAGCATTTTCAAATGAATTTGACCAAATTAATCAAACTTCGAGATTCGGACTCAAAAAAGATTTAAAAATTAATTCTTTCGTACATTCTTAGCGAGTTTTTTAACGTAGGTACCCATAATGAGACCTGTATTTTTACTTCTGCCGGGCGTTGTAGTGCATCTCGTTAACATTTGTTACATTTAAATGCGAACCTCCTCAAAGTCCAGTAATTTGCCTTGGCCTCCTTCTAAATATCTCGCGTCCAACTGGCTTGTGAAAACTGTTTTGTGATTTTAATGCCATATCAACGAATCTCGATGCCCTTCTCTTGTCTTCTTCGCATAATAATGTGGGCCGATGTCCACTTCTTATCATTCGTCACAATCTACGCATCCTTTCGCTAGGTACTGTAGATAAAACTTTTGGACCGTGTGCGAGAAAGAGTTATATCGGAACTGGTTGGAACAGAGATGCGGCATCATTTCATGGGCTACTTTTGCGAACGTTTAGTACCTAATTCGAATTATTTACAACGTATTTTAGGCTACTGTACGAAGATATACCAGCAATTGCTATATAGACATGTAAGTATATTTTACTGCGACATACACGGTTTTTATGTTAGCTCGTAAGAAATACAAATAATATTTTTCATTTCAGTTTAACCAACTAACGTTTTCAAAAGTGAGACCTATAGGCTATAATCAAGAATCAAGAATGAAACCATATCAAGGATGTCTTCCCTTTCCTCAGAATGGGACGATAGGATATACGAGGTAATCTAATCGGTAATCTGCGGGCACCGATATTAATTAATACTTTTTTTTTTTTTTGAAAGTACTCCTTACCCTTTCCTTTTGGAGATTTAAAATAATTTTTTTGAAAAATTGACAAAATTCCCGATTTAGCCAACTTTTTTACAAAAAAATTTTCCAAATTTCGGAAACGGTAATTTGAAAGCAAAAAAAGAATATCATTAATGTTATTACTTTTCTTCAAAATGAAAAAAAAAAAAAAAATTATGTATTCGTCTATTAAATCAAACTATGTATCCCTCATATTTTATACATCTCATCGCCCTCTATATCCGTGCTGCTGAAAGGGAGGCCTGAATCAATTTCTTTTTGAATGGCCAAATTTGCCAGCCACAGTCCAAATTTTATGCAGAATTATTTTATTAACAGTAAATGTAAATTCTCACATCAGTTAAATTTTATGAAACAAAAATATAATTAATTTACTTTTATTATCTGAATTTCCTTCACTTAATTTCGGGTAATGGATGAGAAACCTCCCTACTGACAAATAGTGAAGTTCGTAAAAAAAAAATCAAAATTAAAAATCAAAAATTGAGCTTTGATGCATTATTGGAGTCACCAGAAAATCAACAAGAGATGTTCTTAAAAAAACCACCAAAGTTCGAATTTAGCATCTAAAAAAACGAAAACATCAGTTAACCGCCCTCAAAATAGAATTGGTAATAGATCAATAAATTAACCAGTTTTCATTACAATCTGATTTTATTTACGTTATTGACCATTGATAAGATAAAAATCTTAAATGTTTTAAATAATCTAAAGATAAAAGAAGGTTTGTTACCAAAATAATTTCAATACTTACGTTCTTCCCAAGCAATATACTTACGTATTTCAAGTTCAAAAATCATTTTATTACTACAGAAATAAAATTTAGGGAACTATTCGTTCGCACTGACATACAAAAGTAATTTGTCAGTGGTTTGTTGACAATTTTCATTCCGCAGTGACCTTTCTCAATGCTTCGGTACGGGAATAACCCAACTAATGACCAGGCAATGGGTCACTATATTGCTCACAACTGTAGACGATCGAATAATTGTAGGTAGTAGGTATTTCGTCAATGATCGACGACTAACTTAAGTCGCACACAATTCAGTAAATACTTTCACTTTTTACAGTTACCATTACCATCAGCCAGTCGCTGACGAGATTGATTATACATTTAGACTTGTAAGAATTAAAAATATTCGTTTTCATTAATCATGGTGTTCTTAATTTTCATGTTTCACTTTCTGAGGACTGAAAAATGGCTACAATCGGTTCCGAAGGCACATAAATTTCGTACAACGTATAGCAAAAATTTCGTAAAGATGAAACAAAACACCTACATTAAATGGCATTAGGCGTATGACTAATGAAAAGGTTGATAAATTGGAATTTTTTTTTTTTTTCGACAGTCGGCTGTAGCTCGAGTACAATGTGATTCATCACCATACTCATTTTTCGCGTTTCCAAATCGTAATCCTCGGAACTGTGAAATTTTATAAAATGTGTTTAGATATCACATGGATATAATTCGAAGACCTCTAAGTTATAAGTGCAGAAATTTAGTTTTTATAGTATAAACGGAAGACATTTCTCATATTTTTCATTCAATCTTTTTTTGGGTTTCATATTTGATAAAATTTCAATAGAACTTTTCGCCTCAGCAATAAGCGGAGATGAACCCTCAAGTTAATCGTATACTCATAGTTTCATCTCTCACTTATCACCATCATAAATGCGGAAAATGTAACCACAATTCAGTTTTTCCCGTTAATTCTCAACGTTAATTTATTGACAAACATTGTTCGGGAAAACAAAATGCTCATAACAATAAATTTCGACAGTAAACATTATTTCGTTGAATAAAAATTGTCTCAAATTGACGCACCGTTTCCCAAAAGTCGGAGTTGGCAATGAAATTATGGTAATTCAACGACAAAGTTCGTCAGCGTCGCACAAAGGAAAAAACTGGGGTACCATTACTGAAAACATACAGGCAGGGTTCGTGTGAGAATGGATTCCGGGGCATTTTCACAAATCAAAAATCACGACTAGAAAATTTCCCGATACCTATCTTCACGAAATTTGTTAATCACGAAAAATGACATGAATACTTCAGGAATCAAAAAATCATCCACCTCACTTACCACCTACAAGTAAAAAAAAGTTCATTAAACTTGCTGTCGGGAAAGTCGAGTCGTGAAAACAGAGGTCGTGGAATTTGATTTTCGGGAAATTTCCTTATCATGAAAATAGCTGTGATAATTTTCAGTTCGTGAAAATGAGTGGTTACCAGGTGAATGGCGTGGTTAAGTTTCTCAAAAATAAAAATATAGTCCTTTCCTCCAAAAAAAAAAAATAGAAAAAAATAGAAAAAAAATAGAAAAAAAATTTTAATTTTGTATTCTTGTACAAAACAAACATATTAAAATCAGCTAATATCGGGAACCTACTCCCCTCCCTACAGACTTTTTATGAAACTCCGCCAATATGTGTAAAAACATGCGAGATAATTTAAGGACTTAAAAAACAAGCGTTAATTCAGAAATTCGGAAGTTCTTTTCAATAAGGTATGTGGAAGTAGCATATTCTTCCATAGTCTAGTAGTAGCCTAGGCAAACGACCTTTGTCTATTAGGCCTACCGTTGCCAAAATTAAATTTTTAAGATTTTAAAATTAAAATTTTAAAAATAAAACTTTCGAGATCCAAAATTATTAATAAAATTATCCAGTTTTTAGTGACTTTTTTGAGTTTCACGAGACGAGTGTTCAAACCTAAGTCGCTTTTGGTTATACAATAGCCGCGTTTGTTGTTTCAAGAAATGGTCGAAGAACAGAAACAAAAAGGAATGCATTTAACAACGAAATAGGTTTAAAACCATCAACTTATAAAATACGAATTGGTACATTTGTGTGGTCAACGTGGCCGTAATGTTGAACTGGAATTGCAACCATGACTAGCTCAAATCATTTATTGTCAGACAATCACGTTTCCAGTCGCCTTTGGCATTTCCATATTATACTTATGCCACTATTTTTGCGTCAGCATTTTTTTCCCCTTTTTTACTCTCTCATTGCGAGAGGAATTATGAACAAGGTCGCACCGCGGCCGAATACTTTCTCCAGTACTTTTCGTCTCTCGGATTTGATAAATCCATTACGGTCTGTCTCGTTGATGAAATTTACGTATCTGTGCGTCAAAATGCTGCGTACCTTTTACTCTAAATTAAGTCACGTGTTTTTCGTTGAACTGATGAATGAATGCAGAAAACTTGTTTGTTCGTCCAAAAAAAAAAAAAACCAATAAGTATATAATTATACATATATATATATATATATATATGTATTTACCTTTCACCATTTAGGCTACTAATAATATGACAGTTTTTTGCGTGTACTGCCATTTAAGCAGGATACTCACGTCAAATGTGCATTGCTCAAATAGCATTGCACCAATGATTTGCATTTTATCACTTTTTTATAAAATTATCATAGGTTTTAATGCTTTGGACACAATCCTACATTTTTAAAGTGTTTTTAAAGAATTAAATATCACATTAATGCAGGTTATTATCCAGTGTAGTCTAAATTCAATTTATTTTCTGACCAGAAACTGAACGCCCTAATTATTCAGAATTACAAATTAATATTAAAAACATCATTAGAAGTAATTTATAAAATCTGCAGAAACACACTGCCCCTAGAACAAATTTTTTTTCTCAGTGTTGTCTCTAAAGGGCTTCTTAATTTAAAAAATATTAAGAAGAAACCATTCCTTTAAAAATCGCTGGGGAACAAAACTTATTTTAGATTTTGAATTCAATTAATATTAAAGTTTGTTTGCCCACCCGAACCTACCAAATCGTCTTAATTTTTTGACTATTTTTCAGCCTTCAAAGACGCCCATTTTTATTTATTCTATTTTTTTTTTTTTCATCGTCATCTCATTATTTTGTACTGTTTAGGTATTTTACATTCTATCTACAAATATTCATTTGCATTCATTTCATTACCTCTCGGTATCTCATTTTTCAGTGCTCGACATTTGAGTAGACATATATTTCAGAGAGACTAAAACATATTTTTCCATTTGATTACTTAAAATTTGGGTTTTCTCGCACACCAGTTCGACGTAGGTATAGCCTAGGTCAAAAAATAATATCTTGTTCTCTTCGACTATATATTGCACTGGACCAGTAAAGCTCCATAAGCCCAATTTAATTTGTAATGTCAAGATATGGCAGCATTGAAAGTAGGCAACCCGAGTGTACTTGGTGCGTACTTTCGATGTTTTGCTTGAGTTCACCAATTTAGAATACACTTGATATGAGTCGTCCCTTAAATTCAGCAGAATGATGTACATAAAGATAGTTGAAAGTACGTCATGTGGTACACAGTGAATGCTTATTTAGCACAGGCTTGTCTAACCAGAAATCATTGTTCTTTACTGGTCCAGTTCTACATAGTCAATGCTTTTACTTTTATGTTGACAATACACTGTAAACGTTTGAGTTTCTACTTTTAAGGAAAGCTGTTCATGAAGACATGTTAGGAGTTTCATAAATAGATTTTTTGCAACACCCAATCGAAAAATACGTTATTTAATTCCCCTTGACTGAATAAAAAATAGCGAATTTCAATACAACGCGAAAAAATATTATTGGGCGCATGCGCACTTTCGAGTTGACTTTCTCGCACGGCTCGATCACTTTCTTGCATGGCTCGATTATTTTAAAATTATTAAATTAATTATTTGGTTCTAAAAAAAAAATTTTGGCTTTTTCTTTTTTTCTTTTTTTTTTAAGGGGGGGGGTGAATGACCTGTTGCAGAAACCAGTTTGTAACACGCGTGCAAATTATTTACGTAATCCATTCTTGTATCAAAATCACGTACTTTTTTATCCTAATATCACAAATAACTATTACTTTACCCTTTAGGTTACATACAAAATTTCTTTCTTATGGTTGGAGGGAGGGTGAGTGTGTTAATATGTTTTCGTGGAATCGTTTGATTAATACTTCATTTTGTTACTAATTTCATCCACTGTTTTATTGTTCTTTTTTAAAAATTGCTGAATCTATTTTCACGACAAATTTTTTATATCGCAGCAAATACTGAACGATTACCGCACTTATTTTTCAGGTTACTTCAAATATTTAAAATTAACTTCAACAAGAATGTATAATTCTTTTCCCTGGTAAAAGAAAAGCCATCGAACAATTCAAAAACGTTTATTGAAATATAGCACCAATAAAAAGTATATATTTTATTTGTTGAAAGATTTCTTCAGGTGAAGTACAGATAACAACCTTTATTAAGAATTTTTTCATTTAAATTGGTCAATTTTTTCCAGCTGGTAAAATTGTGAGAAGACATTACGGTAAACTGAACTCAATCTCTTATTTCTTATTCGAGTCAGATAATTTTCAGTAATTACGTAACTGATGAGTGAATGTACCTTTTTTTTTAGCTTTCTTGATTTCCTATCCTATACTATAATACGAACAATAATTATATGTATGTATGTATGTATGTATGTATGTATGTAACCACGTTCTGAAAAATTTAACCAACAATGTTACTGAAATTTACAGGAAAGTGATTTTTGGGTATGAAAAAACTATCTAGATAGGTCCCACGTTTGAGAAAATTCGTTGAACAGAAATATGAGCATCACAATTTATCCATGAGCGCGATAAACTATAACAAAAAATGATGAAAAATTTGCCTGGCTAAAAGTAACGGATAGTTAAGGTTTTATTAGCGAATTTTGGTCAGCCTAGGCTGCATATGATTATTATGATTTATGACTAACGAAGTAATAAGTTTATAGTTGCAATCTTTAATTTTATTCTCGAGAATTGAGATATTTTATAAAAATATTGTGGAATACCTTATGCCGTGGAAAGTATACCAACAACAGAAGGTGTTCAACAGAACAATTTGCGTGTTTATGCAAAAATACCTAAAAGGTATAGGGGAGCCAAGACCTCGGCAAACACTGGCAATTTGGCTTATGATTTTCTGGTCTTATATACCCGGCTCCCTACGCGCACACATACACATTTATGTAATATTTACATAAGTATAGTGTAGATTATTCATCGTACTTTACATTTACTATGGCAATGGTAAAGTACAGAGAATGCATCTCTGTATCGGTTTGTGACATTGCCGAGATCGTTATCTATCGATTCGTCATGGTCCAAGATTTGTAACTTGTCTATCTGCAAAAATAGATAAGTACAAACAAACAAACATTCTGTTTTGGTTTAACATGCAAGGCACGAATAATGGTCACCAAAGGTGACAACTGTCGTCGATAGGCTGAGCCTATTTCCTCATACGAGTCATGGTCTAATCCCCACAAATATATTTATGAAATTCCCCAGCCTAAATTAAATGAACAAAATTTTTCTAATTTCTACATCCAAGCAAAGCTCGATGAACCAGGTACTACATTTCAAAACGAGATAAATTTCTGAAAGTACAGAAGGAACCAAAGGTTGCCCATCAAAAGGTCAGCAGCATATTCACTTGTACCAATGAAAAGCACATAGATCGCCGATACATGAGTGATTGAGCGGTGTCAAATCATGGCTGAATATAAATAAATTTTAATAAGCTGAAACATGGTGTACCTATAGTATCCGAAACCTATTTTTAATATTTATTTTTATGCCATATTATTTATTTGTATTACCCAGATAGACACAGGGAATATGGCTGGAGCCTAGAGTCCTAGAGAAGACTGGAATTTTATTTTATTTTTTTCTTCCTTTCTTCTCCTTTTCTTTTTGGTCGCCTGAATTTTTCAGTCTTGTTTTTGATCTCGTCAAATTAATTTTCATAATATTCATAAAATATTTTAATATTTTAAAATTACTAAAATATGTCTCAAACATTGTTTTTTTTTTTAAATTTATTATACGCCTTTATCGATGTGGTCAAATTTTCCCTTAATTTCAGTATTGTTAAGCCCCTTGTTTGTCACTTGTGTTCCATAATTGCTACTTCGTCCGACATGTACTCCGTGTCTATCTGATATCGAATGGTTGAATTTAATTTGAATTTATATTTTTTTTACTAGGTATTTTATTTCATTTTCACGTGTGCAATATTCTTTTTAAAATAAAAATGTTGTTCAGTAGAAAAATCGTGGCCTAATTTTACACTTGGGAAAATGTCGTCATCGGGCAAGGACGTGGTGGTTCTTAATTTATCTTACTATGTACTTTAATAAACATCAGCTGTTAGAGTGTCTTGACTTCAAAGTTTAGTTATTTCATTTCTTCTTCGGTGAATGTAAGTGTGACTTTGGTTTTGAACTCGCACACCTCACTGGCTATTTTTTGTATTTTTTGGGAAAATCTTCATAAGTTTTCTTTGTCAACATGATATGTCAGCCAATCAAGATAGCACACAATATTGTGCTACTGAATAACGGAATATCTAATATGTTCGAAAACGTGTATGTGAATGCAGTATCTATAGGTATTATTAATGTTATTGAGAATGCAACAAGTGCAGTTATTGCTGTTGGTAATAGAGCAGGTTGCAACCGTGTACACTTCGTAAGTATATATACGTGCATTATGTACCTATAGGCTATAATGCGTAGTAAATGCACATACCGCATGATTGTCCACTTTTACTTTACAAGCTATATAATTATTAATTAGTGCAACTAGTAATGAACCAGTACGTCTGGTTATATGGACCAGAGGCTTCGTAGAATATTTTTCTTTACGTATCAAAGTTGTAGGTATCCATTAGCCCAATATTACGTTCAACTAGATAACACATTCAAAATGTTCTTCGATTTTTCGAAAATGTTCTATTCGTTATAAGGTTCCTAATGAGTATTCTTGTGAAAATTTAATAACAATATTTGCAAAATTTATTAATTTTCCTTGTAATACAAATCGTATCTCATATGCCACCTGTTCAGTCAATCATAAAATGACGTACCTACGCGTATTAATTTTAATATTCTGACGTAATAGGCTTATAAGATATCACCATGTAGATGTGCCATCTTAAGAGAGTAAGTCCGTATAGCCTCCCTGGGGGAGAATAGTGGATTTTGACACCATCATCATCAAACAAATTTTTTGCATTTTTCCCTCCCATAAACGTACTTCCTTAATTATATTAATAAGTCCAAAAAATATTTTTACTTCTATATCATCCTCTTTTTCATATATTGAGCGCCAACAAGTGATAAAATTGAAGTATAGGTATAGGTACTATACTATATACAATTAAGGGCTAAGGCACAGTCAATTAAGTTGTTTGAAAACGAAATAAGGGAGAAGAAAGAAAAGAGAAGGGGAGAGGGACGGAGGAAAGAGAGCCATTTTACGTAAAAAAGTTCGTTACTCTCAGAAAGTGAGTTGTCATAAGGAAGGTTTGAAGCCTTAGTATGCAAGTCTGTAGCCTCCCTGAGTGCAAATTTTAAGATTTTTATCCAAATATATACCTCACTTCCTTATTGTCTGTAAACCAAAAAGAGAAAAAAGAGAAAAACATGAAGAAAAAACAGTTCTACCTCTTCTTTCTTTCCATGACTCTCTCTTTCTCACTGGGATCTTCCCATTAGGAGGATTATAACTAAGTCTCAAATCAAATTGCTACATTGAGACTGAGCCTGAGGGTGACTTCTAGTTTTCATTAAAAACTATATCATGGATTGCATAACTTGATCGTTATTTATTTCGTAGGTCAGTTTTTGTTGTCGTTGTTGTTATCGTTATCATTTTTTTGTTTTTGTTTCATCTTTTACCAACGAAAAGCCTGAAGTCTGTCGACTCCGAATATGAATGATCTCCCATTAACACTGAGAAAAAAGAAAAAAAAATTTACAATTTTAGGATTCATATTTTTTGGATAGGTACCCAACGTGAACTACCTATAGACAGTGGAGTATACGTTAAAAAAAAATTAAAACTTTCACGTAGGCTACCTGTCTCTCCATTTACTTAATTATACGAATTTCGATGGCCAGGAACTGAATATTAATTGGAAAAGAAATTTTTTTCCAATTCATTTATTTAGGTAAGTAGATAATGTACCGATAACGAATTTGATAAAATGAAATTTGATACGCTATACCTACGTATGCTTAAAGGGGAAAAAAAGAGAAACAAAAAATCAAAAGAAGGCTACACATGTTGATAATTGTTTTGAATTGAGCATTTGGGCGTACAAATATTACGCCAGCAGATGCATCTGCGGTCCGCAATTAAGATATTTTGCGATGATGAAGCGATTATGACGCCTTCTTTTCAAGAGAAAAGTGTATTATTTGTATACCTATACCTATGTACTTGTAAAAAATGAAAGCGAAGAAAACGGAGTAATAGTGGTATACATATTTTAATCGTATAAAAAGAGGTTTTTATTTTTATTTTTTTCGAGACATAACTCTTCGGTAGGTATATCCCTCTGTTATGTCGATATGATACTTATAACGGTGAATCGACGTTGATGCTGAAGTAAAAATTATCAAAAATGCCAATTAACGTGGTTCGTGCACGACATACGAGTGAGTATAGACTGATAAAAATCAAATGCGAAGAGAAAAAATTTAATTTTTGTGTTATTTTTTTCTTCCTCAGACGAATGCGAATAAGGAGAGGCTAAAAACACAACGGTAAAAAAAAGAGGTGAGTGAGAAGAAAAAAAAAATATTTTCACTTTTTTTTCGAGTCAACATTTCATGTTGTATGAACTCGTTAATTGTTACTGACAGCGGACATTCTTACATAAAATCTTCCACTTTTTTGTATCCTGGTGAATGTATTTTTAATTTTTTTAAATTTTTACTTAGAATTTTATTATATAGGTGTAGCATATAAATAACTGATACGAAAATATTTATTTATTTATTTTTTCAATAAGTACTTACTTTCAAAGAATAGGGAAATATTTGTCTAGGAAGTAGGCTTACTTACATATTAATATACAGTGGCACAACTAGGAATTTTTCGCCCGCGGATAAGGTAATGTATTGCCCCCATCCAGCGGTGGATCCAAAGGGTAATTTTTTCTTGGAGGGGGATCTTATAGTGGTGATTGATCGTTATTGCGAAAGAAGTGAGTCGAAAATTTTTTTGTCAGTTTTTTCATTTTTCGAAAATTTTACCTTTTTTGGGGGAAGGGGAAATTAGGCGTGATATGTCCCTCTTGTCTGCTCCTGCCACCATCTGCACCCTGGCTATTTGGAGGTAGAAAACAATAATATTTTATGATTTAAAAATAAATTTTCATTTGTAATTTTTCCGCATCCAAAAATCTGCCACTTGAGGACAAGTCCCCCTTGCCCCCCCGGTTTCTCCACTTATTACGCAATGAACTAAACTAAAGAATTCCATTGTGTGTAGCTATATCAGTGAAATTTACTTACATAGGTAACTTATGCAGCATCTATCATTAGAGAAATGGTTATGTTATTTATTAATCTAAATAACTGAATACCTAGTTCAAGGATTTTAATTTCAAAAGTCAAGATAAAGATATTTTATCGGTCTTATTAAAAAAAGTCGAGAAAAAAACCAAAGCCCACCTAAAATATTTCATTCGAGCAAAAGCTGAGTTTCAAGATTAATAGGTACCTAAACCTATGTAGTATGTAGCTACCCGAACCGACAACGCTACCTAGCTGTTACCTCATCAGTTTAGTTATAAACATATTGTGCTAACTCAAATGAGTATTAAAATAAGTGAAAAAAAAATTAACTCAAATTCTTACTATACCGTATAGGGTCGTCTGGTGGGTCTCATTGAGTAACATACTAAAGGTTGCATCCTTTAAGCATCTTGAAATTTTTGGGAGGGGGTGTTTATCCCTCAAAATTCGATTATTCGCGTTTTTGTCCAGAAATTTAAATTTTTGTAATGAAAATAGCTTAGCAAAAAATTATTCAACATAAAATTTCTTACAAAAAATGTTCGAACATTTCTTCCACTGACACCACTCTTCCCCTGCACAGAGAGTTTTGAAAACAACCATTCTTTAGTGATTATATTCAATAACATTATAATTATGTGAAATTTAACTTTTAATTATTTAGATAGTTAGTAAACCCAATATTATATATATATATATCGAATAACGATTTATATTTCACATATTATACCGACTATAATGCTATCAAATATATTTACTGAAAAATGGTTGTTCTAAAGACTCTTTGGAGGAGAAAAAGTTTTCAGTAAAACTTAGGTTTGACCTCATAACGCAGAGTAAAATTGTCTCGATATCAGAGTAGCTCCTTTCTCTCTACAAAAAAAAAATTATTTCAGAAATATAAATTTTTTAACAGTCGAATATTTTTATTCCATCAATAATTCAATAGGTACCAATTCTTAATTTCCATGTGATACTTAGAAACCTTAATGCCATATGGAAATAATCTCTTATTTTATTCAGTGTGATAGTAAGATTATCAATTCTTCAGACGAAAACGTTGTAATTTCATAGGATTTGCAGGTCCAGGTGAATTTCCTATCAAACAGGTTACGTGAGCCGTGGGGATGGACTTACATGACAGGTACCAATTATTAGGTAGGTACTTTGTTGACCAACTGGTTCGTATTTCCTTACTCAGTAAATTAATTAATGCCAGCTCAAAAAACAAGCAGTCTTTCCATAGTAATAGGTATTAAGTATCTGAATCATTTTTCTCTTAAGAAAATCAGCTATTTTAGTGAAAATTTGCTACATTTGAATTTTTTAATTGGCATCCTCTCTTCTTTCGCACCCTCATTTATGAATTTTATGCCTAATTTACTATTCGAAGAGCATTGAAACCAAGTTAGATTCATCATTTATTGTAGATTTTTTTGTCTGTATTGAAAAATACATAAAAATTGTTCTGTTGGAAATAAGAAAAATATAAAAAACTACCAAATAAGTACAACAAAACAACTAAGAAACCCTTCCACAATAAAAAACAACAAACTTGTACGATTTATCATTTAGCCTACAAAAACAAAAACAAAAAAAAAACGAAAAAAAAAAGAAACAAAAAAACAAATCGACAAAAATTGGAAAGCGTGAAGAATATGAAAAAGTCTCAGCATATTCATGTATAGAATGTGGTTCAGTTGGAAAAGAGTGTTGATTGAAATGCAAATTACCCGACCGACACCTCAGACTATTCTACGTGTAAAATTACGTAGTCCATACGTATTTTAAAATATATTATACTTTTGTAATTTACCTTTCTATTTGTTAGCCTACCTTTGCCGAGCACGCGGTAACCGTACGAAATTACAATTTACCGGCCAGATTGCAGCTCCATTTTAAAACTTTTGTAAAAACGTAAGTGAAACGCCGAATGAATGAATGAAAAATGAAAATAAAAAGTAACAATAAAAAAATGCAAAACAAAAATGCATAAACGATTAGCTGAAATTAACTTCCATATTTTGAGAAAATTACGGATTAATGTCGACGTATTATTGCTGGATATAATATGTAGGTATACCAATGCGTAGCAGAGAAAGTAAAATCGTAAAAATGTTGATACATTTATGTAAAAATATCGAAAGAAACGAGGACGATAATTTTCCACTAATTCCAATTTCGGTGGATTGTTCTTTCGAATTTTTTTCTCTTTCTTCTTTTTTTCTATAGCCTATACCTACCTATATAGCCTACCTATTATTTATTATTAGGCCTACTTGATAAATTGGCTTTGTTTGATGGTGTAACATATACAAGACAACGAGTGTAACCTGCAGCTGGCTTTTACTCTCATCACGTGTACATGTTTCGCAGACTTTTTAATCACGTAGATAGTTATTCGATGCTTTATATTCGTCGGACGCGAGAGACTTGTCATTAATTCCAAGGAATTGAAAAATCTTGTTAATAGATCGTTCATTTGTCCACGATCGGAACGACCGTTCATAGCGTCGAAATACCAATGTTAGGCCGAAACATGACTATACATGATTAACGAATACATACAATTTGTGGAAAAGAATAACAGTCATCAGGTATTGCATTGCAGTGAAATTCATGTTTCGAGCAAAACGTCCCATGAAAGACGAGTTCATGTGACAAAACAATCTTTACAGTTTTCAAACAAACTAAAAAAAAAAAAATGATTTTATCACGAAGAAAATTAAATTAAATATTAGGCCTACGTAACAGTTATTTGAGATACAAATGTATGAAGTAGGTGATTTTGATCCGAGTGTGATTTTTTCAGCACGAGCCGAAGACGAGTGATGGGAATTACGAGTAATAATCTACCTTCTATACAAATGTGTGTCACACGCTATTTTTTGCAACACCCCCGCTCCCAAAAAAACAAAAAACAGAAAACGAGATAAATAAATATTTTTGCAAATGGGAGACATATAAGCGTAAACTACGCCCTATTTTTCAACCAAATCTCGTGGTGTAGTTGCTATGGTGCTGTCCTCCCCAAAAAAGAGGAACTTTTTCGAAAAAAAAAAGGAAAAAAAATTAAAGAAAATTTAAGAAAATCACGATGTTAGGCTATGTTCAGTAGTAAGTAGTACCAGTGTATAAAATTGCGCATGCGCCCAAGACGACGTATAAAGTAAACACTTTTTACATCGGTCCTAAATGGTTTTAAAATCGCCTGCTTTAAACATCACCAAGGTGCGTATAAAAATGAAGTTTGTGAACAGGTGTTTCATAAAGTTTATTTTCAGCCCCCCTTTCATCCCTACATAAAGGTAGAACTGCCTTCCTTCTCGTACATTCCTTTATTTTCCATCTACGTGGACCACAATCTACCTTCTTACTACGATTATTATTTTGTTCCTCTTAATCTTATTTCTGATAAGTTGGAAGGAAATCGATGATAAATAAGTACCTATTTTGAGATTTTCAATTAGGTATGTTCGCGTATGTACAGACAGAATAGTTAAACCAGTTAAGTTTCGAAAAAATTTTTCAGGGCGCCGGAATACTCGAATTTACTGACAAGAAAAAAAATCTTCTTTCCCATTGATAAGATTTTTTTTAAGTCTACCTGTGAAATATATTCGTATTTGCCAACTGCTCTCAAAATTTGTGTATTTTGTGACCGATAAAACCTGAAATATTGTCGAGTTGACTATAGTCAATGCCGTAGTTTTACTGTTGATATTATGGCTATAAGCATATAGCTAAGTCTCAATTTCTAGTGGAGCTAAATTTCTGGAGTACATTTTCTTATTTATTTTCGTGAAAATATACTGGGGATTCATGTGTATGGGTGTACCTTAAAACAATAATATTATGTAATATATATGTTTTAGTAAAATAATACAACATAAATATTTTCATTAAAAAAAAATTATTCGATAAAAGTAAGAAATAAATTACAATTTCAATAAAAGTTTTCATTTTCCAACATCTAAAAAATTATCTAAAAAGTTATGAATGTCAACATTATTTCAAACAAATTCATTTTCAATACGTAAAATTGAAAGATCTCTGAAGCTAGTTTGTGTCATTGCTGCACGGAGCCAAGTTCGAATCCTTCGCATTGCTGAAAAGATTCACTAGCATGTAGCTGAGCTAATATGCAGGAATACTCAGGACGATATATAATAATTTTATCAAATCATAAAAAGTCTTCAAAGTTTCTTTTAACAAATGAACGAGTTCAGTTAGGTATGTCAGTATTATCTTTTAAGTGTAAATTCTTACGTTTGTGATTTTAAAACTGTGTCATTTATATTCACAAGCAAACTATAGAAATCTATAAACAGTTTAGAGCTTTCATAATTCAATGAAAGAAAATCATTAATCTCTATGGCCATTTTCATGCTTTCTGATGAAAATCTTCAAGCAAGAAATAACTTTGTCCATAATGCTACTGTACATATACTCATTTATTCTTATACATAGTATACGTTTGTAGTTATATTAAAAGGTTAAATTTTTTCTACATAAACACGGATTTTATATGAGGGCCTAATTTGAGATCTGGAGAATTATAGCCCCCTAGCCCCCAGTAGCTAAGCCTACAGTTATGGCAGTTTTCCAGTCCGCCGGCTCCTTTCTCTTCGAGCAGTTAAGAGTGACGCCCAAAAACTACCTGTGTTTCGTATGCCAGTCTCCAGCAGCTATGAAATAACCATCCAATATATTGAAGAATTTCTCGAACATGTCGTGTGCTTAGGTCGCAAAGATTACACCCACGCAAAGATGGGCAATGTATCATAATTACATCAAAACAGCATATGTATGTCGAAGTCGATTTTGACACAAAATTCGAGAAATCATAAAAAATTGTGATATAGGTATATTGCGATTTTCAACTTTTTTTTTTCTTCATAATATCGTATCTGTACTTACCTAGCTCTGTATATCGTTCGTCAGTTACAACAAGATTAATTTGTTGATGTTACATAATAAAACGTATTCTTCATAGGTACTTGTATAGTAGAAATGAATATTCTGTTGGTCAGTTGGTGGTTGTAACTTTGTAAGTTTATTGTTAACATTTTTATTTAATCGGTGTCCCAATGTTCGCACTTTTGCCATGTGTTAGGTTATAAATACTATCTTTTCTAAAGCATCCGTGCCCAAAAGTTCCATTTTGATAAGGAACGATGATATTTTTCTCGTATTTCTTGATTGTGTCAGTGTGAGAAATACCATGAAGATTTGGAATTTTGTACATTGAGCGAGTAGCCCCCCAGTTTGAAGGACCTATTTTCAGTAAAATTTGTTTCCAATATAAGTGAAGCATTAAATCTATCTCGTATTACTACAGCCCTGTTGATACAAACACGGCAATACGCCATTTTGTATCCACAGTGTAATTCACATAACCCTTTTAGAATTTCAGTTTTTATCTCAAGAACCAATTGTACGATGTCAGCGAAATTTTCATAGAATCTTTAGCAAACATATTTTAATGTTTTTCCAAAATTTCAATTTTCTAAAAGCAATGGATCTCTTAGAATCAATTTCAATGAATTTGACCGGCTTGTTTGATCCCATAAAATTGAGTGTGATAAGACGCTTGTTTCTTTGGCCCTTCAATCTGTTCGGCGAAAGTAAATTTCAAGTAAAACAAAGAAAAAGATCGATAAAATTATTAAAAAAATTTAAAACCATAATATTTCTCAAATTTAACATAAATACCAATGAATTCACTTGTGAGTTTTAGGATACAAAATGGTGTATTGCCGGACTCGTATCTGTAGGGATTTAGTATTACCAATAATTAGTGCTGCAACTTCTTGTCTGTGTAAAACAGACCATTCGCATCCAACACTCCTGCGCATACCGAGTCAATTTGCAGAGCATATTTACATAACCAAAAGGACGAATCGAGTTACCCTTATGGTCATCGAGCTTTTCAATTTTTTTTTTTATAATTTATTTCAACTAGAAGTAAAATTTTTTTTTTCTTCACATTTACATCCTCCTAGTTGTACTTATTGTCCAGTTTTAACAAAATCATTTTCTCAACACATCTACTGGGAAAATAATTACAATATCAAAAAAATTTTTTTTTCATCAGTTAGACGTTCGAAGAACATTAATTTTTATTTTTTCTGTTGCTTAAAATTTAAGTAGGTATAGGTAGGCATATAAAAGCATTTTTTCTTACACGTTTTATTAGAGGTGAAAAAAATGACAGAAAAGTGAAAATAAAATGCAAACAAATTGAAAGTTTCTCCGTTATTTTGTGTACCAGCCGTGTTCAGTGTAGCCTGCACGACCGAATCTCACCTAAAACTAAGCCATTTCATAGTCTATGTCAGCCACTATTGTTGGCCGTAACGTTACCAACGTCTGTTACACACTACTAAGAACGAAAGTTGAATTGGATGGCATTAAATTGCTTGTTGATACGACATTAACGTTGACTTTTTCTCTCTCATAGGTACCGAGTTCTTCAATTACACAGTGAAATATTAATTTCTTTTTTTCTTTTTTTAAGTAGGTTTTCGAATAAAATCTACTCCTTAAAATTGATATGGTGTCATACTGATGTATATATTTCTGTATAGAACGGTATAGGTCGCAATTTTTGGCCGATCGTCCCGAAATTCGATACACATATTCGAAGCAAGACGAGAATAGTGCGGATCGGTCGTACGTTACGTCCGATACATGCGATTATGTCGCATTTTCGGTAGTTTCATCGGCTCTAAAATGGCTAATTTTTGAGGAAAAGTCGCAGAATTTTGTACCGACATTGACTTTGTTTTATTCTAACATTCCGACAAATTTGCTTTCAATCGACTGAATCGTTCATGTGCATGTGCAGAGGTGATTTGAGATAATTCTAAACTATTGCCAGGAGAGATGAAAAAATTTCAGATGAACCAAAGAAGTTGGGCAGAAAGCAGGTTTTCTGTTATTTCATTTGCTGAGCATTCACTTATTAACCTGGGTATGTTTCACTTCATTTAAGTCTTTTGGCAATCTGTAATTGGACGGTACAATTCATTATGAATCTCCTTCAGTGTTTAAATGTAATTTCTATTGATATAAACTATTCAATTTTTAATTTTTCCACTGTGGTTTTTCTTCTCATTGTCTGGTTGGTTTTAGAAAAAAAGACCTACTTTTTCTAGCATAGCTCGCTGCGCTGGAGTTTTTTTTTCGTTCTACGATAATTTTTTTTTTCCACTGTTGTTACAAATCTGCCCATCCAAAGTAGTGAAAGTTTTCAATAACACAATACAATAATTCGAGAAGTGCTAAATTTGAATAAAATTTTTTGATCATGGAAGAGTGAAAATGCACTTAGATAATACGTCTGATGAAAGGGAAATTTTTTAAATTTTCAGACAATTAAAGCAGCTATATTTTAAATTACGAGTATTATGAACTTGGTACTAGTAATCTAAAAATAAAATTGTGAAAGTTTGGTAATGGCAGACATTACTGAACGAAGCTGCAAACCTGGAGTTATTGGGAAGCGACATATGTGAAAAGGCTATCTACTGGTAGAAATTAAAAGTATTATTTCGTGGCAGTTTATAATCCTGTACTATAATACAAGAAATAATTGTATACTATCCTATACTATAATACGAGCAATAAATTGTACGTGCATATAATGTTTATTTCGTATGAAGCTAAAGCCAAAATAAAATAAAAGCTTATATTTAAAAAATTTTTTTAATCTCAACTTATTGTTAATAGGTTGAAACGTGTCAACTAAATCATTTAATCCAGATCATAATAAAAAATATTATACTTTTAGATATTAATTAAATCAATTTGTAGATCTTATATACAGATTTAATTCGTAAACTATGAGCACTACCTAATCTATGATTCACATCTATCTTAATTTCTATTTCAAATAGCATAGACTTTTTTTTTTCTTTTTTTTCACTAAACAATAAAAACGTGGAACAGTGGAAAAAAGAAACCGAAAATTTACGAAAAAGAATGTGTGCTGTAGATTACTGATTTAGATTATTATTTAAAATTTTTGTCAAATGCTAAAAACAAAAATGATTTCATTGGCGAAGTCAGATTTTTTCAAGGGGGTTGAGACTTTTATAAAATTTGGTTTAACTAGCGAATTTCAAATTTTCTTCGTACACGAGAAAAAAAATTAAAATCTTTTCTCGAGATTTAAGTAAGTACGTCGTGTGTTTTTTTTTTTTTTTTTTGAAACAATATCGGTCTAAAGAACTTATTCAACTTTTCGTAAAAATTCTTTTTGTTACTGAAATGCCGACTTCGATAAGTGATTCAGCTAGGAAATGAAATGTTTGAAAGTCATGCTTTCAATCCTCGAGTGCAGTTCAGTAAAAACGATAAACGATTAGTTTTTTCTTCATCTAATAATATAGTACCATTTTCCTAATTTTTTAACAAAGTAAAACCGGCCTTCTTTTTATCTTTGCACTTTAATGTTTTAGGTCGTAAAATTTTTAAGGTTATACTACTACCAACACCTCTCGTGATTTTGTTTTCTAAAAAAATTATTATATGAATATTTCAACAGCATAAAATTTAGGTCATCTTATTTCATTCATAGCACCATTTTCTTTCTTTTTTTTAAATATCTCCGCTCATTCATCAATCTTTTGACTCTTTTCACATAGCTATAAAATATTGTAGGTTAAAAATTTGGCGAATCCACACTTTCGTAAAATTCTTTTCCTACGATGCAAATAAATGGGATGATTCGCAAAATTTAAGCTCAGCTATCTTTCACCCTCTTTCTTGGTGAACCAAAATTATGCTCAGCTGTCTTCAAAAACGATTATAATACTTATAATTCCGTTCGACCATTGCATTAGTTTGAATAGAAGCACGAAAACATTGCTCGTCTTTTACAATACAGCGTTAAATTAGCACCATAATTTAAATAAAAATCAATTTTTAATCATCTGCAGGTTTTTTCTTGTTTTTTTTTTTTATTCTTCCGGTTTTGATTGCTCGTGAAATTATTCGTGCGACAGACTTTTTTTTTAACTTTACCTTATATATATATGTGTGTGTGTGAGTGTATTCGCACGCTTATACATATGATATATATATATATATATATAATCTACGAATAGACGGACTGTAGGTAAACCGTAGGTACTAAATTTCACGATTTACCATCGACCACGAAACCAGCCACCGTTTTGAATGCGTAATTTCTTTTCACACACTCCAAAAAAAGAAGTCCAATTACTGGAACTTGTGGAAAAAATGTCGTTCCTTTACCAAAAGATATTTGATCGCATTCGTCAGATAGCCCTAATTTTTTCTCCAGTCTAAAATTCAGGTCAGTGTCAACATATGTCACTTCATAGAAGGAAAAATTGATGATGACGACGATAACGATAGGGATAAATGAATAAATAAATAGATAAATGTAAATATAAACATGGGAAATGATCACACCGCCCACAGTGAACACCGAACTAACCAGTTTTTGGACAGACTGAGTGACGAAAAGAAGTAGAAAAATTAAAAGTATAAAATCTATTCGTTTCGATTAAGAATTCAATTTACCAACTCGTGTGTATACAATAATTATTCAGTGTGAATTATGGAATGTGTTATTTCATTTCACAACGCCATTGAGGATGCTACCACACGTATCAACTCGAAGGCGCACAGGCGATACATAAAACATTTAACAAATCGAATAATGCCTACAGTAATGGAATAGTAGTTACCTATAAGTATACCTATATATGAATCTTGTCTCTTTGAGAGTCGTTAAATGATATATGCCCGTCAAATTGTGCGAGAATACGCCGCCGACAAATATATTCAAACCGACTGTAGCCAACTTGTTTTTTTTATTCAGAATTTATATTCAGTGATTTCTGCCTAGAATTGTACGGTCATGAGTGTTACTTTCTATAGGCTGCTTTCTAATGACACAATGAGGAATAGGAACGACGAGAATTATATGAAAATATTGTCTTATACTAGGTATAAGCTTAGTTAGGTAAACTACAAATACATACGTACGAACAGTAATTTTCAATTTAAACGATACTAACTCCTGAATGACGAATAAGTAAGGTCTAGTAGACGTTTATTTAGTTATTGTTCATGATGAAAAAAAAAAAAAAAAAGAACTGTAGTATTGCTTTTTTCAAAAATGTGCAGAACTGTGTCCCTGAAAAAGCTTCTTTATTTGTTAGCGTAGAATATACCAATCCTTTTTCCTCCACACCTGCGAACTCTTTATACACAGGTAATCATTTAATACTTTATCTCGTGGCTACACTGATGTTACTACTCGACAAATTTGTAACTATCGTTCGTTCATCGTCGTACTCGTTTGTTCATCTTCGTTTAACTCATCACCGTAAGATAAGCTTGAAATACATTTTGTCAAACACTTTCTTCATAAAATACATTTCACTTTTTCGACTTGAATGGGTCTAAACATCTTTTTGTTCATCATCTGTGATCAATCTGTTACTTGGACCTCAATAGTTAGTGTGGAATTGAAAAATAAATTTATTTTTCGCTAGTGCGGAACTTCGGCATCTGACTAGGTGAATACTGAGTAGGTTCTGGTAGAAAAGTTCTCCTCCAAAGATATAATCGTATTTATATTTACTTACGTTCCCTTTATATCGAAAAAAGCTTTTTCAATTGTTCTGTTTGGAGTTACAAATTTCTTGTTTTTATCACTTCCCAGAGTATACTCTGAAGTAAAATCAAATTCTCCTACAACAAATTTTGATTCCAAAAAATTTTGTAGTTACCACAGTATTTCTTTAACAACACTGGGAAAACTGCTATTAAAACATTGTAAAATTAATTTTTTATCTTGCCATAGGTAGGCCTACCATTACACTTAAAAAATTAATTCTTGTTGCATCTACATGTTTTTAAGAATAAGTTATCCTTTATCCTTTCCTATTTCGATTGAAAATGAGGTTGATAATTTCAAAAATTTCTTTTAATTTATATGTACCTATGTAAATATGTTTTTGAAGGAAACTACATTCTAGCATTGCAACGAAAATCTTAATCGCCAAACGTTTTCATTAACCAGTAGCCTATCACCATTTTCACTTGCCACAAAGACTGAAAACAGTGAATTTTCTCGATTTTGTAATTTATCAACAAAATATTATACAAATTATTCATATTTTTTAAAACATGGATATCGAACTTCACGACAATTACACCAATAAATCGCTCCAATTTAGAAAAACCTCCAGTTTAATAAAGAAAAAAAAAATATTTATATATCTAATGAATGTATCACCCAATCGCATCTATTTGGGTTGGTAGTTTGCTAGGAGAATTTCTCTCTAATATCTAACGATCACAGTCAACTATGTTAATATCTCTGTATTCATATCACCGATAGAATTTATGAATAAAAAATAAAATGTTCTTCAATTTATTTGGCCAACTATTATGTAGGCAGTAGGTATTGTGTTAGCTATAAAATTGTTTCACCTTTCTTCATTGCCAAAAAAAAAAAAATTAATGCACGTATTTTTTTTTCTGCAAGATAACTTCGATCTTGATGTCTGACAGAAAGATTTTTAACAAGTTTTCAAAAAAAAAAAGTACGATATTTTCTTTTTCTTTATTCTTTACCTACCGTAATAGAAATTCAAGTGTTCGTCGTGAGAACGTGCCGCTATTATTATCTCGAACAAAAAAAAAAACAAATATAAAAAAAATTATACCGTTACTGCTGGACGGATAAATAAATTTACAAATTGATATTCGTTATGGAAGAACATTGTGTATTTTTCCCTCGTATAAACTGTACTTAAAGGTGCTTTTCTTCTTTTTTTTTTGCTCTCGTTTTCTATTCCACTTTTACTTGCAATGACAGATTTCATCATCGAATCTCGTTTTACTTCGAATTGTATTTTTATTACAATTCAATGAAATATTATGGCTTTAATTGGTTAACCGGTCTCTTACTTCGGAAGGTTGAGAGCTTGAGTCTATAGCCTAAAAATTTCAGGAGACTTGCCTTATCATCCATTAACTGTAATAGTTGCCCCGAAGCTCGCGAATGGGTTCAGAGTTCAAGTTGAACCTATGGCAAAATTACAAAATTTTAGATTTAGACTGCCTGCGTAGCTGTATGTCCTGAAGATTCTCGTTTTTACCGGCTGTGTGAGGAGACGGTTATATGTTTGGTATTTCTATCTCCGGAACTAACGGAATTTCGTTCGCTCAAAACAGGTGTCTTACTTTATAGATTTTAATGAAAGTAGGCTAAAAATGTTCCTGACCATCCGAACAATGTCCGAGGTTATTCATATGTTTTAAAAATTAAAAAATTTGAAGGGTGTAATTGAAGAAAATGTGAATTTAATGATTGAAAATATTATTGTCATAAATTTGGACATATATCCACCAATAAGAACTACTCATTCAGATTAACACAGCCGATACTTTTGTTTTTTTTTGTTTTGTTTTTTTTTTTTTTTTTTTTTTTTTTTTTAAATAAAATTTATTTAAATCATATTCTTCGAACATTCGTTAACTGCTTTACTGATTATAAGTGAGTCAGTTTTGATAAAATCAACTAGGTAAGTAACTTTTATCGAACTTTCTTTGAAAATTAGTGATATTTCTCCAATGAGACCAAATCTAAATTTTAATTGGCATTACAATTTTTGGTACTTACACTTCGGCTACCGATGATTGTTTGATTCGAATTTATAAAACACATTTACCGATTTGAAATTCTGAAATTTGTTTGCTTTTGCATTTGAAAAAGTAGTTAGGTATAGCAGAAACAAATATAAGTAGATTAGAAGGTGAGAAAAAATTCTCGAAAAAATTATCCTTTTAAAATTTCTATTGACTGGAAATATTACAGTCAGCCCTAGTTTTTTTTCTTTATTAGATTGGCTTACGCTAAATTAGCCAAATTTTATTGCAAAACTTTAATTATCGCTTTAACTTTCTGAAAAGAGCTGAATTATTAGATTTTATTTTGTCTAAACCAAATGAAAGAAAATTCAGAATTTCAGATCGAACTTTTCGCAGATAAATTTTCATTATTGCTAAAGTGACTGTGAAAAGTTAAAACCGAGAAGAAAAATATCAACAAAAGTATATTTTCTAGGTTTAAAAAAATTAGCTCTAAAACGTAAATATTTTTGAAAAATACCGATTATTCCTGCCATTAAAATAATGTTTTCATTCTTTCAAACCGTTTTCTGAACCTATCCATGTTACTGGAGAGAAAAAGGAAATAATAAGAAGAAGGGGTTATTTGAAAGAAAGAGAATTCGGAGATGGGATTTTCAAACTGGGCACTAAATAAATTTTCAGATATATATTCCAAAAATTTTTGAACTAGATTTACATTCTTACATACAAGATATATTTTTATTTATATTTTTATCTTTGCTACTGCATTTTCAATTTAGGACTTGAGCCTAGAAGTTTGTCAGATTATTTTGTTTTTAATGTACCTGTGGGGATTAACCTGTTTTTAAGAGGTTAGAGGTTTGGCCTCTCGATGACAATCGTAATCACAAGATGACCAAATTAGTGCACTACATGTAAAACATATTATATGTTTGTATGTAAGTACTTGCAAAACATTTCAAGTATTTCCTAATATATTCAGACTATGACAAATCAGACGATTACATCTCGGATGATGTCACAATCCACCTTATCAGTGCACTTGTTGTACTTTACACGTAGCCATAGTAATGGTAACATACGTAGCAATTAGTCATCACACGCACATACATATTTCTTACATATGTGTCTATGTGTGGGTGTAAGGAGCCAGTAAATAAACTCACTTCACCAAGGTCTAATATGTAGTGAACACGCAAAACTGTAGAAAACCTTCTGTTATCAGAATATCTTCCACGACAACTTATTTCACAGTGCCAGAGAACGAATCATTTTTAAAAATAAGTTCACTCTCACTCTTTTCCTTCCTATACATAGATATATTTCTTTTACCCCACTCAATTCTTATGAAAATATTTCAATAAATACTTACAATATTATAATATGATTCTATCCGGCTCGTTGAATAGAAACGTGAATTTACCTGCAACAAAGAAGAAAAAATATTGATAATAACTTTTAAAAATTACGAAAAATTTTAATTTTAGTGAAATTTATCAGCAGGTGATCATTGTTCATGAACTCGCATTTTAGTGACAACAGTGAACAGATAATTTTGTTCAGATAAAAAAATTAAAAAATGACGTGATTTGTAACGGAACCAGTGACACAGTCGATACACTGGATTTAGAAATTAGCCAACTGCTGTCGAGTTCAATTTACACAGAACCACAGTTAGATCGAACAGGACTATGCAACGGCGCTTATTAATATTAACACAAGACTTAAATTATTTGTGTAGTACCGAATCTGAAAAATGGTATCACATTAGATGGAAATTAAAGATTTAGCATCGAGAATTAAAGTGACACCACAAATAAAAATTATTCAGTCAAAGAACTCTAATGAAGTCCATGAAGTAGGCCATAAAGATTCTGATGGAGCAGTGATTGAATAAATCCACGTAGAACATGTAAACGACTAAAAAACAAAAGTAGAAGCTTAAAGTTTGGAACATTCTCGTTAAAGATGGAAAACCATTTTTCGAGAGCGCAGGTTATAAGAGCTTAAATAGGCAGTCCGATTCGATGTAAAGTAAGTACGACATTGACGAGTAATAAATTCACACCACGATTACCAGCACACATAGTGCAGTGAGATGAGGTGGAATGGAGTGTTTTATTACACCATGGGTGCCGCTAACGTTAGAAACGAAAAATCATTGAAAAAACGTTTTTTTCAAAAAATAGAACAGACTTCAAAAACAAAAAAAAGACGAAAAATGCACTAAAATGTGAAAAATAATTCCTTTAAAATTTCTCCAGAAAGATCTAGGTCTAGGGACTGGAATTAATGAAGTTGGCGCTCTTTTCCTTACCATGTAGGCTTTATACTTACCAACATCAATTCCTACAGTTTTATGACAAAACTTTTTAATTAGCACCGACTTCAATAATTCCAGTCTCTAGACCTGAAGATTTTGCTTGAGAAATTTTAAAATAATTATTATTCATTTTTTAATGCATTTCTTATTGTTTTTTTTTTTTTAGTTGATTCTATTTTTTTAATGCTACAAATTTTTGGACAATCACCTTCTCCCCAGATTTACATCTGTGGTAGACGGCGTTTTAGTTTTCAAACACCTTTAAAGTTCAAAGAAAGCCCACTAAAATACATATTCTAGAACACAAAAAACACCACAAATATTTTTCGATCGCTCCACTCGCGAAATTGGCCTCTCAAATTGTAAAACTCCTCCTTTGTCTCCAACCCGGATGGTCCCTGAAATTAAGGATACTATATTGCAAAACCAACCGCCAATTTTGGTCTGGCTAACATTCAACAAGACTCAATTCAGCGAATAAAAACGTTTTTGTTCGTTTGTTTTTTCTCTCTCTAACCAGATATCATTATGAGTTGTCCGAAGAGAGATGAAACTACAATAAAAGTAAGAACTCAGTTTAGGATACCGAAGCCAAAGGCCAGATCCACATAGACATATAGGGGAGAGCCAAATGTCCCAATTTTCCATGACAGCAATACAGATACCTAGATAATTAAATAATAATCACGATCATAGATACGTGTTCGATTGAATGTGAACAACGACCTAAAGGAATGTCGAGGAACCACCTCATTACCTAATAATAAGTTGTACTTACTCGAGTTGGTGTTTTGAAAATTATGTACCATCTTCCTCTCCTCCATCCCCCCGAAAAAAGGCTCATCATATAGAAAGATAACTCCAAAACTACCTCATCGATTCTAAAAAAAGTTTAATGGGACCACCATTGGATGATCCTCTATTATTCGAAAATGAGTTCATCAAAATCGGTACCCAGGTTGAGAAATTATGCTAGAACAAACATACAAAAAAAAAAATATATATATATATGTATTTAGGGATCGAATTGATGACCTCTTTTTTTTTTCCGAAGTCGGTTAAAAATTGAATTAATTTTGGTGACAAAAAGTTTGAAAATTATATAGTTAAATAACTAACTGATGTTTTTTTATTTTTTTTTAATGATTGCTACAACCGATGTGAAAAAAACAGCTACGCAAGTAAAATATATGTCGTTATTTTTCTCTGTTTGACATTGGCATTAGTTTCACTCGGACAAGAACGTGAACAATTTCCAGACCTTGCAGTCGACAGTACGTGTTTGCGCAGGCAAACAAAAAGATCAAGACCCAATGGGTACCATTAAATACCTTTATTTTATATATATATATATATATATATAAACTATTTTTTACTACTCCCGAACGTTGTGGATATTGAATTATTTCCTATAATAGTCCATCACTAATGCCGATACCCAATGTCAAAATACTTATTCGACCCCTGTGAGTTAATGCGGCTGCAGTATCTGTAATATCCGTTCACTTTCACTATGAAATTTCGTTTCCTTGGTCCACAAAAAATGAAGGAGATCGTAACGGTCTCCTCAGTAGGTATACTTAGTTGTATTCACCTTGTGGACCGGGTACCTACGGTAACTTATTATTACTGGAGATAGAGGAAGAGAAAAACCGAGAAAGAAAGAAAACATGAAGCCACGAACAAAAAAATAATAATAAAAAATAACCGAAATCAAACGGATAATACCGAATACTTATACCGAGCTGTATAACAATTCAATGTCACTTTTTTTTTTTTTCTGTTATTCGCACGAAACCATTGGGCATTGTCTGGTGAAAGTTTGTAGCCAAAAATTCGTCTGGAAGAGGTAACACCGAAACGGAATGGGCGAAAAAAAGAAGCACACAACCAAGACGGAGAAAAGACTTGGAAAATAACGTACGGGTCTTGATACGTTTCCAATACGATATATCCTTTTAATCTTTGTAAAAGACATTTGAAACTTCTTTTAAACGTCAATCAGTGAAAAACAGAACCAAACGAAGTCAAAAATTAATGTTTTAGAGAAGAAATGCAGTATCGGCGTAGGCCTACTAGTTCAAACACCTCTAACGTAACCATAAAAATGGAAGTTTTTAGAGGAAGCAAAAAAACTATTTAAAAAGAACATTGACATATTTTGTACCTACGAGTATTAACAGTTTAAACACAAATCTGAATTTCCAGAAAATTATCGAGTTGAAAGTTATATCGGGTTTTAGTATTCGATGACTAATTTGGGAAGCTAAATTTACCTTATATTATCACAGAATGAAAAAAGAATAATACATTTTCCCATAAAAAATGAAAAAGTTTTGATTTTCAGAGAATGGGAAATACTTGGATATGGATTATCACTAATCGCCAGAGAATAATCTTTGAATCCTACCCGAATGTAATGATAAAAACTCATTTTTAACCGACTTCAAAAAAAGGAGGAGGTTATAATTTCGATTCGTATATATGTTTTTGTGTTTATGGTTATTTCAGCATTATTTCTCAACCTGGTCACCGATTATGGTGAACATTTTTTTAATTAATAGAGAATGATTTTATGGTGGTCTCATTAAATTTCTCTAAGTATCGATGAGGTAGTTTTGGAGTTATTTTTAAACGAAAAAATTGTTAGTTTTAAAATAATATTGCCGCTAAAGCTGGAGACGAAAAATCATTTAAAAAAATTTTTTCATCAAAAAATTAAACTAACTACAAAAATTAAAAAACGAATAAAAAAATTAATTTTTTTAAAATTTCTCCAATAAAATCAATTGGAATTAAAATGAAATGAAAAAGCATTATTTTAAATTAATAATTTTTTTCAAAAAATAGAACCGACTTCGTAAAGTAAAAAATAAAAAATGCGCTAAAAAGAGAAAAATAATTATTTCAAAATTTCTCCAGCAAGAAATAGATCTAGGGACTGGAATTATTGAAGTCGGCGCTAATTAAAATGTTTTGTCATAAAATTTAACGGAATTGACGTATATTAAGCTTACATGGTGAGGAAATGAACACCCACTTCAATAATACCAGTTCCTAGACCTACATCTTGCTGGAGAAATTTTTTAAGGATTATTTTTTATTTTTAGCGTATATTTTAAAATTTTTTTTTTTAAGTCAGTTCTATTTTTTGAGAAAAAAAATATTAATTTACCATAATGCTTTTTCGTTTCATTTTAATTCCAGTAAATTCTTCTGGATAAATTTTATTGAAAGAAGTTTTCGCATTATGTGATCAGTACATATTTTATATTTATTTCATATTTTCATCCATTATCCTGTTTTCATCCGAGTACTATCTTCGACAATAGCGTGAATATATGTTGCCTCCATTTTCCAATTCACAGTGGGTACCTATTCAATGCTTAATTGATTCTTCAAGTAACAACTATCAATTTGAAAACACATTTTTTTGCATTATGAAGTTGAGATGTCTGAAACCCTACAGCCTTCCCCTCATATCACCACCAGATTGAACTATTGTACATATATTTACTATATGGAACAGCTCACAAGTTATAAGGTTGTACTATTATCAAAACCACTGATATATGTGAATTCTATGGAAGATAAAATTCCCTTTCTACAATATATCGACAAAAAATTAATCGATGACTTTTATATACTTTTGTGGTGACGTGTATACATATAATTCAATTATCAATGAACCAACACTTTATCTCCTGAACTGTTCACAAATTTGATTGTACCATGAACAGTTAGTCTCTTTTTAGACGTCAATGTTTTTTGTTCGTTGTGAATACTTCAAATGTTCATGACATTCTACAGCTTCTGATTTCGACATTCAAGTCCTTTTTTGTAAACTGTTTTTACCGAAATTAACTCGAAAAGCGAACTTCATTAGCCAAACCATTTCCTGTTCAACTAATAGCCATTTCAGGTTCCAATGACGAATATACTTAGTTGGAATCCGTTGGTTTATCAGACATCAAAAGACAATGTGGTAATACAAATTTTAACAACTGCACAACCAGATATACATGTTATTCGACTGTAAGTAACTTTTATTATATTAAATGTGATTTGTACTGATAGTTTGGCCTACTTATTTAACTCACCTATACACAATTGCCCAACATACTACGTAGGCTTTGGGATCTTTTGCTGGTAGGCTGGTGGCCTAACTGTTTGAGCTGACTTGTGGTTTTAACTTTTATGGTTTCTCAAGACTCCTTGATACACCTCACCTCGTGAATTCAAACCCCAATACTTGCGATGTATGTCGTTTTCAAACAGCACAAAATGATGAAACTAAAATTTGTCATTCATTACCTTGACTATAGATAACGACTTAATATTGTCATTACGTTATGAAATAACTTTTAGAAAATTGTTCAGAAAAATTCTCTTTAAAATTAAAAACTGTATAAATTGTTGTCACGTTGAGCTCATGCCTGAAAGTAGATGTGAATAATATCTCCTGCTCTTGTGACTCACGAATCATGTTCTTCAGAAATATTTTGGTACCTATGGGGTGGAAGAAGTTCCAACCTAGGCTACCTACACAGCCTACGACCAAATTACGCAAGAAGCAAAAATGAGGAAGAAACACTGAAAAATATGTAGTTTTTACTAACAAATGAAATAAATGAATAGTTATGATACTATTTCTCAAAATTAATAAAATAGTAGTTCGATCACGTATTACTGGTAATCGCAGCTTGTATTTCTAGGCTCACTAATAATTTATTTAAATTAAGGGCCGTACACAAGAACAATTCTAATGAGTTTCACCTTATACTTACATGCATATGGGAACCACATTACTTAAGTCGATATCGTATTTTTATTTGAGCATTGTTCTTTTATACGGCCCTAACTTTCAGTCTGGCCAGCAGAACGTTTGGAAATAACTTGTAAGTGGGGCCCACGAGCTAAAAATGGTTGCCCATGCCTGCACTATTCCATTAAATAAACTTACCCCACGTCGTCCATTTGCCATTGAGAAGATTTACCATTATTGTGGATCTGAAATTAGTATCCTCACTGACAATAGAATTTCACCATTCCAAACCTCACGAAAGGTTTGTTACCAAAGTGGAAATGTGCAAATGCGTTAAAGGCTTCCACTACATAGTACTGAAGCAATAAAGAACAATGATTTCTGGTTAGACGTGCCGAAGCTAAATAGGCAACCATGGTGTACCACATGACGTAGGTACTTTCATCACTCTTTATGTACACAGGCCTTGTCAATTTAAGAGATGACCTTATCAAATGTATTATAAACTGCCGAACTCAAGCAAAACATCGAAAGTACGCACCAAGTACCCGCTGGTTGCCTACGTTTATGTCGCTATGTCTTAACTGAAAAAGTACATTAGGCTTGTGGAGCTTTACCAGTCAAATACTATAAATATATAGTCAAAAATTAAAGGAAATGATATACTTGACAAATATTGGAACCTCGCATCTGAAAGACACGACGCCTACTACATCTGTAGATTAGATGCATATTCAAATAACATTTCGCAATTTTTTTCTTCTCTTCTTTGACTTCTTTAAAATAAGAAAGATGTGAGCTTCAGTGTTGGAATAAGTTATTGTTCATAGGATGGAGTTATAGTTGGGTGGTGGAGAGGGTTGAAGAAAAGCGAACTGAAACGATAAATCATTTTGGAACCGGTGGCGTGTCAAGTTATGTTTTGTCAAATCGCTAATCGTTTTTCTTCTGTATTTCCTTTTCTCTCTCGCTCTCTCTCGCTTTCTCTCTCTCTCTTTCTCGCACTCCCTTTACGCTCGTCTTTTTCTTTATATCTTTCCTTCAGTGCCAGGATATTATTCAGTATTTTCTTTATTGTGACTCTCGTCTGCGTATAATTAAAACGGACACTGATTGTGGCGGTAATTTGCGACCCTAATTGAATTATCGTGTATTCCCTCATCTTTTGTGTGTGTGCGCGCAAATATATATATGTGTGTGTGTGTTTGTGTGCCATAATAATGCTTAGTGACTATGGCAAAAAGACGAGCAAATTTCTTCTAACGGATTCGAACCGGTATTTTGCAAATATGTCTTCCACCTATGCGCCTCTTTCAATATCTTCAAGCATGGACCGACGCCACGTTTTACCGTTTTTTTTTAAATTGTAGAGGCTGAAAAAAAAAATTTTTTTTCTTTCTTTTTTCCTTCATTTTTTTTTCCGTTTTTGGTTCCACTCAACTTTAAATGACAAAAAAATAAAAAATAAATAAATAAATACCGTTACGGCTAATTTCCTCGTCATTTATTCTTCAAAATGATCCTGCGTTCAGCGTTTTCCTTTTTTTTTTTTTCTTCAACTCCCCCACGTTTAAACGATAAAAAATTTGGATGATCAATAAATTACAAACCTATCTCATCGTTTGAAACCGCCGATTATAAATGACACCTGAAATCATTTATCGGCGGTTGTAAATTCTTTTCTTTTCTTTCTTTTTCTTTTTTTTCTTCCTTATTTAAGTGCGTAAAAGCAATGCCGACCATTTAAACAAATAATAAAAAATAAGTCACGTACTACAGCAAAACGTATATTGTCGAAGTAAGTACATACTTATAATATTTACTTCGAGTTTTGATTTTACACCTGCATAAAAATATTGAAGGACGAGGAAAATAAACATCAATCTACCCAGCAAAAATCTGCATATAGAAGGAACGTTATCTGCAAAAATCACATAAGTGACGCCCGCGAAGATGTCACTACTGTGAATTTCTTGGCTCTCGTCTAAGTGACTGACTAGAGTACGCCTACTTAACCAACAGCAAAAAGCACTTATGGTGATTTCAACTGAAACAGTGGTTCGGTATGAAAATACGAAAAATAATCTCAGTTCGAAACAAATTGTTTTCTTGTCTTCGTATTCCACAGTATAATTACTGCTAAACAGCACTTTACTGTCACTTCTTACGTGTGTTGAACACTCGATCATGGACGCTGTGGGATCCTCAGTAATACTAATGGACCAAGAAAACATCATAGAATTAATTTGTAGATCGCTAGGCACACGTATCAGTGCCTGAATTAAGTTATAAATGGATTCCACAAAATAATATGATATTCCTACGAATGATTAATATAATTACGAATGATTAACATAATTACGTCACATAGAATTGCGCAATAATGTCAAAAGTGCGTCACGTACATGTCGCTACAGCTACGGTGACAGGATAAATTAATTGGGACACGTTTATAACATAGGTACATAATTATGGGCCAAAAACATGACTTACCATTTCCGACATTAATTTTAAAAACAATATGACGTACCTGCATCAATGATGGTTCAACGAGTGTCATAGTTGTTTCAAATAGAACGCGTTATAAAGATATTTCAATGACCATCAAGATGTCTCCATTTTACAACATACTTGTAAGAGACTCCGGTAACCCTTGTATGGTTATGACACATTTGTGATAATTAAATATTTCTTCCATTTCTGGTTAGCTAAAAATGTCTCACTTGGTATTGTGACATCTGATTACCCGTAGCCTTCCCCTCACGTCACCACCGAATTATATTACTATTGTTACGATAGGGAACTGCTCTCGAACATTAAGGTTGTGTAATCGATAAGATAAACGGGAAATACACCGATTCCTCAATGGAAATAAATTCCCCTTTTCTATCAAATGATGAAGACACGTCGACTAACTATTATTTAACAATGTGGTGACGTGTGTAATTACGATATTTAACCATCGGTGAACCAATTCTTATCTCCTTGACTGTTCACGTTTTTGGCCTAAGAGTGAACAGTCAGTCTCGTTCTGTATGTGATAGTTTCCCTTTGTTGTGAATATGAAATATTATTCACGACACAATACAGCTTTTTAATACGACATCAAGTCACCTTTTAAATTGTTTTCACCGATACTTTCGAATGTGAACATCGATAGTAAAACTAAATAGTTTGCGATACTACTTCTCCGATTTCAAAGACGAATATTCAATCAAGATTTGTTGGTTCACCGAACTTTGAGAACCATGAGACGACATGATTTGTAACCTGCACGACCTGATATTAGTTACCATACTTGTAAGTAACTTTTTCAATTGTAATAAAACGTAAACTGTAATAATGGGTCGGCCAACTTATTTATTTTCCAATTACATAAAATCGCCCGACATACTTCGTGGGCCCCGGGAGCTATCGCTGGTGGGCTGGTGGCCTAACTGTTTGAGCTGATTTGTGGTTTCGACTCTTCGATTAATTGAGACTTATTGATATACTTCGAATCGTGATATCAACCCCTATACTAGGGATGTACGTTCGTTTTTGGACGTCACAGCATAAAATGAGTCATTTATCCTAGTCTATATTTAAGTCACAGTATTGCAGATTGGGACAACTACAAAACGCTCAGAAAGAGTAAACGTATTCGACTCATATTCATATAAATCATCCAAAAATTCCTAGTTTTTTCATTCTATCACCTTGACACACTTCACATAATTGTTGGGCGAGGAGAGAGAGAAAAATACATTCACTAGAATTTAGGGACTAGGCTCTTATCACTGAACAACTGTTATTAATGGAATAAAAAATAAATAACAGTGTAGAGAGCTAAGGGACACTGAGTGTCCCTTAGCTCTCTACTATTGCAGAATAAAGAAAGATTAAGGCCATTGAGAGGGAGGGAGAAAGGGTACCAATAATACCGGACTTGGACATCTTTAGGGGGTCCGGAATGGCCTTAATTTAGAAATAAATTGTAATTTTAAAGTATAAACGGTAGAAAAGGGCGTCAGGACTGATCCATGATGAGGTTTTTGGGAGTAAATTTTCGGAAGGTTTGAAAAAAAAAAAAAAAAACACTAAACTACATGTTTTAAAATCTAAAACGTATCTAAAAAATTTATTTCGTGAGAAGAGTGAGCGAAATTGTTTTCTGAATTTATAACCCCTTTCCAAAGATAAATCCTGAAGCTGAAGCAAAGAGGGGCCCTTAGTTTATTTCTTCTGGGCGCGAAATTTCTCTCTGAGGTCCTGAGAAAGATTAAGATACTTAACATCATTCAAGTCAGTTGTATTTTTTAAAAGATAGACTGACGGTATTTGTGAATAAAACATTACAAACCATTAAAGAGAGTTGAGTCAAATTAGGATGGAGACAAAATTTGGAGCTGGATGAGAGGTTCGACAGTAGCTGAGATTTGAAAGAAGAGGAGAGGCCGGAAGGAAAAGATAAGATGTTGATCGTCTTCCACGTGAGTATCTGCATGTTGAAAACTGTAGAGGAAGAAATTACCGGGTGAAATTCATGCAGGGAAACAAACATACTGCATGTGACTACGTGGCCAGAATGGAGTAAATGAGCCAATTAATGGTGCCTATAAATTTGAGAGAAATAGTGAAAAGGAGAGAAAGTTGAATAACTTACACGAATTCAAAGAGTTCAAAGTAGAACCACTAAAATATTAGAGGAAATACCATTCGTAGGTGCACACTCGTAAAATAAAGTTCGAGAAGTATCAAAGACTTGACCACTTCAGCCAGAAAATAATTATTTTCATTCAAATAGAGTCCGTTCCTTTTTCTCTCTTTTTTTTTTTAAATCAAAAAATGGTGTACCTCTAACAACTTATGCGTGACATAAGGACGTTTTTCATGTTTTGTTTGGACAACCATAACTAGAAAACTCTAAAATTTTGACATTTTCAAGGATCAATCAGTGTTATCTGGCTATATGCTGACTCTAATAACTGTTAAAAGTCATTATGAAAAACTGTATACAAATTAAATTCGCCATCCACATTTAAAACATTCTCACCAACTTCACTCGGGTGTGCGAAACGTATCACGATATTTATAAATACTGGAGATGATGTTGCAAACGATGTATAGATATAGGTACATCCTCCGTTTTTATTCGACGTTCTTTTTAATTCTACCATATAATCAGGAAAGCAGACATAAATTATAAAGCTTTTAATTACCACCCTAAGCAAAAAATGAAAAATTCACACTCATCAAATACAGTCATAACAGAATTAGTAACAAATAGGTAGTCAACGTGGATGAAAATGGCCAATGTTCATTCAGTTCTAACAAAGTATATCTTTAGCATCTAAACATGGTCACCTTCTAAAGTGGGGCAAAAGGGAAAAAATTAAAATGCTGTCCTGATCACAACGTTGATATTAGTCATTGAGTTGGAAAAGTGCTGTAAAATTGATTTTTTTTTTTTCTCATAAAATTATTATCTAAAACTGAAAAATATTTACAAAACCGAAAATAAGAAGTAAACTTTTGGCACAATTTCTCTGTGTGAAACTAGATTATGTCTCATATGAAAATTCTTCAATGTATTGGAGAAATTCTGGACGCCACCTAATTTCGGCAGCCCATTTAATTTTTTTTTTTTTTTTACTAAAGTAGGCTTGTTTTCTCTCGTCTCGATACTATCATATTTCTCATCATTTGCTACGATTATCGTGCGTACCTGCACCTTCGAATTTTGTCTGAGTTTTAAATTTTATTCGTAGCCTAAACGTTACTTCAGTAAAACTTTGACGAGTGAAATCGCAAGGGAGCTAATTTTCAACGTTGTTTTTTTTTTCGAAAACTATCGAGTTTTCACAGAAAGGCAAAATCAGGAAAGGTATCTGGGTTCATTGTAGGACATTTTTCGAGTACTCACTTAAGTTGGGCCAATAAGAGAAAAAAAATTGATTTTGGCTCAAATTTGGATGTTAATAGTGAGCGAAAGACAAAAATAGAGTTAAAGTACCCATTTTTGATCAAAATAAAGTGTTCTATTTTTTTTTTGGTTCAAAAAGAGAATAAATACTCTTAAAAAAAGTATATCTGTGTACCCTTGGCAAAGTATATATATTTTTTTATGCATTTTTTTATCCCGTAAACAATAGTGAGAATCATTTTTTCATATAATGGAAGATTGAAGAGAAATTGCAGCTTATAAAGTGGGAAGTAACTCCTTTTCTTTCCCCTTCAAGAAGAAGCAACACTCTAAAATCTGTATGAAAATAAATAGGAGTAGATCACATAATTACTCACTCCCCTATGAAAATTTTATCCAATTTCGTCAAATTTTTGAGAAATTATTACACCAGATTGATTTTTTTCTCAAACTATAACGATCGGAAAGAAAACATTCATTAAGATTTTTCAAAAACGTTTTTGTTGTCTCAACTCCAACCATTGACCCCGAAAGTAATGCAATTTAACTTCCAGATACCTCGAAGAAGCATCGTTTTGCAATATTTTAAATGTCACCACAACAAAAAAGGCAAAAAAATGAAGTAAATAACCTCGTTGCCTCCTCGTTATGAACTCATATTATTTTTATCAGTATGGACTTCTCACATATTTGATTATAATTCATTCATTAATTTTTCGTAAAGTGTATAAATTCTTTTGATCGACTGTGACCCCTGTAAAACAGTCCGTGAACCTCCTCCCTTTCAAAACCTATGCTCGATGCTGTGAAGGTAAATATCGCTGCCGCAGCTCCAAACTTTTTTCAAACATCGAGTTACCTTTTTTCCTTGGTAGAGGTGAATTTACATTGAAAATTTTGAATTGGTTGATGGTAAAAGGAACAAGATTTCTGTTTCACTTAGAAAGGTTTTTCACTTAACATGTTTTCACAAACCCAATTTTACTGAATTTGATTCGCTTCATTTGAAAGATATATTTTGCTGGACTTGATGTCCCTTTAGCAGTACATATAAAAAAAAAAAAATTTTTTTCTATCACAATCATAAAAAAAAAAATTCCATAAAACTATAACCCCTTAGATTATTACGAACTTTCATGTAATTCTCTGGCAGATCGTTGCCTAAAGTGGATTTCTCATGAAATAGCAGGAAAACAATTTGTCGAATGGGTATTTACGAAAAGTTTTTGTGATTTTTCCTGCAAGATTTGTATTTTTTTTCGTAAAAATTAAATTTTTTGATATTTATGTTGCTTTCAGACTCACTATAAAACCAACTAAACTTTGAAAAGTTATTTGAAATTCTTCTAAAATCGATGAAGTTCTCTTCTCTCTCTTGTATTTTGTGGCTAATCTGAAAAAGTAATGTTTTTTCATTGAATTTAGAAATTATAAAAACAAAATTATTACACATGTAATATATTAATATTTTAAGATGAACTTTTGGAAATACTGTCTCGATAGGTGGATTCAAAAAACAAGTTGATTTTATGTTTTCAAAAATAATAAGGGTCGTCTACGTGGTGTAGTGATTCGGTGTTCGGCTTTACAATCGAAAGGTCGTCACCATCACATTCCCGACCCAAAATGGCGATGAATTCGGTTTGGTTCAATTGGTGCTCCAGTAAAATTTCGTGTTTCATAAACTGTTGGGCACCCGATCTCGACCATCCCCTTCTACTAATTCGACAAATAAATACGTCCTTCAGCTGCTAGATAAAATGACCGACCACGTAGCCAAAGCTCACTTAAAAATATTTAAAAAAAAACAAATACGGATGGCACGCCAGTCGGAAAGGTAGATTTCGTTCAGAATAAGTAAAATTTCAAATTATATGTATTGCGGGTTGCGTTCATTAGAATTTTGTATGAAATGAAAACTCCAAAAGCTATTATTCAGAAACTAATGGGCGGATTCGGCCAATTTTTAAACTTGACTAAGATACAGACCCAATGTGTGCATATGCCGAATATTGTACCGATCCGTAATGAGTTACTCCCTGCCTTAATTGTCTAAAAGTTTAAAATTCAAACAGTCGCCATTTTGAAACTAATGCGCCGACTTGGCCCATCTTTGAACTTGTCCAAGATATGAGTCTGGAGCAAAGATAGCCATGTAGAATCGAATTTTACATCTACACGCATAGTCTACGCGTAGAATATGTAAAGTAGAATATCCAATTTTATGTAGAATATGTATAAAATAATACTGATAAGGTGACAAAGTACTGATAACATTGATAAGAATTATCAGTTTTTTTATATTCTACTCGTTTTCTACATATTCTACATATTGTTCATATTCTATATATTCTGCATCACAAGTGTAGAATATCGAATTCTACGCGTAGAATACCATCCCTGGTCCAGAGTATACACATGCCAAATTTAATCTTGATCCGTAAAAAAAATAAACTTTCGTGTGGAGGGTGTTTTTGGCTTCTAGGGATCATATACAGAAAAACTACAGTAGAAGTAGATTCTACGAAATTTACCTAAAATAATTTTACTGATTCTTCGCTCTAGTTTTACTGAAAAATGACGTTTTCGTGATAAAAACCGAAAAGAAAAAATCTATTTTCTATGATCGTGGCTGTTTTTCTAACCAAATCTCAACTAATGTGAAAAAACTTGATAATGAGACGGCTTGGTTTTCAAAAACATCAATATTTATTGTGATATTTTAACAGATCAGTAGTTTTGCTTCATTTTCAATAAAGCATGAAACACAATCGTTGGCCGTATTATTCGTATAGTCGATGTTGAAATTTTATTTAAAAAGGAGTTATAGTCAAGTGGTTTTTCATTGTGCCCTCATAATTATGATCGCTTCAAGGTATATTTTGCTACGATGATTTAATGAGAGGAATTTTACTTTGCCATACACTATAAGGGTCTAGGGCCCATATTCACAAACGTCATTTTAACCTCCCTTCACTTAAACATCACTTAAACATCACTTGAAAATGACTTTTGGCACAATTTTGTATTTAAGAGCGTGGTAATATTTTATTTTTACATTGCAACTCTCATAAGAGATACAATGTTCTCACATTTTTAATTACGAAATTGTGTAAAAAACTTTTTTAAAGTGAAATTTAAGTGAAGGGAGGTTAAAGGGACGTTTGTGAATATGGGCCTAGAATACCATTATGAGCTTATTTATATACTACACACTTTCACTGTATATAGTACTGGAGCAGTAGAGAACGGTGATTTCTGGTTAGACTTGTAGGCGCTAAACAGACAACCACTGCATACCACTTGACGTACTTAACGCTACGCTTATGTACACTATCCTTGTGAATTTAAGGGAAGACTCTTATCAAATATATTATAAGTTGGTGAATTCAAACGAAACATCAAAAGTACCCATTAAGTACACGCTGGTTGCCTAAGAAATTAGTCACAGAACCATAGAGAAGGAGATATTCCGTAGAAAGTTGTAAAGGAATGTCCAGGGAGCATATAAGGCATATAGGTGGGAAGAGAAAAACCTCATGAATTTCTTCAATAATGTAAACAACTTATTCGCTGCTAAGCTGGTTGCCTATTCGCATTTGGTAACTTCATGACAGCCGCCGCCACTGGAGTACACTCGTATTTTTTTCTTTTCGTATTACCGGAAACGGGTTTTAATGTCGCTTTCGATTAAGAAGAACAACAAATTTGTATCGCCTTCTGGCCATTATCAATTATTCAAGGCCGACACGCTGCTGAAAGAGTGTCACCACAAGCAATGCAAGTATTTCAAACAACTGTTTGTTGGGTTCGTTGTCACCATCGCAAGTCGTCGTCTTTCCACCAGCAATGCCAAGAAATTACAGGTAATCCGTAGCCGACTGATGTTTTAATTTAAACAGATAACAACTCCGAACTCTCTCTGTCTCGAGCGCCATTTTCTTATCAGCACGTCTGTTCAATGCACTTTGTTGGTTTGTCGACGCTCTATACCGACGTAGGTACGTCAAAATCGTCGATCGCTTCCAGTAAATAATAATAATAAGAAAAAAAAACAAAAAAAAAAACAGGCAAATATTCAAAGAAGGGATAAGACGCATTTTAGAGGATTAGAGTAACATTTGATGAGTAAATTTTGAAAATAATGTGTCGAAATTTCAATGAAAACAGAATATCGAAAACAGACTATACCTAGTTTTAAACTATATGTATATCTACGTAAGCTAACTGATATTCGTGTATTTTACAAAGGAAAATACAACTATTACATTCAGTGCAATGACGGGACCTGTTTGTGCAGATAATAATATTTTTTTTTTTTTTCAAACCAAAACATCTCCGCATTCTTCTCAACCTCATATCCCCAGAAACATTGAATCAAAAATTTTTTTTAGAAACAAATAATTTAATAATTTTACTTTAAAAAAAAACAAAAAACTGAGAAAGTAGTCGAGCCGTGCGAGAAAATCAACTCACAAGTACGCATGCGCCCAACAATATTTTTTCTCATCGTATTGAAATTCTCTACTCTTTTTCAGTCAAAGGTCATGAAAAAATGTATTTTTCGCTAAGATGTAAAAATAAAATTTGTAGTACGAGTAAAAACTATAGAAAAAAAAATTGATTTTCGCATACGATATAAATGAGTTGTTCGTTTGTTTATTTACTGATCATTGAATTGAAATTTGGTGCGTTAATGTTTTGCTTGCCCACAATACCGTAGCACAGTGTTTCTCAATATTGATGATACCATCTTCTGAGGAGAGGGGACCAGAACAATTCAGGAGGCTGGTAGAAGCTTTGGAAGCATGTTGCCACCGCATCGTTTAACTTATTCGCCTAAAAAAGACAGATTTCTGAGGAATCGTTGAGAATTTTTTTTTTTAAGGAGGCAGAAGGCTGAATAAATCGGGAAATATTTGTTTCAGCACAACTAGACGCAAGAATGATATCAAAAACTAGCATTTTTAGTTCTTTGATGGACTTAAATTATTTAGATACTATTCTCTCAACGTGATAATCTTTTTCATTTTAAATTTTGTGAATTTTTAAATAATGAAAAAATGGCAAAGGAGTTTTTCAAAGCTCAACATCGCGGTTTGTTTCATGTTTTTTTATGAATTTCGTCGAATGAAACTTCATGCGGCGGGTGTTGATTTTAAGAACGTAGATAAGGGAGGTCCGAAGGACTGGCTCCTCCGTCCTTTAGTCAGAAAAATAGTTTTAAATCTAAATATCGTGTGCCTTTGTGAATGGTTGTGATGTTTTTGTTTTGGTGGGAAGAGGAGAGGGCCGTAATTTATTGTAAAGAAGGTGTGCCACTCTAAAATACAAGGCTATCTACACCCTTTGTTAAATTATGTGATAAAACAAAAACTTCGTTCGATGAAATGTTTCGACAAAAAAATATATCGAAAAATACGTTGCTAAAATTTCATCCAATACGTCAGCGAGTGGCAATATCTACCGTTGAAATGAAAAATTCTATTTGTACAGGAACGATAATTATCTACCTACCTATATACGTTTTTTTGACCAGGAAACTAATTTTTAACAAGTAAGGTTTGATTTCGTCCAGAAGCAGCGAAAGAATTGGAAGTTGAAAACCACATCTTTGAAGTTGACGGAAGAGCCACGCAGCTGAAGATAAAATGCAGACTTTAGCTGGCACTGATAACCGTTTCTGGTCGCAGTTAACGGTCGATAATTTATCACGATGAGTTTAATTAATTATTTCATCGAATCCGTTCGTCGTCGATAATTGTTTCGCACAGTCGAGCGAACCGGTTTCGTCTGGTAATCAAGTATTACGCATTTACTTACGCATCATATCTACACAATGACAAATGCTCTTTCCGATATATTTTTCTGTAACGTGATGCGAAGAACCGACACAGTGACTCTTTTTTAGTATGTATTTTTTTCCTGTATAAAGGTATATAATATCTATTTTTATTTTTTTATTTTTTTGCACTAACCATATTGTTCGATAACAGAATAATAACAAATATCGCAAATATGGTGTGTGCGCGAAGAAAGAATGTATTCGAGCCGATAATAATGCGTACGAATGAATTGTTGATCGGTTGCGAAAAGCTGACTCGCGTATGCACTCTGCAATGTTTTTGCCATTTGTTGGGCAGCACATTCTTGTTTCTAAGCTGATGGAAGCTTCGGCTGCTGAGTGTTGACGTAGGAAGAAACTATACGGTAGGTAAGCACCTCCGAGAGCGCCACCTAGTGGCGAAAGTTATAAGAAATGGGATGGTTGGAAACATGATATATACATGACAAATGCGTATTTTGTTTTTGTAATTATTTTTTTTTATCACTCCAGTCTTAACATCAATAGAATAAAACATTATTTGAATAAAATAAATAATTTAACTTTTAAAAATAAACATGGTTGGTGCCAAGCAGTCCATAAGCTATATAGTCAAAGGTGCCAAACGCTATTGTTGTGTTGTGGGCTGTTCAAACAATGAACAAAAAAATCGAGAGCTGCAGTTCTATCGCTTTCCTGGAAAATCTTATGACGTTGAGCGCAGACACAAATGGATCTTGGCTGTGCGTCGTTTAGAGTAAGAAATAAATAAATTTTTGAATACATACAAATGTTGTGGTAGTTAAAAAACGTATTTTTTTTACTATAGAACTAAAAAAAATATCTGGAAACCTAGAAGCAACTCTAGGATTTGTAGTGCTCATTTTGTTGGTGGAGAAAAGTCTGAGAATCCAAATCTCATAGCATACAATCCAACCATTTTCCCAAACGTGTACAAAAAGAAATCAGTGCAAAATGATGCTAGAGGATTGAGATTAATTACTCGTCATTCTTCTAATGATCTAAATATCAGTGAAGGTAAAAATGTCTTTCAACTATCTACTAGTTATGGGTATGAATGATTTTATTTGTTTATATTAATTTTCTACCTACTTGCAGAGATCAATGAAAATGATATTTCTGAGCCAATAGAAAGTTTGAGTAATCATGTGTGTACTCAAACTGACGCACTTGATTATGTGAATGATTCCAGTGAAATTGCGAATGTATTGTTTTGTTCTTTAATGAATGAAAATGAAGCCAGTACCCAAACTAATATAATTGTCAAAAAAAATCTATCTGTAGCAAAATCCATCATGATTAATAGTGAATCTTTAAATCAGTGTATTAAAACATATAGAAATGTATCGTCAGGGCCTGATAGAGCTATGAACATTCATTTTAGTGGATTCCATTCAATTGATAATGTTGCTTCTATCAAACATTTAACTGGAGTGTCACTACCTTTTTTCAAGATACTTCTCCAATTTATAGTGCCTGGAGAAGATGGCCAACCAACATTCTATCGAAAACTTTCAGAAGAAAATAGATTATTATTGTTTTTGATGAAAATGAAGCTTGGTATAAGTTTTGTAGCATTAAGTGATTTATTTCAAATAAGCAGGCAAACAGCATCTTCAATTTTTTTCTGTATTCTTGAAACATTATTTATAAAAACAAATAATTGGTTGTATTGGCCATCACGAGAAGCAATAAAAGAGACCATGCCTGATACCTTTAAGAATTATCCTAATACTCGAGTTATCATTGATTGTACTGAAATTTATTGTGATACTCCTCCTACAGTGGAGCAACGTATTTTAATGTATTCATCATATAAAAATGGTTACACAATTAAGTTTTTGATTGGAATTAGTCCGTCAGGTTTGATTATATTTATCTCTAAAGGATATGGTGGTCGTGCTACAGATGGATTCATTGTGAATGATTCTAAATTTTTGAATTACCTTGAACCTGGTGATGAAGTAATAGCTGATAAAGGATTCCCACAAATAAAGACTGATATTATGCAACGTGGATGTACTATAGTCATCCCACCATTTGCATTTGAGCCACAGTTCACTCAAGAACAAGTTCTTGAAGGATACTCAATTGCATCAGTGAGAATCCACGTTGAAAGAGCTATACAAAGAGTTAAAATTTTCAAAATTCTTCAGCATGTCAACACAGAACTTTTTGAACATATCGATAAGATTATGAAAATTGCTTGTATTTTGGCTAATAATAAAGAGCCCTTGATAAAAAAAAATTAAATGTAAATGTAATTTGATCAAATTTTAATTTTATATTCGATATCAGAATATTAATAATATTAATATTGTAAATACATGCTAAAATTATGAAATACATTTTGTAAAATATTACTCATCATTTTGAGGAATTGGTAAGAGTGGTATAAAATAAGTATAGTAAAAATGTTCAATTTTAGGGATAACATCCTTCAAAAATTTATCACATCTTTTGATTGCTAAGTGAACATTATCATTTTGCGAGTAAACAAAAAAGTGACACAAATGAATGTTTAAAACATACATTGACACTTGAATCTGAGTATAATATTTGTGGCTTTTTTTTAATTCAATAATACTACCATTAAATTCTAAATAAGGGACGTTGCTCACATAATTTTGCCTATCTAATATTAATGAGTTTTTACAAGAACTTGGGCATTTTATTTCAAGCAACTCTGCACGATCTTCTATAATAATTATACCATCAGGGCTACATGCTAAATACGGTTGGGCAATACTCACTACTAAGCCAATCAACGTTACCTTTATGTTTGTTAATTCTTCAAAAACAGATAATGCAATTGGTTCCATTTGAATTCCGTACAACATATCTGCATTACATCTACCTTTGTATCTTTCATTTCGGAATCTCGCTGCTAATACTTCGTGATTTTTTAGTCGCGTTTTGATGTCATGAGCTTTTGAGCTACATGTTATACGCAGGAATCGCTCCCTGAACCACGATGTGGATTCTGACTGACCTACTGATTCTGAACATATTTTCATCCATTTTTCCTTATCGACATTTATTAGACTGTATTGAGGTAAATATTTATCGGGGCATTTCATTTTTTTGAGTAATAACTTATTATCTGATGACTGTTCAACTTGAAACCCATGAAAATAATTTCTATTAGCATCAATTTGGAGTTGATATAAAAATTCAAAAACATTTTGCAGATTGTTTAGTTTTTGTATTCCTATTTGTTCTCGTTGGTTTCTCTCAGCTAAAAATAGGTTTTCTGCTTTAATCATCTCAGTTAATGGACTGTCAATAGATGAATGCTCCTCGCTTATGATGGGTATTTCCCTAGTAATTGATGGTGATAACTGAATTTTTCCTTTCACGGGGAATAAAGTTCTCATTTGGCATCCCTTTTGGTAACGTTCTAATTGCTTATCAGATGGTTTATTCCAAACCATTGGTTCATTTGTTTTCGAGCAGCTGGATTCTTTATTTACAAAAATGCATATAGCTGCTGCGTGCTTGCATGAACCCATTCCCGCTTTGCAATTGCAAAATGTATTTTTTATGGTCCTGTCTTGATTGAACTGAAAAATAGAACATAAGACCCTAAAACTAAGTATGTAGGTACACATAAATTTTGATATAAAATTTTTCAAAATAATTATACTACCTCAATTTCTACTTTGTAAAAATTTTCATTTTTTTTGGTGCTCACAGCACCAGGTGTTTCTCTCAAAACTTTCCCAATGATGCAACGATAATTCTCGTCGATCATTTCTTGCACATTACTAACATGGAAACTCTCAAATAATTTTCGACCTTTTGATATACTTTTTGGTCGAAGTTTTGAAATATCCACCTCTTGAAATCCCGTTTTCAATATAATAACCATTTTAAATTCAATTTTTCCACGTTGACATAATATCCAAGAGAGTCTACAATAAAGTAAAAAAATATTCGAAAAACAAATTTAATACATTGTGAAACAAATAAATAAAATCACAAAAAAGTTCAATGATGAGGCCAATAAGTCTAAGAGGAAGTTATTGAAACAATGATTAAAATGTTAGCATTAGACGATAAATTTTGCATGTACCTACGTCTTCGCATTCATCCTTTGGTGATATTTTGAAGGAAGAGGAGGAGGTATTAAAGCTATAGAATTTATTTTTATTTTTTCACAACCATCTAATTGCCTTTTACAAAACAAATACTATTTAAAAATACGTGGATAGAATGTAAGGATGATATAAAATGACAACTTTACTAGTAATGATAAGGCATCCCATTTCTTGAACAAAAATCCGGTAGATGGCGTGCGCGCTGTACAACAGAGATACTTACCTAGCGTATAGGTTACATTAATAGATGTTTTTCGAAATTACATCTGTGGCGACGAGGAAAGTCGATAATCGATAAACATAAAAAATTCCCATTAACTGTTCAACCATTTCAACATTTTTTTTCTTTTCAATTCGGCTTCAGGCTGCGTAGCATATTTGGTGTTGAAGTGGGGCAGGAGATAGTCGGGGGATCGCCGTGCACCATGAATTTCTCAATCACAGTGCTGGAGCACCGATTCAACCGAATCTCCCACATCGCCATTTTAAATTGAGAATGTGACGACGGTGGCCGGTCTCGAATACGCACCTTAACACTACGCACCGCAGACCACGTCTATGAGATTTCATTATCTAATTGGGACTGTCTAAGCTCAGAGTGCGCCAACATCAGTCCGGCTGATAAGAAACGAATCGAAACGTTCTCAGCTCCGGGGGTCGGAGTTTTGGAGCTCGGATACAGCATTTTTATTCCATTTCGGAGCTCGAATTCCGTAAAAAGGAATATATATATATTAAATTCTACAGCTTTAAATAAAACTACAAATAATTTAGAAAACAGCCTTATTTTTTATAAAATTACTGTGTTAAATTACATAAGAAAAGATTGCTTTTTACCTGTATAGGCGTTTATAATTATACATAATTTTTCTTCTTACATTCATTCGAATAAAAACATTTAAAATCTTTTATTGAGTTTCAAGTGCATCTAAAAATTCCAAAAATTCAATTTTTGGAAAATTTTTGAAAATGGTTGAAAATACATTGGGTTTTATGGGGAAAAAAGATTAATCACTTATACAATTAATTACAATTGGAAACTCTTGTCGTGGATAGTCCAATTAATTAAAATAATATCAGTTTTATATCTTTGAACAATACGACGAGTTCAACTGTGTCAAATTTTCACATGCTTTTCTTTAGTTTACATGTACGTGCGTACTTTTATACAGGCATTTTTTTAAATGCTTTTAAAGTATATATATATATATATATATAAAACGGGTCCGCCTAGCATAGGCAATAAGGGCAATATGTTAGTGCCGGCAGTATATTAATGATAACACATGAGCAAAGACAAACAAAAAAAAACAATAATGAAGAGAAGAAAAATAATAATAAAAATTGTAAATAATTATTAATAATGTATATACTAATTAATTTGAAAAAAATTTAACAGCTACCTAATCTATTCAAAATTATGAAGTATCTTTAAATAAGACTAAAAAGTAAAAAATTAAAAAATTAAATAAAAATTTTTTTTTTAAAAACATGGTTTTCTAAAAAAATGATAGAAAAAATTGAATTAAGAAGTAAAAAATAATTTTTCACAAGAACGATTTATCAATCAATTGAACAAAATTTTTTAAAACGTCAATTACTTTGAAAACAACCGAAAATTAATCACGATTTTAAATATTGTTAAATATCTTTAATTTTCGTCTAAAAAGAAAAGCGTGAGCCGTATGCAACAAAGTCACTCAATAAATTATTAAATTTTATTGAAAATATCTAAAATTAACAAATAATATTGTTTCAATGTCTGATTGTATAATATAGGTATCTTAATGAATGTGAATGGGTAAAAGGTTTTTGAATGAGTTAAGAAAATATTTCACCAATAAGAAAATATTATACTTTCATAGAGTTTCGAAACAATAATTAAAGCTATAATAAGATAATCGTTAAATATTCATAAAGATGACCTATGGCTAAACAAGACTTATGGTACCTGATGATAAAAAAAAAAAAAGTGTCAAGGAATATGAATTAAATTTGCTGAAGACATATTTAAAAAAATTTAAATTGATGTCGCATAGGGCCCACGCTTTTCTTTTTAGTCAAAAATTAAAGATGTTTAACATTATTTGCAATATTATAGTTAATTTTCGGTTGTTTTCAGAATGATTGACTTTTTTAAAAATTTGGTTCAATTGACTGATAAATCGTTCTTATAAAAAATTAATTTTTACTTTTTAGTTCAATTTCTTTTAATCATTTTTTTTTTATAAAGCATGTTTTTTATCTTCAAATCATCTACCTAATGTCAATACAATTATTTTTTTCGACCTCAAGATCAGCAAAATAAATTTTAAAAAATTTTACTGTACGTCTTAATTGCAATTTTTGTACCCTTCTGGTTCAACTATATAGGCATATTGAAAACAAATAAATATTGTTGTTGGTTTGGTTTCGAAAATAAGTAACTTATTTTACCTAAATATATAGAACCCAACTTTAAAAAAATAAAAATCCGATAAAAAGAGAAAAATGACCCTTTTAAAATTTCTCCAGCAAAATCCACTGGAATTATTGAAGTCGGCTCTCATAGTAAAGTAGTTCTGGAATAAAATAAAATAAAATAACGACTCCAATGAAAAAAAAAAAAAGTGAAAGGAAATGGCGTGGATACAGAGGCCTGCGATCACATCTTCAATTGTTGTATTCATAATTCTGGGAGTACCTTCGCAGAAGGGCATCCAAATGCGTTTTTCAGCAATAATTTAAACGACGCGACGAGCAAATCTAATATAATCATCCCATTTCTACTAGATTAATTTTTATTATCTGCACAGACAGGTGCTCTTCTGCTCTCGATGCAGTTCGCGATCATTAAATTTTACTTTCTCCAGTACATTTAAATGAGAAACGGTATATTTATACTTTGTTCAAAGAGTAAACCACATCATGGTGATAGCCGAAAAATATCAACAGGTGGTAAAAGTAGGTGTTTGATGATTAATCACTAAACGACGATCATAATCCTTTCATCTTTTCCCAACAGATACGTGCACGCCTCCTTTGATGCACTCCAGAATATCCTCAAAAAAAAAATGAACTAAACATAAAAACAACGTTGAAAGTATCAAAACTTTTGACAACTTAATTACCAGCACAAGCAATGCGAAAGGTGAGCCAGGAAATAAAAATATTTTCATTTCAATTCGCTTTCAGAAACTTTGATCGAAACTCATATATATATATATATACCTACTCGTATACACAAATGATGCACATTCACTTTTTTTTTTCACGTTTTCAAATGGCCTTAAAATCTGCATTCACGCATCAGTGTCAAAAGGCATAATTAATTGGTGGTCATTAATGTTGCTGTTCGGTTTAATTATCGTGTCGATAATGTTCGTCACAATGTTTGAATAATTATATTCATGAAAACAGTACCCATACTTATGATATATATATATATATTTAAAATTATATGCATCCATTAATCGTATTACCCAAATATATAACTGAAGAGATACCATAACTAAGAAACTCTCTCATAACTGGCAGTGAATCTGCACGAAACGCCTTCAGCAGTAAAAATACGATGGTCAGTTGTTGGTAGCCCAGTTTGTTTACGTTTTCATTATTTTTTTTTTTTTTAATAATTCACTATCGTTAAAGCAGTTATAAAATTTCGTGAAAGTTGATTAATTTATCATTTTTATTCTAAGTCTTCTCTATAGGATACCATAATTTACTTGGTCCACAGGTCTACACACAAAAGGTTCAAATATATGTTCGATCATACATGGGTATCTAATAAATACGTAAGTCGAAGCAAAAATAAACATACAAATGACTTTATTCACCTCTATGGGTGGAATTAGTTGTAAGGAAGTATAAATAAATATAAATAAGCATGCGTTAGTTATTTCAACATTCTAACCAGATCTGTATTGGAAAAATATAAAAGAGATTGGTTCTTAATTTTATAAGAGGTAAAAAAAAATAGAACGAATACGAGGACAGGCACGAATACAAATAAACAGTTAAACACGGTGTGATAGAAAATTAATTAGTCGATAAAGAAGATAATTTTATTCTGGAACGTGTTTCAACGAAAACACCTAGTATTTCATTAGTGATTTTTTCATTAATGAATACACGCCAAATACCTATGTATGAATAACGAACAAATAAATAAATATTTTGAATTTTAAGTTGCCTAATATATTAATTTTATTTATTGATTTCTGTGTATTAGTCTCATGTTGGGATAAACAGGTGAATGTCGACAAACATAGGCCTACATAAGAAGACGAATATTAATCTGATTTTAGAGATCAAAATTTCTCTAAGATTAACCGTGGTGTTGAATATGCTGATTCTATGAAAATATAATGTGTATAATTTTTAAATTTTCAAAAAACCTTGTTACTTATGTACTCAAGAAGGTACTCAAATTTTATTGCAGTCGAATTCGTTTTTAATAAGTTTCTTATTTTTACCCTTTAAAAACAATCTAGATTTTCGAAATGAAGTAACCAGTACCTTTATGATGCGTACAGTATATAACGGATCTGTAATTAGCGTGTGGAATCTCTACTCAAATAACCAGAGAAGGTGAGAAAGAATGGGGCCTATGGCGAGTAGAATGCTAACGCTGCCGATTCAAAATTGATTAAAATATAAAAAATTAATATGAACGTGGACGTAGGTTTCGGGCCACTGTCAGCTTGCACCATTATCCTAGGGTCTGAAAGCTGAGATCCCAGACATAAAATTGTGAAAAATAAGATGAAGTCCATACTCACAGCTTTTTGAAACACTTAATCTAAAGAAAATCATTTTTCTATTCGTACCACGCACAATGTCTCTCGTAAATAATAGTGTACTTCCTATTTTCTAAAAATATGCATCGCAAATTGCATATCTGTCTTCCTAAAAAATATACCACCTAATTCTATACACGGTTTATGGTGATTAATCACGCAAAATGTTTCAAATACAGAAGTACATAGGGATGTATGTTATTAATTCCATGAAAAACGTATAAATAAGCTAACTATTATGAATTATGGTTTTAAATGGCGGTGATCGGTTCACTTAAGTTTCAAAACGCTTGTCGGTTGTCTTTAGTCTTTGCTTTGAAGTCTAAAAAAGCACCAGAATTCAATATTTAGCGTTTACTGTAAACGCTAAACTTCTTTTGAAAGAAGAGAAACAATATTGATTTCAGTTATTGAATTATTGGCATATACACTGCAGGGTGTACAGATACACTTTTTTTCAAGAGAATTTACTCTCTTTTTGAACCAAAAAAAAAAGGACTCTTTCTTTTGGTCCAAAATGAGAATATTAATCTCTTTTGTTTTTCGCATATCTACTATTGGTATCCAAATTTTCACCACAAAATATTTTTTCACCATTGTTTTTAACTTTTTATCTTCTGAGATACAAAAATTATTTGGTGACTTCTTTTTTTGCTTATCAATTTTGTAATTTCGTTTTATACACTTTTCCTCTGATAAAAACCTGTGCACGCTGATATGCAGGCAATTTATCAGAACGAAGAAATAAACATAGAAAGTCTGCCTAAATTCATCGAGGATAAAGAAGCGATGTTGTTGAGGGTGCAACTGCTCCTTAAATGAAGTTATAGCGAAGATAATGAAAGGATATGCGAATAATATTGTTGAAAGTAGGCCAAATTCATGTCCATTTCGCGAACAATTCATTAAAATCCAAGAAAAAACAATACCATTAAGAGAGACCTGATGATACACAAACTCCATGCAAACAAACGTCTTTTAGAAGAGAAGAACTTTAACAATACCTAAATAGTAGCCTTATACTTTAACACAAATGAAAAAATATTTAATCAACGTGACTGTGTCCTATTCTCAACGGTTAGGCAGTTGGGTAGGATTAAAACGTTGAAAAACATGATATTAACAAATTCAGTTGAAAATTTTATTGATATTTAACCACCCAGACCGGTTTTACTCACAACGACGAGCGAAAAGAGATCCTCTTCACTCTTACCCATTCCTTACAAACTTTTTTAACCAATATGAAGAATTATGCCAATGTTTTAGATTTTGTGCTACAACTACTTGTACTCGATAGAGCAATAATGAAAAGGACCTTTTTTGTTACTCGTAACGAGTACTATGGTTTTACGTAGCCAAAAACTAATTTTAAATCAAATTTATTAATGTAATGCATTTAGCATACCTACAGCGCCTTAATTCGCCGTAAAAAGGACACGCGTTTTTGAACATTTTTCTATTTGTTTTAAAACGAACCTGCCATCTACACTTGATGGTCGATAAGCTTCTCAGGAAACCACCCTATATATGGCTGCGTGCACAATCCGTTGATTTAAATAAATTTGAAACCAAGGAAGTTAGAACAGGTAGATACTCCGGGTTATTCCAGCTGTCCTGTCATACACAAGGTGAAGGCATGAATTATTTCATCAGAGGTGCACTACCACTCGAGTGTCTGTATATTATTCTTCAAGTTCCAAAAATTCGCCTTGATTTAGACAATTGGGGGCCATCATAATCCCATTTTCCCATTTAGATTCATCATGGAGAAGCGATGAAGGTACAAATCATTTTATTGATGAAACGTTTCTGAATGATTCAAGCTACCCCACATTTGTCTTGGCCAGGGACTTCAAAATCTGTGCCCAGAATAATGTACCATTCAATCGATCAAAAACTAGAGAATATCATACGCGCATTTTCACAGCATTGAGTATTGGGCTGAAAATGAATTTGGGTAGTTATTCGACGAACTATAAACGCAAATTCGTATTCGATGATCTAAAGACGAATGAATATTATTTTTATTACGAAAGCAATAATCACCATATTACAAAGGGTTAAACTGAAAAACTGCGACGAAAAACGAATTCAACTCCTAGTCCAGTCAAATGAGAACAATAAAATACTTTCATTTGGACCAATTATAGTAGTTTTGATTTCTTCATTAATCAGTCTGTTTAGACGTCAAAAATAACACACTAAAAATTACATACCTCCCGCCGCGAGGATCCTCCCGTACGGTGTGAATATACTCTCAAAACGGTTTCTCATGTTCATCTCAACAAATATCGATTTTTTCGAAAATGTAAAAAAGTACGAAAATATTTAGCATCAAATATCCTACCGAAAAGTTCGTATTCGTTACAGTCGTTTGACCTTACTTTTCCTGTCAAATGATCACGAAAGATGGTACTTTTTTATTGAGCACTGAAAGCAGCATCAGTACAGTAAGTTATGCTATGCTGACGCAATATAACTTCAACTCATAATAATACAATATTCACAATACATTAATTTTTGTATGTGAGTTAAAATGGGGGCAAGGTGGTTTAATGCCACTAGTTTTTTTACTTTTTGTTTTTTTTTTGTTTTGTTTCATTAGCTGAAATGAAAAATTGAGGGGAAAAAAGGAGGAATGCTTGAAAATTTTTCTTCATTTTTTAAATTTTCTCAGAACCTAGACGGACATCTTATTTTACCCCGAACCCTAAGAGGAAGATACCTCAGGTGCCCAGCCTTCTTATCGGATCCGGAAAAACTTACTGTAGCAATGGGTGATCGTAGACAAACGAGTGTATTACACGCTCATCCATCACCTAGTGGGCCAGTAGACTAAACTCCACAAACTACCTTTTTGCACTCACGGCTATGTATTTTGTCTACGTAGCTAAACTTGAGTACTGAGCTAGGCTCACACACTTCACACAGAAGAACACGCTCAGCCTATTTTGGTATTTTTGTGGTATCGTGTATTCAACTACACATACACCCACACTTATAAACAGAAAATTTTCAAAATATTCCTCTCTTTTTTACGTTAGTGTTTGTAATTGCAGCCACTATGGGAAGTTAGCCCCTTACCCCCCATTTCAATACACGTTAAAAAATGAATGTACCGCCAGTATTGTTTTACTATGAATTGAAGTTCTTGCATCAATATTAGCAACTGTAGTTTTGCATTCTATGCCCAATGAAAAGGTACAATCTTTTGCACTCATTTAGCAAAGGAGGGAGACGTCAAATGATCAAAATATATTTAACTTTTTTATAAGAAATTTAGGGCTACACATTTGAATACTGTACTATTTTTTCAAAAAAATCAGTATTTGTTGGGATAAATGGGAAAAACCATTTTATGGGCATATTCACCTTGATATCTGTGAGCGCTTTTGGCGAGGGAATTTGACTTTTATTCTGTTATTTTAGATGCCAAAACTGACTGATTAGTAAAGAAATCAAAACTATTCTAATTTGTCCGAATAAAAAACCTCTTTTGACTGGAGTATGCTTCTCGTCGAATCACTTCGAGGTGAAGAAATATAAATCTTCTAGATAATAAAATTAAATCACAATTTTGGTATATTTATCCGCAATTTTTGCAATATTCACATTTTAATTTAAAAAAACAAAAAAAAATTTACTTTACGATTTCTGATTCAGCTACTATTTGGGCTACAAAACTAGAGTTGGGTAGTATCGGAAAGCCGCAGATTAAGGCTAGTACTTACTAAAAATTAAATTACAAAGTGGGCCTACTCATCTTCTTATACGGTATATACTTATGTTTTATTGAAGTTTGTCATTCACCCATTTGTCTTCAGAGACCAGGTCAATATCAGTCACGCTACTATTATTTTACTTCCAATTGCTGCTGGTGCAGCTGCTGCTAATGCTGACGCTACCACTGGTCTGTACTTGCAAAACAAGACATTCGTTGCCCTTCGGCGGACTAATCGCTCATTATTCTCTTTCGAACGTTGATTAAAATAGCTTAAGACAATAAATAGAGCCTGTCGATCGAATGCCTAGCCAATTTTCTACGTCCTCTACCGGCCCCAAAAAGTCATTTGTACCGAATCGTCCATATCCAAATACTACCTCCGATCATTAGTGACTTTCGTCGTCCGTCTTCATCCACTTACTTTATCTTGTTTCATATTTACAATATTTACGCATTAATACTGTCAGCAGACAACTAGACACCGAATAATGAAAACAAACTTTAGTGCAAAACCACAAAACGGAAAGAAATGTTTTGGAGAAAGTACCGCGGTAACTTCCACACTCCTCTTTTTGGCGTAGCTTGTAAGCATACCTAATTTTTCATTTCTTTTTTTTTTACCTTTTTCCCTTTTCATTTTTCTAAACAGTAAGTTAACTGCATAAAATTCTAAATTCTGTTATGCCGAGCGAAAAAAACAAAAAAACAAAAAAGAAGCAAAAAATATTGGGGCCAAAAATGTCCCAAATTATTGGAAACCGAATACAGACTAAAATTTTGTAAGAAAGATAAAAATGGTGGTTATCAGAGCAAGATAGATAAAAGAATGCCCTCTTAAAACAGGATTCTGAAATGAAATAATGATCCTCAGCAATATAAACATCTGCTCTGTCTAAACGCCACCGAGAATAGTCCAGTAAAAAATGCCAATTCAATTCATAAATTTGGAAGAAACCATTATATGATTATTATCTATCACTCTTCTCACACATTCATCTTCATATACGCTGTCATTAACGACGATAGTTAATTAAAAATAATCACCCCACTGGGCTGGCACAAAACGTTTTAAACATAAATCTTTTCAAACATAATTTGAATAATTTGAAACCTTCGCCAAGTTTTATTTGCTTTTAACACCAACTGGTATTTCTCATTTCCTAATCAATTTAGTATAAGCAAAGGCTATATTGGTCAAAAATTTCACTTTAAACAAGAATAAAAATAACCGAAAACATTAGGTATAATTATGGTGTCTGAAAATTTCTGTTAACTTTGTTTCGAAATTACAACAGCTATTTGAAGAAGCTTCAACACTATTAAATTAAACATTAATCGAATTTTTTGAGAGAAAGTACAGCGGTTCGTGGTTGCACAGGTACCTAAACCATTAGCATTTTGCACGTTTAGCATATTATTATTATTATTATTATTTTTTTCATACGAAGTCTGCCAATAATTTTATGTTATATTTTTTTTTTTGTTTTTTTTTTTTACTGTTCGTCAAGTTTGGTAAATAGCCTAATTTCAAACCCCCTCAAGGTAAGCGAAAAATTAAAAGAAAATAAAAACCTGCTAAAAAATATGTAGAATATCTTACTGGACGTAAGTTGATAGTAAAAAAAAAAAAATTTATGAACGAAAAGAATAAAAAAGTATTTAGATCATCGTGTTCGACAAAAAAAAAAAAAAAAAAATCAAAATTTGGCGTACTTTTTCTTTTTGAAACGTGCCAACCGACTATTTTTCTTTCACTTTTTTTCGCTTAAGTAAAGTGTAAAGTTTATTGTTCCTCAATTTCCGGAAGCGATGGAAATGGAAATTTGCAAACTATGTCGATAGTTCGTCGAAATCTTTCTAAACATTGCCATCACACCAAAAACATAGGTAACCGACACGATAAACACTGCACCTTCCACCTTCGTTTATCGGAAGTATTATAGGTTTGAGGGTGCCGTAGAAATGAGATGAAGGGCAGGAGTGTATAATAAAAGAATTCGTTTTGAACAGGTTTTAACCGAGTATGCAATGCACACATACACGTCGGTATATACGTATGAAGTACAAGCAAAACCCTAGTCTCCAGATACCTACACCTATACGTGCTTAATGCGAGAAATTAATCATTTTAATTTTTCCGTCGGCTGTTATTGGGAGGAGTTAGTTAATTTTTTTTTTTTCTCTCTCCATGATTTTCATTTTCTACGATTATAAATTTTATAAGCTGGTGGAGTGAATACAATATGAATAAGTGAAATATATTTTTGCAAGAAGAAGATGCGGTGGGGTAAACAAGCGGACAAATTCGTACGAAGATTAAAAAAATCTGCGTTTTTTTTTTTTTTTTAATATTTTTTATTGCTTTAAACGGTGAAATGACGTATATTAATCCTTTACAAGGGTTTTTTGTTCACTATTTTTCTTCATCTATACATCTCGAAACGCTTGAGGCGCATTTATAATCGATCTCATCTCGTTTTGTGTATAATTTACGTGTTTTCTTTTCTTTTTTTTTTTTTTCGTTTTGTTTTGTTTTAGCTTGTGGTGAAATCTATTTAGAGTTGCATTGTGCATCGATTGCGTTTATTGACGTCGAAATAGGAAGGCTGGGCAATAACTGATAACGTTTTTCTATTTATTTGTAACGATTTGGCGAGAACAATATCGATTATATTCGTAATTTAATAAAACGTAACTTTTACTATTTACTAGTTTCACCTTCGAATAAGGCCATTCTAACAGTCTGAGAAGAACGGCCAGACTTTAATCAGTTTTGACCTATATATGTTACTGGTATTTCTTGTGTTAGATGAATGGTCAGCGCACAAAAAGCAATTTAAGGGCTAGATAACCCTTAATTAAAGAAAAAAACATGTTCCTTCTTCCTTTTAAAGACGAGTAGAAAAGTCGTATCTAATTTGGAATTTTACTGTAAAAAGATGGCATTTTTCATAGACTATATTTTGATAAAGTCGATAGATTATGGAATATTAGAAAAACAGGACCGATTTTATCACAAGGAAATTATTTTGGAATATAGATAGTGAAAATTCAACTAGAAAAATCATTTGAATACACAAAATTTTTCTGCTTATAAAATAGAGGGAGCTGATAAGTAGAAGGTTTTTTTTAAAAAAACTGAGAAAACCTTTATGGAGCTACAAAAACTTCGTTATTTGATACAATCTTCAACGAATAATGGGGGCCATAAAAATACATTGTTGGTCCATATCAGTTCACAGAATTATTTAAATTCCTCTTCGAAATAATTTTTGAGTGATCCCACAGACCAGTCTTGCAGAAAATACCATTAAGTAAAAAATATCAATCACATGTTGAAAACAAATTCGACAAAAATATGTATTCCTACAGTTACCTTCAAATTTTAATGAATTATTGTTCTTTTAATCGGCCTTTTTTTTCTGTTTGCAGTGCATATTAAGATACAAACGAAGTGAATGAAAAATAAAAGGAGTATGTAGTAGATAGGTATGTGATTGAAACACGGCGCACATAACAACCCGCGATACACGAATGAAATTTTCATCATATTTACCAATGCATATTTATTTCTGAATATATTTATGCGGACAAAAATGCATCCTCAAATTGTTCTGTACGTAGTCTTCGTAATTAATTCAACTAAATATTATTTTTCAACCTTTTTCGAAAAGGTTACACTTTTTTCATATGTTGAGTTTTATCGCAAATGTATTAAACAGATTCGTCCGTAGTACTACACAGTGAGAAACCAAAACAATGATTACATACGGTAAGAAATGACGGCCAAGACCAATATTTAACACTGCAAAATCAGTGACATAGTCAGACTTTTTTGTTTGGTCGAACCAAGGAGGGGCCAAGTAACAAATAACCTGCAAAACCTTTAGTACCTAATTGAAGTGAAAGAGAAAGGGAACCAAAAACTAAATTCAAAGCTCTCATAGGCTTTTATTTAAAAAATAATAACACTTGACTACGTTTAATTAAAAAAATTTTTTTTAATAAAAAACTTTTTCAAAATTAATACAAAACTATTTTACCATTCTCACGGTTAACGGCGAACTGGTGTGATATTCAAATCACTGACCACCCTCTAATGTATAACAATAGGGAGATTGTAGCATTTGTTTCATGATAATACAGTATTATTCAAGATTAAAAGCAGAACCGGCCTTGAACCTGAAAACTCAGGAAATTGCCTGAGATCTCGCATTTGGAGCTAGTGAAAAAGAAAAACCCTCCCAAGAAGTACACATAAATGCCTTAAAAAGAAAAAACTAACCCTTTAAAAGTTCCTTCAACTGCACCATCTTAACAAACAAAAACTGAAATACAAATATATGGATCATAGAATTTGGGGGAAGGGTAGCAAAATTCAAAATACTCTCCTTTCAAATACGATAAAATCTAATGAAAAATATAAGCGTAAGGAGTAAATCTGTATGGCACTGAACACAGATGCAATTTTCAATTTTTTGGAGGACCCAAGTTTCCTCTCTATGGTCCTGTCTAGCCTCACATTTTGCGACCGGTTGACTCGCAACACTTGAGGTCAGCACTAGTTAGAAGAATAGAAGCCCAAGTAACAACAGCTGATACATGAGTGTGCAAGACATAAACAGTAATTTGAAGCTAAAGGTAATAATTTTATTGATTTTCACTATCGGAGTTTTTATTTTTTAATAAAACATGAAGAGTGCCTGTGGAATACCTTGTTGTGAAAAGATATTCTCACCAGAAGGTAGACTACAGATTTTGTGTGTTCAACCACTTCATTTATGTAAACATATGGGTAAGCCAAAACCTGGGCAAACACTGGCAATTTTAGAGCCAGTTTGGACAGTTTTATACGGGCTTATTTATACGCACACCAACACACATACGTAGTGATTACGTATGTTTGTGTGAATGGCCTGGTTGCTTCATTTCTTATAGTGATAAGAAATGATGGGCCGATTCATGTTTGGAATAGTGACATCATTGTATTGTTGAGATTGGTCACAATTTGGTACTTGTACATTACTTGCATGTATGTGCAAGTAATTACGACTGAATGTAATTTGTGCAATTAGTTTAACATCATTGAGACAAATATTAGCTTACCTTGCAGCAGCAACTGTTTTTGGGGGTCCGAGCCCCTAAACCTCATACATCGTGAGTCCCCACAATGCCAATCAATTTTTTTTTAATTTCTTAGGAAATTGGTAAGAACAAAATTTTTTTTGATTTAACCAGGCTCGCCCAGGCCTGAGACCAAAATCAAGACAAGTCTTGGTATCGATCTCGGTCTTAATTTTTCTTAAGGTGTTAATTCTGGGAATTGAATTTTGTAATAATGAATATTTTTTCTGAAGAAAGAATTCAAAACCAAAATAAAGTAGAATATCTGCTCGAGCAAGGTCAAGATTGATCATTATTGTTATAGTTGAGTAATTATTTTACAAAATGTTGCAAAAAAAAAGAGCTGAAGTCCAATGAAAAGCCGATGAGGATAATTTTGATTAAGAACGCCTCCCTTTAACGTCTTCAAAATGACCCTGAGTAAGAAAACGTACCAATAGTATAAAAAAATCACTCATCATTTTTTGAATGTTTTATGTCAAAGAGGACATGCTTTTTCGTTTTCCATATTCTGAATCGCTACTTCATCCGTCCTTTATAGTTCAGACTTTAAGATTAAAATCATTTTTCTCTTCTCTCTTGTATCCATAAAATATGTCAACTAATTTTACTTCAAAGTGTTTCTTCTTAACAAACACAACATAAATATTTGTGACTTGAATTCAATACCATAAAGTTTAAAGAATGAATTCATCCGTCGTACTAATTAAAATCTTCATCAAATCAAAATTAATAAAATGTATATTTAATATTATTCCAAATTAAAAAAATAAACTAATAATGATAAAAATTGTTGTTTGTTTTGTTTATTCGCTTCTTCTGCGAAATATATGTTTTAAACAACTGGCAAGGTGGATTCCTGTACAGTTTTTCATTTTAGAGGCCTAATAGCTCATGTTTGACGACCATATTATGCGCAATGAAATATGAGTAGTAATATAAGTGGGTGAGGTGTCATAACATATTGGAAAGCATCTCCCTGGGTACGTGTTTTTTTCTCATTCGGGGTCACAAATATTCTCTTCTTGATCATTTCATTTCGATCGACTAAAATCCACTCAGAAATATATTTACTACATTGTTTTCCTTTTGTAGTTTTCTATAACCAATTTTCAAATCGATCATTGCTCTAAGATTGTCGGTTATTTCTTAAACCACTCTAGAACTCCAAAGACGTGTGAAGAATATGAAATAAACTTTCAAAAAACACGTGAAAATTTTATTTCATTTACTCGTGAAAATAGACTAAAAATGGTAGTATTAAAAAGTAATATCCTGCAACTTCCGTCCACAATATGCACGACCGAGTTATACTAAACCGTCGATTATACGGTACTTTTTCTCTTCTGCCACCTGATTATTTTATAATTTGGCGAAATTCTCCGCCGAACGAATAAATTCCTAATTTTGTGCAGATGTAACGGAAAATTAGTACAAATTCAATGCTTTCGTGCTCGTGATTGCTGCTTAAGAAAAATAAACCAAAGACACCAAAAAAAAAAAAAAGTTAAAACACGAAAAAAGACACACACACACATAAATTTAGCGGGAAAAAGAAGAAAAAAGTTAGCCAAATAAAATATTGAACGACACAGACAAAATTTTGCTAGTCATTTAGACGAAACTAATCGAAATGGTTCTTTTTTACTTCTTTTTTTAGTAGATATTTGTAGTATCTTTTTTTTTTTTTTTTTTTTTTTTTTGTTACAATTTCTTTCTTTTTTTTTCCTCCTTTCATCATTATTTTCATTTGTAAACTTTAATTTTCCCTTTCAGTCGACATTAACTAACATTTCTATCACTTTAAAACGTTTTTCGTTTGTTTATTTAAATTAATACGCCAAAATGATAAGTCGTTTTTAACGAGTAGTTTTGCGCATTGAATTACGCTTCGTGTTCGATTTAATGGTCGCAACAGTGAAAGTATAAGCGAATTGGTTAAACAGCGTAGGTACCCACTCAAAGCGTGAGCAAAGACAAATAGGGTTAAAAAGACAATTTAATACGAATAAGTACTATAACGTAGGTACAACAAGCATTAGATTCTTTTTTTTTCCTTTCTTTGCAATCTGCTATTCGATTATCGATGCACCTGTTGTACACTACTACCATAAAGTTGTTTTTTTTTTTTTTGAGATCAATTCCGTTAATGCACTCCACACTTATCTGCATGCTCACTTCTAACGACGAATATTTTCTTTTTTTGTTTTGTTTTCCAATCAGAAATTAGATCAGCTGGTATGGCTGAGTGATTTGAAACACAGCCACTGGAACATCTTATGTAAAAGGTGGTGACTGCTAAACTGGTTCATCAGTGTTTGGCAAGGCCGATTTTAAGGGGGAATGTGGCGTATAATCCCCTCTGGTGACAAAAAAAAAAGGTTAATTTAAGACATAATTACCTACTCGGTTTTTCAAATTTTCTGTCAAGGAAATGTGCAAGAAATTGTTAACCTTTCCAATAAAAATTTATGAATATTATAAAATATGATTCTATCTTCCCCACCCAAATAGAAATCCTGAAACCGGGCCTATACGGTCTGAGTGCGAGTGAGTATGAGCATTAGTATTGAGCGTTTTGGCATTACTATTTAAAGAAAGAGAAATGCTAATTACATTCGTCCATGGTTGCAAACATGTCGCTTTTATAGTGTGAAAAACAGAAATTCACTCGTCAGTGTTGAATTAGATGCAGAGCGTCGTTTTGATAAGGGAAATGACAAAAAAGTTTCGTGGAGTTTAATTTTTTTTTTCTAATCAACAAATTTTTGATTGTTTTTTTATGGATTCTGTGGTCTTACTTTCGTATTTTTCTTAAACTGTTTTTTTTTTTTTTTTTTTTTGGAATTTTGGTGGTTAATTTTGTAATTTTTTTCCTGAATCTGCCACTTTCATCTATTTGCTTCCACACGGTAACCAACTCGACTAAACTGAAAGAATTACAACCCTATAATCCAACATTTTCTCCGATCAACTATATTATTAACAGCAATTATGGTATCCCGGGGGGGTCATTTCAACATCCCACTCCACATTTCCGATAACAGTTTTTATAAATTCCGCTCTTCACGGCAAGTGACCCAAGTTGGACCATTTGTACAGGGAGGTAATTTAAAAATATCACCTCCCTAACTTGCTCAATCTACCAGGTATCCGTGGACCAACGCAGCATGCTTTTTAAATGGTATAATTAATAACACCAAATGTACCATGGCAGTATGACGAAAATTTACTTACATCACCTTTAAATTAACCCACTGGACTCTTGTGAGCCACACCACCGGATTTAGTCCATTGCCTTTTGAGAAATCAACACATCGTGTATAAAGTAGCCATGTATTTAAAAAAATATACTGCAGCAGAAAACATAAGAGAAAATAAAAACAAGTGTTCTGTATAAAACCAAATGACGAATTAAACAGGTGTCGAGAGAAGAAGAAAAAATGTAATTGAAATCTATAATAATAATTGTTAAAATTACGAATAAATAGAGAAAAAAATATCTATAGATAAATGAAGTGATAGGATTGATGAAAACAGATTTGTAAACCAAATAACACTATGTGAAACCCAGGATGCTAACGAGATGAAGATCTCGAGAGACAAAGTAGGAAAAGAAGTATAGTACGAATTATAGTAATTTGCAGGAATATTCAAGACAGGCTAATTTTGTATGAGATTTTAAACCTTGGTAGGAAAGGGCAAAGAAACTTATAACCAAACAACTAAACAGTTCTAATAAATGGAAGACGACAAATATAATATAAAATTGGGAAAATAGTGACCAAGATAAAGGTGTGAAAAGTAAGTATTATCGAAACTCTTTGAGGTACCTATCTGTTATAATCGATAAATTACGGAAAAATTTTATACAAAGCTTTTCAGTAATACTATTAGGGGGTAATTGATGTATACATTAAAGTGCTAAACAATCGATTGTATGCTGCCCCATTGGAACCAATATATATAACGTACCTGTAGGTAACTTGAAACTAAATTTTGAGTACAAACGAAAACTAAAATATGACCAGACTGCGTGGCATAGTAGTTAGATGATTGGTCTCACAACACTAAAGTTGCGGATTCGAGAATGGATGTCGTCATATTCCCGACCCAAAATGGCAGTCCATTCGATCGGTTTATTTGATGCTCCCACACATGCGATGACAGAATTCACGTTGGGAGATCATTGGTGATCGAATCCCAATTAACCCCTTCCCCCATGAAAACTTAAAATAAGAATGCATCAAAATAATTTCCGGACCTGAGATACATACTTTTCATGCAGACACTTAATTGGAGAAAAACAAATGTAGGGTGGAAAACTAAAAATAAAAACTATTTTAAAAAACTGGGGCCAAATTAATTGCCAATACTTCAGTTAATCAGCCCAAAAAAAAGTCAATATACTGCTAATGTTCAGTCCACCGATAATATATTGTATACTAAAAAGGAAGATTAAAAGTTGACTACAAATGCTATAATTCTATCCTATCAACATGGCACAGTAATGGCATTTATGATTGCGATCTTAGAGCTTCACCTAAACTGGATTTACTAGGGCTGATCGATATTGGATTTAACTTAATTTATACCAGTGAAAGGTCAACATAAGGCTTTGCAGCACTGACTCAATACTATGAAACCATCATAGTCAGTACTGGAGGATTTATGCATTTGGCCATACAGAATTGAGATTTTAGATTTGAAATCGAGCAGCCACCATTTGATTCATTTGATAATTCCATATATGATAAACAAAAAATTCATATTCGAATCTAATGACCATCGACTACAACTATGTCACGGTCCATATTGAAATAAAATTACTAATAGGCGCTGGCATATATATTACCTACGGTTTCGATAATAGAAACCAATAAAGGAAAACTATAATCATTTCTATGAGCCTAAATAGGTTAGGTAGGTAATACTCTGATCGTATCAATAGTTATTTTCTGATTGTGGATGCTGGCTCTAGTGCAATATTTGTGATACGGTTCATCCTTAACAATAAACGATTCTATATTCTGCCGAAGTGAGTGGGTAAAGTTTTGTGCAAAATTTATTAGTGATGCAATGGGTTACCAAATGCCGTGGGTAAAATCTGGAACCACATAAAACCAGGCACTCTGCGATCACTCCAATATGCCACAAAATTATTTTTTTAAATGTCTAGAATTATTTACGTAGCTTACATACTTTCTCAAGAATGAAGTCACTGATATTATTCAGTTGCCAGAAAAGTTTTTATGAATTTCAGCTAGGTGTACAAATAATCAGGGGCGTACTCACGCCTATTTTACGAAGAAGATTTCGTAGGCCCCAAATTGGGGGCCCGGGCCCCGGAGTAGAAAAATAGAGTCACAAAATATACATAAATCACCTGAGAAAACAATTTGATGAGGAAATGTTTCAACCATTCAGTGGGATGCTTCACTGTAGTATTGTGGAGCAGCCACACTACTCTAAAGCAAGGAATGCAAATTATTTTTAAGTACTTTACTGCTACACCTGTGAATTTGCTAATCAGTGTGTTGTATGTATTGTGTAGTTGGCTGATGTAGCTGATGGCTCTAATTTACTTCAAAAACACTCTCATTGTTGATGAAAATTGAAATGCAAATGTTGCTAACTAGCTATACAGAGCTCTAATCTGTAGAAGATAAAATTTTATTTTTTATATCAAGCCTCCAAAGTCAAGGTGTTTTATGAATTCACAAATAGCTGGTTACCAGGTGTTGAAGATAATTTTCTGACATTCTGATCAAAGTGATAACTTCTATAGTTCTATGGTCAACTCATTGTCACAGTATATTGGTAGAATTAATTAAATCATTACCTACCCACTTACTTAAGTTGTTATTCCGTTTTTTGTGGTTTATTTTGACATTTTAATTTGAAAAATCAAAAATGAGCAAACGAACTTATAAAAGTGGAGCAGAGAAACAAAAACAGAAAAAAATCAGAGAAGAGAAGCTAGCGTTTGCATTTTCATCATCAAAAAAATTAGACTCATTCTTTTTAAAAAAAGAAGGTAAGTGAATTTATTAATTAAGAAGTTTTTATTCAACTTGCTTCCGTTAGTACTTTTTTATATCTGAGCTGTGAAAATGTACCATTTTTTTAAGTAGGTTTTCTTTACAAAATCAACTTATTACATTTGGTCTGATACATTTTCCAATTGCCCTCAGGGTTGGGGGTGGGTATGTTTTTTGTTTCATAACCTCAGGGAAATTTTGGCACCAATAAATCAAATTCAAACATATATAAAGCAGTGAACTGATATAAAGACATATTCCATTTCTTTCACTTAAGGTACAGGTTACAACTTTGGTCTGATAGTCATGAAATTTGCTAAGTCAAGGATTAGAACATCCTATTTTAGTGCGGATTAGCCAGATGTTGCTTAAGATACCTACCACTATTATAGGATAGGCTATTTTTCATTTTTATTTTGGTTCTAAAATTCTTAATATTTTGAATAAATTGCTACAAAATTTAAAATACTTATTTACTACGAGCTATTTCAACATTATTTCAAATTTGGTGCAGATAGGCTGTATAGTTCTTCCTGTACATGCGCACATGTGACATTTTCTTATTACCTCAGTAGAGGTTGTAATTTTGGTCGGATTATTACAAAATTTGCAAAGAACATTAATAATAATTTCTGGACTGGACCTATTGAGTTTGGTAAGAATTGGCCAAATGATACTTCATATATATATAGATATGAATTAAATTTTTTTCTGGGGACAGTTAGGTTCAGGTTGAAATTTTTTTTTGATAGTTATAAAATTTAATACAAATATTAGTAGGTTCCAATTCAAGGAAAAGCCCTATTGTTTTTTGGATGGATCGGCTGGATGGTTCTTGTGGTACGTTTTTTTGATTTTATTTTTATTATGCCCATAAAATACTTTTAGACCAATAGCTACGAAATTTAAATAAATTATTCGATTTAATATATTTTAACTAGATATAAATTTTGGAGGATCAGTAATGGTACTTCTAGTACCACAATTTTGTTTTTAATTTTGGGTAAAAAATGTTTAATTTTTGACAGATAGCTTTGAAATTTAAAAAAACAATTATTATAATTTTATTTATTGTAACATTTTATGAATTTTTTTACCCCCATACTTCCCATACAGCCTCTGAAATTTTCATTTTTGCAATTCAAAAAAAAAGGTTGTTAAATTTCACATTGTTTAATATTTATCAACTGCTAAAAAATTTCATACAACCATATCTTGCCATTTATGCCTATCAACTTAGAAACAATTATTGTGACCATCAAAATTAATAATTTTTTTGCCTCCAAAACCTGCTTTTTCTAGTGAGGCTTTTGCTGCGATAAGTTTTTTTATTGTGGTCAATGGTTTTTTGGGTGCTGAACCCCCCCTTTGCTATGAATTTCTGGCTTAACTCCTCCCCTGAGGCACAAAGTAAACCCCATTAGGTAAAATAAAAATTGGCCAGTTGGGGAAATTAATTTCATATTTAGTGAACCAGATGAGGGGTTGTAGGGAAGAAAGAGACCAAATTAAATTTTGAATGAAATTCATTATTTATCTCAGTGTATTGACTGGAAGCTGGGCTTACTGATTCTGACACTTCTCCCTTTTGCCGCTATTCATTTCTCAGCACTTGACATCATTCTTGAAAATTTCAGTACAAAATTCAAATTTAGTGGTTAATGGAAATGGAGAGAGTTCTATATTCGTCTAATATCTGTAAATTCACCATTTTATTTTTTTTAGGAGGTGAGAGCAATTAACTGAAAACCAACAATCCCTAAAGAAATAAAGAAATTTCAGATATTTTGGGTATTAAAACTCCTAAAGTTGAAACAGAAAAATGGCCAAGTGATAGAAAAAGTGAACTTAGTGAAAGAAATGCTGGTATTAATGGAGGTAAAGCAATTTGTAGCATGAAATTTGAAGGCTAATTAATATGAAAATGGAAAACCTGTCAGTAATTGTATTCTGATATGGAATTTTGCATTTAATTTATTGTTTTTAGAATATGACAACCAACTGAAAAGCAGCGATACAGTTGTGAAGAAAGTGGTTGCTATTGATATTGAAACTCTCAAAATTGAAACTAAAAAACCACCGAGTCATGATGAAAGTGAACTAAACAAAAAAAAACTTTTGAGGATGAAGGTAAGTAAAATTGGATGGCAATAATAATATGAAAAACCTGCATTTTAATTTGTAGTCAGTGAGCTTTGATTTGAAATTCTCAATAAATTTGTTTTTTCATATTCAGATCGAGGTGACCAGTTTCTCAAAACTTCTGAAATTGAAATAAAAAAACAGTCTGAAAATGATGAAAGTCAACCAGGAGGAAGCAGTCCAAGTCAATCATCCAAAAATGTATTGGCCAATGACCCTGTTAATTTTTGTAACATGGTTCTTTTTCAGCTGTTTATCTTCAAAAATTTGTTTAACTTGGACCATGTCAACCAAAAGCAGAAGAGATGTCTGGTGGAAAATTTTCTGTTGATAATAAGCTGAACTTATTTAGTGAGAAGATGGGACATTTGCTTCTCGACATTGGATTACATATTTGCCAACATTAAACAAAGTTTTTTGTCTGAGTTGCATATTGTTTGGAAGTACATTAGCAAAAAAAATCAAAATTCACATCAAATAGTACAAGTAACTGGACTTCTCTTAGTCAGAACATAAAAGTTCATGAAATGAATCCAAACCACTTGGAAGTAGAAATTTCTTGTAGTATTTTCCTCTCCTTGGCTCAAAGTTGACATTGACATTGCTCGATTGAACAATATTGTTTTAAGTCAGAATAGAGAAGTAGTTCGAATTTTGCTGAATTTAGTATATTATTTAGCTAGGCATAATCTGGCTTTCCGAGGAAAGGTAGAAAATTTGAAACTGGCAGGTAAATCAAACCTTGGAAATTTTTTGGATTTAGTCCATGTTGTCTCACAATACCACTCCTCGCTTGCAAATGTTTTAGTTAATGCTTCCAATCAAGAAAAAAGAAAAACAAATTTTCTTTCAAATAAAACTCAGAACATTATGTTGAGTATTCTGGCTGAACAGATTCGTCTTAATATCCTCAAAGAAATGAAAGAAGTAAAATACTGAACATCATCATTGACACGACAACAGATGTCAGTAAGAAGGACCAATTCTCATTTGTTGTATGGTACACTCAGACCAATCCAGATACTAAAGAAGCTGAAGTTGTAGAAAGGCTATTAGCACTTGACATCTGTGAAAATTTGACGAGTTTAGGAATGTTTACTCTATTTATACAACTCTGTGATAAATATAGCATCGACTGGTAAAATAATCTTATAGGTAAAAAAAGTTTTTTATTTTTCTTCAAATTTTATAATTGCATTTGTGATTGGATAAAGTTTCAATAAGCAACTGTATTTTAATTCCAAATAAAATAGAACTGATTTAAAATTAAAATTTTTGAATTTTCTTATAGGCCAGGGTTATGATGGTGCTATGTCGATGAGTGGTTAGTATAATGGTCTGCAATCCCTTATCCATAATGAAGCTCGAATGGCATTATATGTATAGTGCTATGCCCATGTTCTAAATCTGGTCATTGTAGACATGTGTAATAGTGCAGAGGTAATATTAGGCCTACTGACTGCTAACAAAACTTGAGATTGCATATATTAATAAAACTGAAATTACTTCGTGCTAGAGAGAAACAGACTATATTTAAGTTACATAATGTCCTTTATTTTCAGGATATCGGATATTTTTTAGGGTCGGTGCAAAAACTGACAACATTTATAAAATCTGCCTGTAGACGAGTACAGGTAAGTGTTCATTGCTCATTCCATTCAGTTTTGAAAATAAAAGTAAAACATATCAGAATAGTTGACTAGTTTCCTAATTTCTAACTATATTCAATTATTCTGAGTTTTCATCAAAGTGGCTGACATCTGGTGGTTTTTTGTCAAACTAAGATAGAGGTGATCATGTATGTTATCATAAATGGGAATCTTATGACAGTTTCATTTTTCCGGTCAATTGTTCCTGAATTTTTCTTCAAGGAATGGGTATTATAACTTATTTATCTACAATTGTATCATATATTGATGTAGAAACAGAATAACATCCTTTTAAAGGCTCAGAAACAATTTAAAACAATAAAATATCAAGAATAGTTTGAAAATTTGTTAAAGTAGGTACCCAGTACTTTTTATCAGTATTATTAGTCAATAATTGCTACAACAAGACCTCTATTTTAGTCAACTAAAGTGCTCCTAGCAGCTATGGTAACTCCCAATAGGGCAAATTATGCAATATATTATGCAGTATGTAATAAATAACAATGAAAAAAGAAAAAAGTTATAGAAGTCAAGCGCAAAAGAGAAAGATGATAGATTCAAGAAATAGAATTTTGGGGGGTAGGAAAATTAGTTCTAAAAATTTTTTATGGTTTTCTTCAAATAATAAAATCATAAAAGGAAAGCTTTGTGAAACATTAAAAACCCCACCCATAAATTTGAATATAAGAACCCTCTAAAAGATGATAGATTATACAATTTGAATTGTATTCTTTCATAATAAATTGATAAACATTTTTGTTTGAACTATTCAGATTTTTGAAACAATCCAAAAAGAGGTCAAAGTAAATGGAAAATTACCAAAAGAAGACAACTGGATTCGTTGTTTACAATCTTTTTCAGACACTAGATGGGCCTCTCATCATCGATCAGTCTCATGTATACTCAGTCGATATGAACAGCTGATTCAAGCACTGGAAAAAATTCAGGAAACAGAAACAGATCGTGGTTCATCATTTGAAGCTGGTTTATATCTTGTATATTTGCAATCCTTTCAGTTTATCCCCACTCTCCTAATAATGAATGCAGTTTTTGAAATCACGACACCACTTTCTGACTATTTGCAATTAAAAAATATTGATTTTGTACAAGTGTTTGGATATGTACACACAGTTAAGGAAATATTGCAACCTCTAAGAAATGACAGTTTTCACTGATTTTGTTAAAAAAGCCAGAGAATTTGGTGAAAGATATGGTGCTGAAACGATGTTCCCTGAGAAGAGAAAATTAAAAAAGAAGAATAAAATTAAGTAGATTATTACCAAATTGAATCGTATTACACTCTGCTGGATACAGTTACTTTGGTAAATGAAGAACACTTTTCATCGAATAATGAAACTATATTTCAAGAAATAGGTATGATAAAAAAAGATTGGCTATTGAATTTGTTCAAAGGTTTGTGTATAACAGTTCATTTTCTAGTGTCTTACTTTCATTATTTGTAAATCAAATCTCTGATTTAATTATTACTGAGTACAAAACAGCACTGTTGTACATTGATCAAATTGTGATTTACAGATGACAATATGGAAGCTCACAGATCAGCAGTATTCGTGTCACTCAGAGAATGGCTTAATTTATCAGTTACTCCTTCCAAGCTTGAAAATGAATTTTGGAATTTTGGAATTTCGGAATTTTGTTGCTCACCTCCCAAGATTACGAAAAAATTCACTTCCTCAGTTTACTCCAGGTCACTGGCAGGTAAATAAAAACCATAAATAAAAAAGGCCCAGTTAAACTGATAAATGACAAGTGCAATGTGAGTATATTTGTAAAACAAGTTAGAGCACTCAGCAATAGTACATCTTTTTTCAATTTTCAGTTCATATAGAAGGAGAAAACAAATACAGATGATGAAGAAAGTGAAGAAAATGAGGAAGATGGCAAGGAAAGGTTAAATGTTGGAGGTTGTCACTCATCACTGCTGGAACTGTATAAACTTTTGGCAAAGTTTGATCTTCGATCAAGCTTCCCAAATGTTTATACAATCTACAAGGTGGTCTGTACACTGCCAGTATCCTCTGCATCTGCTGAACCAACCTTCTCTACAGTTAAACTTATCAAAACGAGGATTTTTTCGACAATGGGAGAAGGTCATTTGAAGCATTTTATGTTCATCAGGTGCGAAGGCAATGTAGTGCTGGATGCAGAAACACTGGAGAAGGCAGTTGATGAGTTGGCTGCCACTAGTTCTACCTTTCAATCTAAATTAGGTTATTCATAAATTTAAGTTAAGAACTGTAAATTAAAATAAATTTGTCTTTGTAGTATGAAACTTTAATTTTCATAGAGTATTGTAAATTTTGGTATGATAGTAAGTGGTGTTCTGAACAGGAAATGAAATTTGACTAAACTGATGTACCACTTATTCTCAAAAAAAATTTTTAAGTAACAAAATAAATACCAGTGTAATAAATTACAAGTTAGTTGATTTTTCATATCTTGTAGTTGAAACCTTGAATGACTCGATAGGTATGCTACTTCAGACCAGATATCCGGTGAACATCGATAAATTTCCATTTTCTATGTACCTATGAAGTCAAGTTTTTGGATGCTTATTTTCACCCAAACAAATGAAAATTTTAGTCCTTTCCCAAATAATTTTTTTTTCAAGCATGATAAAACCATATAAGTACATAATCTAACCTCATAATATTTGATTAGAAAATCACTGGGTGTAGTGGCAAAAAAGGGCCCCATAGAGACCCAGGGCCCACAATTTTGGAATTTCGTAGGCCCCCAAAACCCTGAGCACGCCCCTGCAAATAACTGATTATGATTTTGGGAGATTCCATAGTTAGGCAAATAGCGCCCATGTTGACAAAACGAAGTAAAAAATCCACAGGTTTCATACTTTTTAAGAACGAAAATAGGGCATTAAAAATGAATAACAATAAAAAAAAAAGATTAATTTTTCGTTTTCTTTCATTTTTGCATTCGTTCCATAAACAACAAGACAGCGTTACCACCTCGACTTTATTTTTCATTACCATTTTTACCTGACACTTTTTTTACCATGTTATCCACCCCTTCTCTTACAATTCACACATAAAACATTAGTGAAAATTGGGTGGCGGACACTTTTGATAATGGCAGCAGTTTAAAAAACGAAAATAAAATTCAAACTTATCACTTCAATCTTTAAAAAAATTTCAAATCGATATACAGATTTTGATGAAAAAATAAATTATTGAAATTGCAAATGAGCCAGCCAAATATTGACACTATATCTGAAAATGAAAATACCAAAATATGAATATAAGTACCTAACCGAAAATAAATTAAAGATAGTTTAATTCCTCTAATTTTGGAACACTTTGGGAAGTTTGAGAGAAGACAAAAAAAACCTTTAAGAATTCCTGGTAATTTAAATAGGTACTACCAAGCTGCGCAACAAAATTTTGTCCTTACTTTATGGTGAATCATTAAAGTTATTTTATAAATTGAAAAAACCAGCTCAATTTAAATTCCAAAGTTGTAATAGCGAATAATTTAGCTTAGGTACGTATCTGCCAAAAGAGTTTGTAAGTATCCCATATGAAAACTAACTACTTTCGAAACAAGAGAGGACAATGTCTTCTTACGAAAAAAACAAAAAAAAAACAAAAAAAAAACAAAAAAAAAACAAAAAAAAAACAAAAACAAAACCGTATCTCGAATCTAAAAATTTATTAGCTTTCCATATTAACAGTTCTCTTCATTTTACGTCTATAGCAGTACTTATAGCGATTTTACTATTCGCCCGAAAAAAAAAAATTTATAACCCAATCCACTAGTAATGTTTTTCAAAGCAAAATTTCCTTTGCACTCGAAAGCCGACACAGTCCAAACTTCGTGCCGCTCTACTTTAAAAGGTGTAGCCTACCATACCATATCAAATATTTCGATTTGGCAGTCGACCGACCATTTCGACAAGACTAATCCAAAAGTTGCAACAGCATTAGAAAAAAAAAAAAAAAAAAAAAAAAACTGAAAAAGATGATCATTATTGCCAACTAGCTTGGATGCAATCGTTTTAAAAATCGCTGCTTCTTTACGCCTTAATACGATTTGTAAAGGATGAAACAACAATATTCTGATTTATTACGTTAATCTTCCACTACTGTTGGTTGATTCCAAAAACCGGAAGTTCCTCTGCACCTATTATCGAAATATGTCAACCTAACCCAATATAGGTGACCGATCAGTAAAATACTTTTTTTTAGATAGGTTAACAACTATCGCTATGCAGGTAGTAACTAATAACTTAAGTTTAAAATTCTTCTGTTTTTTTTTTTTGTTTCTTTATTAAATATGTGTGAATAAACTGTAAAAAAACATTAACAATCTTTACCTCCATTTCGAGAGTATAACACAGTTTATGGTTGTTACAACAAACTGTTGAGTGATACAAAACAACATCGTCTTTAAGCTCTTAAAAAAATTTTCTCAACTCATAGACCAAAAAAAAGGTTAGTATTGAATCGATTTTGGTTAGCAAAGTTCGAAATTTCAAATTGATTCGGAACAGTTGAAAAAAAAAAATCATTTCTGCACCAGTGCAGAAATGAGTTTTTTCTTGACTTTTTTTTTGTTTGTTTCTTCACTGAAAAAAATTTAATTTTCTCACAAGTGTAGAAATTGAGTTTTTCCTTGACGGAATTTTTTTTTTCAATTTCTTTATGCACCGTTTACCCGTACACAAGTGGTGCAATGTCATCATAAAAAGGGGCTGTTTTATGCAGTGATCCCCATAAACAAAATATTTCACTTCTCCCTAATTATTCAATTATTTGGTAAAATTCTGTTAATTAAAGGCGTTGACGTATTTAATCAAATGAACAGTAACCTCTGTTTGGTGGATTTGTTGAAAAAAATATCGTACTCAACTTGTTGGCCACTCATGATAATAGACTCGTTGCAATTACAGCACTCGCTGCTCGTGCTGCAACTGCGCAACGCATCGACAATCACTTGTTTTGCTGACTAGTTGAGTAAAATAGTATTTATAAAGTTTTCAAAAATAAAAATATAAACCTTTTATATAACTTCACTGCTTTTAGCTACTTTTTATAATAACTTACTAATTCTGGCTAACATCATGATGATTACTTATTACAGTTTTTTTTTTCAATGCGTGTATCTATGACTTTAAGCAAAATGAAACTCTGTATCATTAGCCACTGATAAAAAATACTTATTTTTGCATCATTCACCTAAAAAGTAGAGATTTTTGTACATCCAAAGTGTGCAAAAAGAAACAAACTTCTATACCGTGCAAAAAGTAAAAATTGGCACATGAGTATTTCCAAATACATTAACTTTGTAAAATGCTGCCTTGACTGCGCATGCGCACTTCTGGTTTTGCCTACATTCTGCACTTCTTTTGACGCATTTTTTACAAATCACATATTTTCTTACCTGTATCACCATAATTATTTGTGATACGGGTGCAAAAAGTAGGGGATTGATACGAATGTAATAATTGTAGCACAAGCTGAAGGCAAGTAATACAAATTGTATGAGTAGCAATCACCTACTTCACATGAGTCTCACGTACTAATTTTGGCAACATCAACCTAAAAAAAATTGACATAATGTATTAGAACAATTCAAAAACAGCAAATTTTCCTTCAATTTGCCTTTTTTCGTTTGTTTATTTTCAAGTCACTAAGGACGAATAAAAACTTTGATGGAATAGATTTAAGTAAATTTTTCTTCTTTCCAGCAGTATCCATCTCAGCTTTCTAGTTTAAATAGCACAGCTGAAGAATTATCGATTGAAACAGGAGAGGTTTCTAGATTCTAAAAACGGTAAATTTTCAATTAATTTGCATTTTTTTGTTCGTTTATTTTCACGCAGCTAAAGGTAATTAAAAAATTACATGAAAAGAAAATTCGAGCCAATTTTCTCTTCTTTTCATAAATGACTACCCTAGCTCTCTAGTTTAAATAGTGTTCAAGGAATCATTAAGTGAATGAGAACAGATTTATAAATTCCAAAAACCGGGCAATTTTATGTCAATTAGTGTTTTTTTTGTTTATCTATTTTCAAACAGCTAAAGATAATTAAAAAACTATATGGAAATTCTGTAAATTTTATCAGCTTTCAACAACATCAACTTTAGTCCAGCTCTCTAGCTGAAATAGAGGCTGAGAAATCATTAAGTGAAATAAAAAAGTTTTATTTCAAAGCTGAAATGTTGTGTCTTATTGAAGTAAGAGAAATTTCATTATGGATAAGGCATAGCGCGCATGCGCAGGTGATTTAATCATTTAGTCTCAAAGGCGCCAAATTTTACTTTTTTACATTAGGGTAAAATCTCCTTTTTCACACGCAAAAACATCTTTTTTTTTGAGTGAATGTTATAAAAAACAACAAAAATACGGTAAAAAGAGAAACATGACTCTTTAAATTTTTTAAAATTTTCATAATTCTAGTATAAGATTATTCTGGAGAAATTTTGAAAAAGTTATTGTGGGGACTCAACGGTACGAGGTAAAGGGGCTCGGACCCCTCGAAGACAGTCGCCGCCCCAAAGGGCAGGCTAATAATCGTCCTCGTGACGTTAAACTACACACAAAATACGTTCGATTGTAATTACCTGCAAGTACATGCAGGTAATGTACGAGTACCGAATCGTGACATCACCAAACAATGTCACAATCCATACACGAACCGGCCAGCCATCTCTTATCATGATAGGGGATGATGCGACCTGGCCGCCCTCACCGACGTACGTATTACCTTACGTACGTGTGTTTGTGTGCGTGCAAATAAGCCATATATAAACCACCCGAACCGGCTCTAAAATCGCCAGTGTTCGGCTTGGTTTTGGCTTACCCGTACTTGTGTACAAAGTGGCTGAGCACGCTTAAATTCTGTTGAATTTCCTTCTGGTGAGAATATCTCTCACAACAAGGTATTCCACAGTTATCTTTCTCTTTATAGGGCATTTTTAATTATTTATTCAGCCTATTTAATAATTTTTTAAAGTTGGTTCAGTTTTTAAGCCCTCATTTTTTTCTCCTTTTTGGGAAAGAAGAGGATTTTTTTTAACTATTAATTTATTGTTACTAAGTATTTCTCAAATGATGGAAAACAGTTGAACGGATTTAACGAAAGTAGTTTCTTGAAAAATAACTTTTGTATTGTCATTTAATGGAAGTGGATGGTTTTGAAAATCAACCGAAATTTGTATTATTAGATGTGGTTGAAAGCAAAGCATAAAAAAATTGCTAAGATTAAAAAGATTTTATATTTACTATGGTAGGCCATCTTTTCCATCTTATGGCGATGAGAAAAAACAAATTCGTACAAATTTTAGGTTGATGACTTCTTCGGTGGTCGAATGGAAATAAAGCACTACATTTTCTTAATTCGCAACATTGAATAAGAACTCGAAAAGAATGCAATTGGTGCCATAAAAATTGCTTTTAAAAGTCAATTTCTTTCAATTAAACCGTAACCGCTTCGTCGATGCCATCCTATTTGCAATTTTTTTTTTTTTTTTTTTGTATTGCTAATGTAGATTTCCGTATGAGGGCTGCAATATAAAATGAGATAAATAAAAAAAGGAAAAATACTTTTTTAAACTCTCGCGTATAAGGATTACTCGCAACCAGAAAGCAATAGCAATTATTTTATTTTTATTTTTATGGACATTAAAAAGCTTTTTTTTTTTACCAACTAGGTGGGAGATCTTATGAATTTTAAAAATTCGATCTACCGCCGTTATTTTTACTCGTGGATAAGAAAATATTTTTATAAATACTTCCGCTAAACATTGGTAATAATTTATGTACAGTAATCCATTTTATTTAAATCTATCGTGGAGTATAAGGCAGACCAGACCAACTTTTTAAACGCTAATGATCGAAAAAATTTATAGGTTTTCTTCTCTTTCTTTTTGCCTCTTTTCTTTCATTTACGCCAGAAAATATTCGAAAACTTTTTATTTAATGATGAACTGTTCGAACTTTAACGATGTTGTCTCGAAAGGTAGCTTCCGTATTTATTGAAGAAAAAATGTTGAATTATGTTCGGAAGTTAAAAATACCCACTCGTAAGTGCGTACGATAAGGCTTTCGATAAAAATATAATCAGTTATTAGTTATTAATATTTAATTTTCAAAAAGTACCTATTCTTCAATGTAGGTATGGAAGTTCGCTGATGCGTTGGGAAGAAATAAAAGTAATAAATACCTAAGAGGTGCGTATTACATTGATACATTCGAGGAAGCAGAAACATTTCAAATGAAAATATGACTCTTTTCTAACCTAATTTGTGATAGAAATTCCGACCTTTATTCGTGACTTTTCGAAACTTCGCATCTTATGGATGTAGCATGAAAGAGATTGCAGATATTCTGAAAAAATCTATTCGTTCTATAAATAATTTTGTGATACAAGTACAAAATGTAGGTGATTTTGATAAGAGTGTGAATTTTTCAGGGTAAGCCAAAGGCGAGTGCTAGAAATCACACTAGTATCAATCGCCTACTCTGCTCGTATAACACACTATTTTTGCAACATCCGCCCCATAGTCCCCCAAAAAATGGCGATGAATTTTTTTTTTCCCGTCAAATCCAAATAGTTAATAATTTTATTTTTTTTAAACCAAAATATTTTAATTTTTTTTCGCAGTTTACTTGTTTATAGAATATTTTTGAAAAATATCGTATTTAGTTCCCGGCGAGAAATAATAAAAACTGAGAAAGTAGCCAACCCATGCCAGAAATTAATCAACCAGTGAGAGAAATTCATCGAGATGTGCGAAAATTAAAGTTGCACTTGCGCAAGTGCAGAAGATAATTGTTTGACTTCGTATCGAAATTCGCTACTTTTTGTTTCATCAAGGCGCGTAAAAAAACGTACTTTTGGGAAGGTTGTTGCAAAAACAATTATTTTGCAATACTCAACCGAAAAATGCAATTTTAATGCCCTTTAACTGAAAAAAAAGTAGCAAATTTCAATACTATGTGAAAAATTATTGCCGAGTGCATGACCACTTTTGAGTTAACTTTCTAGCACGGCTTTATCACTTTCTTGCATGGTTCAACTACTTTCTCGGTTTTTTTTGGTTTTTTTTCCAAAGTAAAATTATTAAGCTAATTATTTGGTTCTAAAAACATTTTTTCGGAATACATGTCAAAAAATACGCAATTAGGTAGTTATTTATTTTTTAGGTTCAAAATCCACAATTTCTGACCAAGGATCAAAATTTGTTTAGGTGGTGCGATAGAGGGAGCAATAATGAAAGTGTTCAGTTCCTCCCATTCGACCAACCAGATGCCTTTCCAATTGCACATGCACATGTGTTATTAAAAATAGTATTTGCAATTCGAGAACAGTGTGAGCAATCTTGAATTGTATGATTTAGAACACTTGTCCACAGCTCATGTTGAAAACTGCAACTCGTTGAGGATAGCTCACTTTGCCCTATGGTAGCAAAATTTACCGTTTTGAGTCATTTTTCTAAGCGGTGAGAAGGTGCAAAGATTTTCTGGCAAAATAAAATTAGAATTATTAATTATTATTTGGTTCTAAACAAACATGTTTGCCTTTTTTGGAGTGGGGGTTTGAAAAATATAGTTAGTGATATGCGTGCAAAGCAGGTGATATGGATACTTAAAATCACCTACTTTTTCATTTTTATCACGAATAACTAATGGGCAATAGCAGGAGCAAAACACAAATTTGCTCTAACTATGAAAGTGTTTGGCTCCTCCCATCAACTAGTCAAATGTCTACCCTGATCACACATGTTTATGTGTTACAAAAAATAGTGTTAGCAAATCAAGTGCAATGCGAGTGAACTTGATTCGTGTAATTACAAAATGGGCGGCAGGGGAGTGTTTCAAACATCGCAACTTGTCTTGGATCTCTCACTTTGCACTTTGTTAGCAAAGTCATTTTGAAACCCCAACCCTAAAAACAGACATTTTTATGCAATATGTAATGTAGGATATTTTGTCCCCATGGAAAAAAGTAAAATTCGGGGCGTCTATGCACCTTGGAACTCGTTATATTACTAAATCACTGTTTTGAATGTGCATGCACAATATGTCTTATCCAAATAAATGAAATTTCTGAAAATCTTGAATTCCTGAAAACTGTCAAGTTGTCACTTTAACTAAACACAACATTTCAATTTTGTCATAAACCTCTTGAACTGCCGCTAAAGATGATAAAGCATGTCAAAGCTTTTGATTTTTGGAGAAAATATAACACTCGGACCATTTTTTACCTCTATGATTCACCTTAAATTTGGTCCAAATTTACCAAATAAGTAAATTAGGGCTCCTTCAATTATTCACGCATCTCCTAGCACCTCCTCCCTAACTGAATGTTTTTAGACCAAATTCATATTTTTAGCTCTATACAGCCTTGAAAATTTCAGATACTTCAGGTTTAATAATAGGAGAATATAAAAACGAACCAAATCAAAGAGTACCCGATGTTCCACCAAGACTCTAGTCCAAGGGATCGAATCAAGAAAATAAGAACTTGTGCGATGCCGCTTAACATTCTTCATGTTTCGAGACCAAATGCGGCTTAATTGTAACTCTCTTAGGTCTCCTGATATTCCTGTTTAAGTGAATGATGAGTAGATTTAGATTCATAGATTTTGCAATTATATTTCGAGTTTATGATAGGTCAATGAATTCCTTTTGAAAAACGTAAAATTAATATTTTTTTCGAGTTCTTTATGAAACAAAAGTATATTATAATCGATATTCTACCATGGAAGCATGATTGTTATGAAGAGTACAAGTGTGCCCAAAATGAGTTCAATCAGTGTTGCGTATTTTGCGAAATATATTATTTTGTTTGGACATCTTTGAAAAAACATTTTCGTAAAAAATAAATAAAAAATGAGCAATAAGATTGGGCAGAATTCACAGATGTTGGTCTTTAATGAAGACTAAATTTCCTCTCAGATTACTGAAAAGTCGCAGCTGAGTTCGCTTTTCATTATTGCTTGGCTATAGGGTAAGGTTGCCAAAACTGTACCATTTCCTAAATCATACCACCGCTGATATTTAAAAAATTGGAGAGTGAATTACTGATCTATGTCGTGAATAATGAAACCAAATACAAATAACCAATAGGGAACGAAACATTTTATCAATATACTCATTTTCCCATTCTTTATAAGCTTAAGAAAAAAAGTATATCCAAGAACAAATAATTTATAAATGTTATTTTATAAGCTTAGGCTTAAAGAAAATGTTTCAGCTTTCAAAATTATTAATTTAGTTGAATTTAAAAACTTCTTCATTATATTTTCAGAAAATGTTAGGTAATTAAAATATTATAGTTTGAAGATGGAAAATTTAAGTTTCGTTAGAAGTGAACATTGTTTCCTGAATCATACCACTGATGAGTTTCCTAAATCGTACCTAGTTTTATAATAGAAGTAAATACTGTTTTCTAAATTATACCACTTTGTGTTGTTATGTGTTTCAAAACATTTTGACAAATCTATTGCAATTTATTTATTAAAAAGATCCCTAAAAATATGAAAAAAAATGAAAATAAAATAAAACTAACACCAAAAACAATAAAATAAGCTATAAAAATGGAAAAATTATTACAGATACCATTTAGGAAACCGACTGATACGATTTAGGAAACTACTTGCCAAAATTGTACCATTTGGAGTTTTTTGATAAAATCAGCTATAATTTAGACTATATTTAAATGAAGTCAGTGTAAATAAAGGTATAATAGAATTAAGGATATATAAAAACTGAAAAACATATCATTGGGAATTCTAAAAATATTATTTTTGTAATTATGCGCGGCTAAAGTGAAAAGTGGTACGATTTCGGCAACCTTACCTTGTATGATGTTACTCAACCTTGAATAGGTAAATCATTTTACAGATATGAAATTCAGTATTCAAAGGAGGTCTATTTCGGTGAAATAAATTAATATGTACCTATTCCGAGAATTTTCTGGGTGAATTACACCATCATTCTCGAAGGATTAAACTGTACTGGCCTTACCATACAATCTGAGGCACATACATTCATAATCTTAAATAAATAAATAAATAAATACCTATATATCTGAGTAGTCTGAGAAAACAATATTAATTTCATAAACGCATCTACAGAATTGAAAATTACTTGTCTAAAACTGGTAGTCTAAATATAGATATGCACGTACCAAATATAATTATTCGAATTCTCAAGTTCGAGTTATAGGCTATAAATATAGGTAGGCACACCAAAAAACCAACACTCTTAATTTCTCCTATACATTGGCGTAAGATTGTCTAATAAGCAAAGAGTCTCTGTTTTCTACGAAGTCTATACTTAAATCAATAAACACCGCCCAAACAAATCACAATATAGGTACCTACCGATAGTTTTTGTACAGGTGTAGAGAAATACCAGCTTCACGCAAAATAAGCGCACGAATAATTTCTAGTTGAGGTAGCGGACCAAAAAATCAATTAAAAATCCGGCGGATTTAATTGAGTTTCGCTTCGATTTACCATTCCTTCCCAGAGGAGAAATGATTTTCTTATTGCGTGATTTGATTTCTATTTCACCTTAAACGACCATAATTTTTCCATTTTTGGATAATATTTCGTGGGTAATTAAGATTTAAGATAACACACACACAGTCGATAAAGGTGTACCAAAGGAGGGAAAGAGAAAAGCAAAAAAAAAAAAAAAGAGTAAGAGATGAGAATAATGCAGGTCAATAGAATAATATGTATTTTTGCGTTTGGGCACAGAAAGAGAAAGAAAGACGTTCAATAAACTTGTTTTTTTTTTTTTTTTCGCTGTAAAATTCGTTAATCGAAAAGAAATGGTTCACCAACTGTCTAGTCTACGACGAGTGACAGCTTGTCAAGAATTCAAAGTAACAACTGGACGAAAGAGGGGAAGGAAGAAAAAAAAAGGTGAAAGCCAGACAATTACATTTTTATGAATATCGTAAAGCATAATATCCAATTGACATTCGCGCAATTTTTTTTTTATATATATTTTTTTAAAGGAAATATTTTCGCTTATATTATAGGTATACGAAAATATTCGCGTGACTGGTGCACTACGATTTATGAACTCGTATTGAGGACTAATGCCATAAAATGGGAATTGCTATTTTATCAGCGTTACCAATTACAAAGGTCGCTTATTAGCGATAGACTAAATGCTCCGACTACATTATTTTCCGGTTTTTTTTCCCCTTTCATTTTTAATGGGAAAAGTGTGGCAAAATTTTTACTTATTGGATGGACTAGAAGGTATTACAATAAAGTCAAAGTGGGGAGACATCGACCTTTTTTCAATTCGATGCTGAATCAAGTTTCAACGTGGATAATTTTAATGTATGACTAGCTTTCTATTCACTATTTCCAGTAAAACAAGAATCGTTAAATGGCTTTAGACTCATATCCTGGTCCCCCTCTCCCCTGCGAAACTATAAATAGACAAGCTGCGTTATCTACCCTTCAGGCAGGTGTAAGGTAATATCATTCATCACAGCTGGTACAAAATTACAAATTTTGGTGAAAACTTTTCCAATCGATTAAAGCTCCGATTTTTTTGGATTTAATATACCCCCAAAGAAGAATTGAGAACTAACTTCGAAAATAACTGGTCTGAAACCTGTAACATTCAGTTAAAATTTTCTAACTTGATTACAGTTTTCAGTTTTTTGAGTTTTCACTTTTCACTTCTCAGAACTGACAGTAAAACCTTAAAGTGAAACTGAGAAACAATATTCGAAAGAACAGGTCCAGAACCAAAACATTTAAGGAAAATTTTCGAACTTTATTACAACTCTATTTTTTTGAGTTTTTGTTTCTCATAACTGACAATACAATCCTAAGGCAAAATTAAGTACTCACTCTTAACTGAACAGGTCCTAAACTAAAAAAACATTTTGAACCCAATTACATGGCGCTTTTGAAACGAAACTTCCAAGAAACCATATAGGATTAGAAACCTATCAGGGAACAAAATTATTTGTCTGGTGGGAGGGACGGAATTCTACGGAAAAAAAAACCTTCTATTTATCTGTTTATCTTCTGTATCTTCTATCTTCTATCTTCTTCTATCTTCTATCTTATTTCTCTATTTTATTTTATTTATGTCTATATTAACGATCTACCTATCTACCTTTATTAACAAAATTCAATGTAAGTATATTTGAAAAGTATCAGCAATTTTACGTTTCTTTTCCTTTCAAACTGGCTATTCGAGTTGGTAAAGTTTGGCACTTGAACTTTGAAGTTTTAAATTCTCATTTATCTCAGAACTGACGCTGAAACTTTACTATCAAGTAAAATCTACATTAATGTCATGAAAAAAGCCGAGAAAAGCATTATTTTAAGAGAAAAATAAGAAAATAGAGAAACAGGTTTTCGTTAAAAAATCAAAAAAAAAAAAAACTCAGGGAAATTATTTTTTATTGTTTGCTTAAGTATTCAAAAGCTTACTGAATTTTCCAGTGAGTCAAATTTATTTTTGAATTTCTTTAGACAAATTTCTAATCATCAAAACTCTTTAAACATTTAATGTTAGAAACACTCTGAAAAATTTTAAAACTAACAGTGTATAATCAATAGGCTACAAATAACACATTTAAGCGCAGCATTATATATTAACACATTTTCACCTAAATACTGCATATATTTCTCTTTCTCGCGTATAATCAGTTTAAGCGAATCATTTTATTCTGGATCTACTTATCTCAAACAATAGTTGAAAATTTTGTCATCGAGTCTCTCATGGCTTCGAGGGTTTGTATTCTTTTCGAATTGTTGACTAAGTTACTTAGAGAGAGGAGAACAGTAGACATAGAAAAAGTGACTGAAGCTTTAAAATGTATAATAATTTTTTCAGGCAAAATATTAATTATATTGGGCAGTCGGTGGATTAGGCCGATATTGTGAACTTATGAGCACCTAATACCGTGTGTTTAAACCGGTTCTGCATTTCAGTATTTCGACTGTTTTTCATAGGCTAAATGAATAAGTTGAGTCACCATATGTTTCAAGAACCACCGGTTCGCCAAACGGACCATGTAAATTGGTAAGTATAGAAATGTTTTGATGTTTCATTTCGCACTGTAAAATTAATAGACGTTGAAAATTAATTTGACTTCATATGCTTGTTACGGAAAAAAAAAAAAATTTGCATGAAGAGAAAGAAAACAGGTCTTGTATTTGCTAGACATTAATTTTTTTCGGATAGGTACTTGAAAACTTGTTTTTTGCAACAAAAAGAATTAATTCACCAGGACGCTAACAAAACATTTCCGTCCGACAGTAAACTCTCGACGTATGGATTACATAAAAGGCTGCAGGGGGACGGAATAAGGGGGTCGTAAAAGGTTCTACAAAATAAATTAATAAAACCTATTTCAACAGAGGTGCTGTGAGGCCACTTCGTTGAGGACGCTTCGGGGGTAATTTTATTCGTTATTTGTTTTTCAGTGTAAAAATGTTATATCCTGCTGCCCCCCTATAACAAAATTGCTATGTATTAAGAATGTTCTAAAAAACAAAATTGACCTAAAAATTTTTTTCGCTCACTTCGCTCGAGAAAATGTAGTTTTGTTAGAGTGGCTGAGCGCAGTAATGGTGGATCGACTTTCTTAGTCTTAAGAGGGGCACCTCCACACTGGTCTAGGGGGATCATCGCAACCCTGTATTTTAGGGATTTTTAAAGCAAAAGGTAAATCGCAACTTAATTATAGCTTGGTTTCGATTCCCGACCCCTGACTCTTCAGTTGATGAATAATGTAATCCCATATCGGTCAGAATTCAAAGAATCTTCCTCTTGGTTGGGTATATCCTTACCTATCTACAATCGTACGAATCCATTTTAAAGGTAACAATTTACCTTGATCTACTTACTGCCCGTTCTTCTGAGGTATGTAAGACGATTACAAGAATTGAAAAAATATGATGCACGAATGAACCCTTAGTTATTACATTGCCTTTCGGAAGAGAGAAAGTCTCATAATGAATAATCTCAAAAATCATTGAAATTATTATTTTCTTTCAGTCAAATGGTAATCGAATAGTAAGTAAGTTTGTGGAAACCACAGTGAAAATTTTACGGTTGTTCGTGAAATTAAAAAAGAACAAAATCGTAAAGTAAGTGTATTAACTTACCTACATTTCTTTCTATTGAACTGGTAATAATTGGGCACTTCGATTCTTAACATATTTTTAATTTGTTAATGAAAAACATAAATTTTTGATAGTATGTAGTATCAGATGTGAACGTCAAAAGGGAATTCAACTCTTCAACCGGAAAATTCCAACAAAAAAAAAATTTCAAGTTGTATTAATAAAAGATACTTACATCGGATTATGGATTCTCCCCTATTTTTTTACCTTTGCAAGATCGCGTGGGTTTATTCCACTCTTCTACATGAAATCAGAAATTCCACTGACTCAATCCTAAAATTTCCAAATTTACTTTGCCTTATTTTTAACAAATTTTCTGAGCTGGCTCCAAATTGCCATTATTCTTTCTACAATATAAAACCCATTTCATTAGAATTTAATAACAGCTGTTGTACAAATGGAAAGAGTGTTTAATAGGAAATTTCTCGAAAATCGATGTCACACCGTCAACTTGTAATTATGACTAATAAGCTTTACATTTCTCAGTGCCACACTTAAAATTATAGTCACGAATTGAAAATTCTCAATAAGAATCAGGACTAGAACAAGACAACAACGTAAAATATAGTTGTGGAATACCTTGTCATGAGAGATATTCACACTAGAAGGTCTTCAACAGTATTTGCGTGTTCTGCCACTTCATACAGTTAAGTATGGGAGAGCCAAATCCTCGGCGAACACTGGCGATTTTTGAGCCGGTTCTGAGAGTTTATATACAGGATTTGGTACACGCACACAGACACACATGCATACGTACATGTACGTAATTATGTCATGAGTTACGTCATTTCTTATCGGCGTCAAGGTGATAAGAAATGACACAGCGTGTTTGGTACTGGGCCGTGACATCACCAAGATCACTATCTGGTAATTGATCTTAGCCCGTGCAATGTATCTTACCTGTATGTACGTACAAGTATGAACATACAAACGCACCAGTGTATATTTGTTTAATGTCATAAAGACAATTATTGCCAGCCTTTGGGCAGCAACTGTGGTCAAGGGGTGCGAGCCCCTATTACCTCATACGAGTATTGTCCCCACAGCTACTCCCCCCAGTTTTCACGATGCAAAAATGATAAGTTGCATGCCTGGGGGGACTTATCGAGTCTACTGCTGTCTCTGGTCTTTCTCCCACTTGGCCAGGGCCGAGCCTATGGCAGCGCCCACACACTCGTAGGATAACTTACGAGTGTTAAATCGGGCCTGGTACGTTTCTCGACTCTGTTGCCCCCTACTTCTAGGCGGTTGATTTTGTTGAGCTAGATGGGTGTAAGGATGGGAATGGTGGGGAAGTGGAGGACCAGACAGGGTCTTCGGTTTTGGCTGGTTGAACATCGGGGAGTTCGAAGTCCCCGATGGTCTGTAGGCTAGACCAAAGGTGGGAGGAGGGCATATTTGTGGCACCTCTTCCACTGGGAGTTGCCTCTTCACCTCCAACGTGGTCAGGGTTGAGGACTCCGAGGGTGGGTTATCCACTCTCGGTGTCTTCTCCGGCAACTTCGGTGGTGAGATGAGGGCAGGAAAGGGTGCGTACATCATCTTGACGATGTCCACAGCCAAGGTCGTGTCCATGAGCAATTCATTCTCGAGTCTTTCAATCTCCTTTTTGTGCTCCATCTGTTCCTGAGTCTTTACAGGCTCAGGAACGGGTGGCCCGACAAATTGGAAATTTGGAGTTGGGAATGGAGTGTTTATTGGAGACGACATTATACAAGGAAGGAAAAAACAGAAAATTATTGGGAAAAGGGAAAAGAAAAAATGGTAGAAGATTTTATGAAATTCGGCGTGTTACAGTCAACAGCAGAAAGGCGAGTGAAAAACGTTGCGAGAATATTTTTCAATCGCAGCTTTATTCCAAGTAGTTATCTCATTTCAGACATGTTTGGAGGGGATAGTGCATCAAATATTCTTTTGCTGAAAAGTTTTCCAGTCAAAATCTGTTAAGTACAAGCAGAGTTAAGCTTGTTTGAATTTTCGTGTTTTTGAAATTTTGAATTTCACAAAGGAATTTGTGACGTCACGATCTATTGACAATTTTGTTATCTGAATGTTTGTCAATAGAAATTCTTCTGTATCGCACGTGGATTTGTTTATTCGTGTCGTATTTTATTTGCACGCATTTTTTCTCTGCTTATCTGTAGAATTTCTTTTGTTATAAATATTCCCAGATTCTCGCATATTTTGTGCGGGTTTGCAGATTTCGCAGCGGATATTAATTTTTGTGAATATTTTTAATTTCTCCTTGCCAATCTCTCGGATTTTCGAGTTGGAATTTGATTTTTTGCTTTTTGCTGCCAAGGGGCCTGTCTCTTTTTCGTGGGCATAAGGGGGCCGATGGATCGTAGTGTATTTTGACGATCTCATCATTAAACTTCACCGTCTTCTTTATTTTTGTTTTTTCTACTGGTGGTTTTTGTGATTTATCACCTTTTTCAACTGGTTTGTCCTCAAATTTTTGTGGTTGTGTGGTATTGGACTGTGCGGTCTGTTTTTCTTCTTCAATATTCCTTTCTCTAATCTTCCTTGTTGCTCTTTGGAGCATTTTCCTGTTGTCATTTATAAGGTACACAGGTTTCAATCTGTCAATTGAAATCGTTTTTTCTTCACCTGCGATTAGTATCACGAAATTCTTGTCATCTTGTGATACAACCTTATAAGGACCGGCGTATGGTTTCTCCAACAAAGATCTTATTTTTTCGTCTCTGACAAACACATGAGATGTTGTGGCCAAGTGTTTGGAGACATAAATCTTCGGTTGGCCATGATGAGCTGCCTGTTTCAAAAAGCTGTTAGCATCAGTCCGTATGTTTTGGACAAGCATTTTGGGGCTAATTTCTTTCGAGTGGGTGAAAAAGTCCCCTGGTAGGCGTAGCTCTTCCCCTAACGCCAACTGCGCTGCAGAGTTACCTGTGTTCATTTGAAGAGCAGATCGAAGGCCCAAGAGGATGGTTGGTAGTATGTCATCCCATCTCTTGGTGTTGCAAGCCATGATGGAGGCTTTCAAAGCTCTTTGCCATTGCTCAACTTTACCATTTGCTTGAGGATGATAAGCTGTGGTGTGGTTGTGTTGTGCACCAAGCTTCTTAGACAGCTCTTGAAAGAGCGAGCTTTTGAATTGACAACCCTGGTCCGTGATGATGACTTCAGGTACCCCATAGCGGGCAATCCAGTTGTCATATAACCTGGCAGCTACCGTGGGCGCTGTCATCTCATAGAGAGGAACTGCCTCTGGCCATCAAATTGCTCTATCGATCATCATCAACAGGTATCTGTGTCCTTAGGATGGGGGTAATGGACCCACCAAGTCTATGTGTATTGTTTTGAACCTCTCCGTTTGTTTGAAAGATTTGAGAGGCGAACGAGTATGTCTTCCTACTTTGGACTCTTGACAGTTCAGGCAACTGCGAGCCCAATTTGAGGCCAAACAAATCTTGATGCTACTAATCCAGCAGTGCATTTTGGTCCGGGGTGCGATAGATTGTGCACACTACTGAAAGCCAATTAGCGATACTTTGTCGGCAGGAATGGCCTATTCTTGCCTGTACTAATGTCGCATGTTAGTAAAACATTAGTACCAGGGATTTTCTGTTGTCTCAATTTAAGAGCTGTGTCATCGTTCGACAACAGTTCTTATAATTCTGCACCCCTTAACTGTTCTTTAGCTATTTCAGCGTAAGGTAATTGAGACAGTGCCGAGATGGCTTCGATCCTACTAAGAGCATCAGCTGGAGTGTTGAGTTCTCCACTTATATACTAGATGTCCGTAGTCAACTGTCCTATGTAGTTCAATTGTCGAGCTCTTCTCAGGAAAGCTGGTTCTGTCTTTTGCATGAAGGCATGTGTTAGGGGTTTATGATCTGTATACACAGTAAAACATCTACCCTCTAATTGGTGCCTGAAATGCTTCAACGCAGCAAATATTCCCAGTAACTCCCTGTCGTATGTGCTGTAGTTCTTTTCAGTTTTTGATAGCTTTCTGGAGAAGAAAGCGAGTGGTAACTTCTTGTCATTGTCCTTTTGGTACAGTGTTGCACCAATAGTAAAGTCGGATGCATCGGTTGCGACACATAACGGCAGACTTTCATCTGGGTGAGCGAGTAGAGTTGCATTTGCCAGTGTTGCTTTGATGTTTTCAAAGGCTTTTTCAGCTTCTTCAGTCCAATCGAGTGGAGTCTTATCTTTCTTTTTATTTGTTTTAATTAATGCAAACAGCTTACTTTGTTCGGCTGCAGAATTTTTAATGCAATGTCTGTAGAAATTCACCATCCCCAAGAAGCGTCTGAGTTCAGCAATGTTTGAGGGTTTTGGGAATTTCAATATGGGCTCTACCTTGGTCTTCAGAGGGGAAATGCCTTCGGTCCAGACTTGATAGCCGAGAAAGTCAATTTTGGTTTGTTTGTATAAACTTTTTCCAACATTGATGGTAAGTCCAGCAGCGTGTATACGTTGTACAATGGCTCTTACATTCTTCTCATGCTGTTGCTCACCGCCTTCTGAGCAAATGCATATGTCATCCAAATATGCATAGGCAAACTGCAAATCCATAAACAGTCCATTGATGAATCTGTGGAAAGTTTGTGCAGGATTACGGAGTCCAAATGGCATTTGAAGGTATTCGAATAGACCAAAGGGGGTTATGACTGCTGTCTTTGGAATGTCCTGTTCAGCCATTGGAATTTGGTGGAATGCCCAGTTGATGTCAATTTTTGTGAACATCGTTTTACCTTTCATATTCGCGTTGAAATCCATTATGTTTGGGACTGGATAGCAATCAAGAACTGTTTTGGCATTTAAGGCCATGTAGTCTCCAACAATTTGCCGCTCTCCACTTGCTTTTTTGGTCATGTAGATCGGGAACTCCATGAGCTCTTCGAGGGGCGGCATATGCCTTCCCCTATTATGCGATCATAGTATTCCCGTGCCTCTTTGAGTTTATCAGGCAGTAACCTGTGGGCTCTAGCAGGGCAAGGTGGTCCTTTAGTTTCTATATAATGAACGGTGTCATGTTTATAGGTCAGATGCCTGCGAATCGATGGTTGAGTGACTCCAGGATAGTCTGACAGAATCCGTAGGAATTGTTCGTCGACTTTAGTGCAGCTGGATATGTTGGTGTCCAGTTGGTACGCTAACGTTTTGCCTTCCACCCTTAGACCAGTATTGTTGTCTATGATCTTTCCATTTTTGAGGTCCATGACCAGGCAGTAGTGCGTGAGAAAATCTGCACCCAGGATCAGAGTTGGAACGTCCGCAATTGTGAAGGACCACATCATTTCTCTTTGCAAACCGATGCTTACTTTGCTGGATTCTATTCCGTAAGCTGGAAGGTTTTGACCATTCACAGTTTAGAGGTAGTATTTCGGAGGAAATGCCTTTTGGTTTTTACTTACTGGCAAAATGCTCAAGTCAGCTGTGTCAATAAGGTAACGTCTCCTGTTAGTCCTGTCCTTGATGAACAGGCAGCGTGAATACTTTTTTGAGGGATCTTCAGCCGCATAAACAACCCCTCTTTCTAGTTTGACAACTTATTGTACGTTTTTCCCCACCATTGGCATCTGTTATTGCACTTGGTGGCCTCCGCGCCAAATCTATTGTGGAAAAAGCAGGACTTATCATCCCAGTTCTGAGATGGGGGTTTGGGGGATGATGTTCTTCTAGGGAGAGTTGGACTCTGACCCCTGGTAGAATTGCTCTTTCGGTCCCTGGAACTGGATTTTCTATCGTTGTTCCTCTTATTGTTGCTCCTGCTTTTTGAGCGGTTATTGCTTCTACCATTTCTCGAATTATTGTTATTATTTTTCTTCTTAATTTCACTAGTCAGCAAAGCTATCTGGGCTCTAAGCTGGGCTAGTTCTCCCGTCTCTACCGATACTGCACAAATTGAGGATGCTGATCTCGAGTGTTCCAGTGCACTTTCGGCACTCTTTGCTAAGAAGTCTAGGTCCTCGGAATTGTTGATTACCAGGCTGATTCGATGTCGGGTTTGTCGTATTTCCATTTCCGTTAGTGTTGGGCATTGTTGTTTGCTGTATCTCTTCGGAGTTGCTTCTAGCAAGGGTTCCACCAGACTCAGTCAGTTGTTGGTCTGGGGTCAAAGGGTCGGAGTCTTGGCTCAAAAGACGACCACTTCTGAGGGTGCGAGCTGTTGTCTCATTTGGGTTGACGACAGCTCCCAAATGCAAAGCTTCTAGCCTCCGGATTCATTTTTGTTTCTCCGGAGTATCAAAGACTTCTGAGTCTCTTGTCAAAGCTGGAGGAGTTGGCGGATGAGGGTAACTTTGTTCCTCCAAGTCTACTTCTCTTGGTTCCCTTCTGGCAAATATATTTGAAAGGGGGGGTTTAATTTCCTACTTTCAAAGTCAGACCTCTGCTTCGACAGCCAAAGGTGTCTAGGTCTGTGAAAAAATATTTGTATCACAAGCGAGTTACTCGCCAGTGCACTGCGCCTAGTTTTAGAATTAGGACAACGCGCCTAGACACCCACGATGTAGCCAAAAAATCATATCGGGGTCACCATTGTGGAATACCTTGTCGTGAGAGATATTCACACTAGAAGGTCTTCAACAGTATTTGTGTGTTCTGCCACTTCATACAGTTAAGTATGGGAGAGCCAAATCCTCGGCAAACACTGGTGATTTTTGAGTCGGTTCTGAGAGTTTATATACAGGATTTGGTACACGCACACAGACACACATGCATACGTACATGTACGTAATTATGTCATGAGTTACGTCATTTCTTGTCGGCGTTGTGGTGATAAGAAATGACGCAGCGCATTTGGTACTGGGCCGTGACATCACCGAGATTGTTATCTGGTAATTGATCTCGGCCCGTGCAATGTATCTTACCTGTACGTACGTACAGGTACGAACATACAAACGCACCAGTGTATATTTGTTTAACGTCATAAAGACGATTATTGCCAGCCTTTGGGCAGTGACTGTCATCGAGGGGTGCGAGCCTCTATTACCCCATACGAGTATTGTCCCCACAATAGTCTTCAAAGGATTATTATTAGAACACGAATCATAGTGAGTCACACATTTTGTGGTGCAAAATATTATTTTCATTTTCAGAGAAGGTTTTCTGATTCGGTGCTGGGAAATGCTCCTGAAGTATTTTTTTCAAACTAGTACCTACCTAATTAATTTAGATTTCTGCAACACTATAACAAAGCATCCAGCCAAGAGAAGGCAATTGGAGATCAAAGTGCAAGTACGTCAGATTTGGATGAGAAAGGGAATTTTTTTTTATAAACTTTGATTTTAATTGAAAAATATCCGAAGTTATCAAAAGAGAGATGAAAATAATGAGAAAAATAGAGGTATAGTGAAAAAATAATAACTCCATATATAAGGATTTTGAAAGAAAAAAATCAGTGAAAGAGAAAGGGCATACATTAAAAGAATTTAATTTTTAAGAAGAAAGTAATTTCTTTTTATAGGATCTTTTGGTAGAACTCGGTATCATTTCGGTTAATGGGGAGGTGTATTATCTCTTATGAACTTTTTTTAGCTGATTTTTATTCGAATTTTTGGCAGTAATTTATCTTTAGTTTTGGGCGAAGTATCCCTCGCGCCAAAGTCAAATGAGTTGGACTCGGATCAATTCTAGTTACAATCAAAGTCAGTACATTTGTCATTGGTAGCAAAAAAAAAAAAAACATTCTTAACAACATAAAAAACGACTTTATTCTCTAAGCATATTATGCTATACTCGATTCGTGCAACAAAACTGAAAACTTACTTACTATACCCACTGAGCTCACGAATTCGTAATATTTTTCTACCCATTCAATCTCTTTGGCGGTATGTGATTGAATCATCTACCTTTTGTTGGTACCAACCAATTTGATCTCTCATCTTTTGATAGGTTATTGGCTCAACCATCTTTCATTAGCAACGGAAGTCTTCAAAAAAATTACAAAAATCTACGTCTATAGATACGGTTTAGCAAACGCTTTAAATGTGGATTTTGTTTTGAATTTTTTTTTTTGAACATATTTTGTGCACTATCTTATCTACATTAAAGAATTAGTAAGTGATAACCTGAAGAACTTGTGAAAATAAGGCAAATAATAATGAAATGAGGTATAGGTGTGGAAAAGTAACATCAGACAAGGATGGGAGAACGTTCAAAACAATTATTGGTAGCGAGTTAAAAAACGCTCTCACTGCCTATAAACAACGCGTGTTCGCAATTCTCATTTTGACATTTTGACCTGTAATAAATACTTTGGTAAATGGGAAAAAGGGGTTGCAAACAAAACAAAACAAAACAAAAAAAAAAAAAAAGGTACGAAAGTAATGACAAGGTCGTAAAAATATTTCTAGCACGAGAGTGTACCTAACTAGAAACCTAAATATTAATAATTTCACCGATAAAAGTTTTTAATGCATATGCCTTCTCTGTACATAGTAACAAATAAGTGTATTTTCGACGCGGATGACCTATTATTTTCGGTTTTGGGTTGCTAAAATTATAGACGTCTTAATCACGGATGCTTTAACCTTCTAACTACCCGTCTAATCAGGTGCTGCGTTGTTTCGTAAATAAAAACGAATAAAAAAAACTCGGGAACGAAAGAATATAGTGGGTGAGCAAGCGAGAAAAGAATAGCACAGAGGTAAAAAGATCTGGCCTCTGTATAAACGCGAACCTAAATATTATTTGTTTGGAAAAGAGAAGAACAAGAAAAAAAATTCGGAAAAATCGATATTTACCCATCCAACGTTATTATTATTATTATGATTTGGTCGATATTATTATTGTTGGTGGTAAAATGGGGTTGTCAATTTTACGAAAAAGTAGACCTGAGAAGAATTCATTTTTTTTTGAACGCCTATTAACAGAAGCTCAAAGCATCAGATCACATAACAAAGGCTATTGAACAACGCTGCGTGATACTTTTTATGGTGTGTTTTGTCTCTATTTTCGTAACATTCGTCAAAATCGTTTATTAAAATGAAATTATTATTGCAGCCATAATCGATACCTACCCAATTCTTTTATTTTACACTTTTAGGGATATAATTACATTATTCGGGGTTTTATGTGGCGTAGAGGTTAGGTTCTCAGCCTGAAAGCGCCGGGGTTCTAAATTTCACAAAACAGCTCCCATCGCATTCCTGACTCAAAATAGTAGTGTGTGATTGAAAGATTTTTGTTAGTAAACCCCTAGCTAAAAGGCTCTTTACACTCAGGTATATGCAGGTCGTGATGATGATAATGAGACGCCATTTTGAGTTTTCTTGTTATTATCAATCACTTCACGTTCTTGAATGTAAACAATGTAATTATGAAACTCAAAATAGCGGCTTATTATTACTATTTTCATTATTATCACAACATGCGTAGGCTATACCTGGTGGAATCAAATCCTTACCTTAGTCACTCGATTTAAACAACCTCCTCGCCACATTTACTATAAATAAGCTTCAGATCGGAGAAAAATTATTTATTATGTTAACAATTGGATGATATCAGTATTAATTTTCCAAGATACTTACTACCAACTGTAAGAACGATACTTAAAAGCAACAGTCATTACGTACTCAAATAGGTACCCATCATTACGTAGTTTTCAAAAAAGGTCATTTAAAATAAGTAGCCTAAACAAACACGAGTTCGAAAATTTTTATGATCCAATTTCGTAATAAAAATAAAATAATAAAAGTAAAAATAAAACGAAAAACACTCACCGGGTGTTCAAACTGTTGGCAAAAATGGCAACTTTATAAAATCGGATCAATCTTGCTCACGTTTGTTTAGTTCTCCATGCCACTTTTTTTGAAAAATAATTCTCAAGTACCTACCTTCTGTTTCTTGCATTCGATCTGGATTCATCAAACAACAAAAACATTTATTGCACGTCTTTCACCGATTTTTGAACATTTTTATCAATAAATTCAAAGAATTTGATATCGATCATAAATACGTATAGGTATACTTTGTCTACGTTAAAATTAAAGATGAATAATGCTGAACATTTTTGTTACGTCTTCACTGGCATCAAACAAGACGAATGAAAATTCTTGAAATCTTCGTTTTTTTAAAAACAAGAAAGTACGCTCAAAGTGGAGAAAAAATAATTTTCTAACAAAGACAGAATAATAATTTTCTCAAATACATAGTTACCTATTTTGAGTAGTGAGGTTTTCATTACTGATTTCTCCCATCCTCTCGGGTTTTAGTTTAATGTATAATCTGAATTATGTTTTCTAATAGAAAATTAAGGTGGTTTTCAAAATCCCTTTATCGTACAAAGCAAGTGTTCTCCAAAAATTTCACTTTAAAATTTAAATTAGATATTCAGCTACCAACTTTTTCCTTTTCTTTTTTTTTTTTTTTTTTTTGTACCTACAGAAGTTCCTATTCTAGAATTTCCTCACTGTTTCCGTTCTCACCCTTTTGTACCAAATTTTTTTACTCTTGATTTATACATTTTCGCAAAACTTAATTTGTTATTCGCATAAATTTTCCAGTTTGACTGGTTGTTCTTTGAAATTTTAGCGAGACAATCATAAGACTTTAGACAGTAAGTTCCTTAAAATATTAAAATTTACCCAATCTTCTTCTTCGATTGCATAAAATGTATCACTTTATATGCTGCAATAATGGAGACGGTTTTTTTTACAGTTAATAATTTTGGAAAAAAATCATCAAAATAAGAGTCGTAAATTCAAAAACAAATGGTAGAATGAGAAATTGAGAAAACCGTAATGAGCATCAAAACGTTTAATTTACCCCTTTTAAATACCATAGTATATCACGACTCGTACATCATTCCTCATGTATAGCCTATACTTCCACAGTCAATATCATTGATTTTTAATTTTATTATTAAATATTTTGTGAAGGCTGTTGCACATTAAAAACATAAAAAATCAGTTTTGTATGGTAAATGTGAATCTAAATTATAATTTCGAATATTATGCAACGATGGTACTCTAAATTTCAACAGATTTTCCACAAATTTTGTTTTACAAAATAACTACGAATCGAAAAAATCTAAAATAATTAAATATTTCACTTTATACAAGCCCTCAATCTGCGCGCCTCGGACAAATCAAAAAATTTCTCAATACTACTACTAACCTGACTGCACGATAGATTCACGAGATTGGCTTTCAAAAAATTATTTAAATTAATTTTTCTTTTGTGTTGTTTTTCATTGCCAAGTATAAATTTTGTTGAGAAAATAAAAAAGTACCCAAGTATTAAAAAAAAAAGTAAGCATGCTAATAATTTATTTATTTTCTTCGTAAATTTTAATTTTTTGTTAACATTATTATCTCTTTCCTTTTGTTAAGTGAATTGCAAGCTATTGATTAAAAGCACAATTCAATTAAAAAAAAATAAATCAAATAAATACATTTAAAAAAAAAAAAAAGGTTGAATGGATTGTTAAATTCTTGATTTTTGATACTTAAAAACGAGCGAGTTTTTCGCTAACATAAATTGTGTTTTTTGGAGATGTTTTGCAAACTCGAAATTAAAATCGTTCTTCCACAAACCGTTAATTTCAAATTTTCACAATTTTCTGTCGCCATAGAACTGTAGCTAGTTCGTTATTTGAAAAATTGATTTTATTGTATGCTACCAATTTTACGAGAATTTTGAGCAGATAAAACCCTCAAAAGTCAACACCTGTCTTTAAATATGAAATAATAGTAGGTTATGGGTTACAAAAATGAAAAACTTACTTCAACGGCAGAATAAACCAGTTCCAAGGGGCCGCTTAGTTTTGAAATTAAAAATAAACTTTCGTTTTTCTCAAAAATTCATCAAACGCACGTTTTAATTTTAATATTCACTCGACGATACAATAAACGATAATCATTTAATAAAAATTACCTGTTCAAGAAGTTGGTTAGGTAAGTCCCATATCTGACATAATAAAATAATATCAAATTTATTATAACACGAGCACTGGTACAATTATTGTCGAAAAATCACAGCAAGTCGCACACATTTGATTCGAACAAATCGATTATGAAAAATCAATTACTATTTTTTTTTTCCTTTTTTTGAACAATTAAACCATAAAATATCGATATAATTAAATATTAAAAAATTTTTAAACGATCAAAAAAATACGGAGAAAAAAAAACAGGACCTATTCGAGAAATAAAAAAAAGAATTGATAAAAAAAAAACTTCGAACGTGCGTCAAAGAAAAAATAAACAACCGACACAGAAGTTTTCACCGCTAATAGCAACCGCGAGACTGGAACTGAACCATTTTCTTGTTGATGAATTGAAGACAACCTAACGAAGAAAGCTTCTTCCAGACAAGCAAAAAAAAAAAAAAAAAAAAAAAAAAAGTAGAAGAGGAAAAGAAGGAGAGAGTGTGTGTGAGAGAGTTAAAGAAAGACAAAAAGGCACACGCACATTGAAAGAGCGAGAGAGAATAGCACTTCAAATGGTATCAAAATGAATCAGTAAATCAACGAGAACCAAAAGAAAAAAAAAATTTGACCAAATAAATTTTGTATACACGTTAGTTTTTTATTTATTATTGTTTTTCCTTTAAAACCTATATTTCTGGTAAATTTCGTCAGCCTTTCAGATCATTAAAAGGGTAAACGTGAAAGTGGCCAGCAAGTTCTCTGAAACCTAAACACCTAATGACCACGTTCAAGGAAGTCTCATAAAATTAATAGGTACCTACAACAAGTGTTACCATTCGATACAGCTACTCTACAATTTTTCGTTCAATAAATTTATAATATGATACCGAAATTTTTTTTCGTTTTATTATTATTTTCTCCTAGCGCAATGACGTAGTCAAAAAAGTCCTTAAAAAAAGCGCAGCAACAAAATTCAATGTATGAATTTAACTTTTATTCACACAATTTTCTATAAACTAACTAAAATCCTAATTTGAACGACACGCGAACAGAAATGTAACGGTTCTCTGGAAACTGGTTTTCTCCAAAACTAACTAATCAAATTGAGTAATTTCTTTAAAATATTTTTTTGATTTCCTTTAGTGAAGGCTTTAGGCTTTATCTCATTTTAGTGGTTTTTCTGTGAACAAAACTATTTCTCATCCTCTCCCCTCCTTCGATTTTTTCATATCAACTTTGACGGATTCCGCATTTTTCAGCACATTTTATGGCAGTATTGTCGAGGCACTAAGATATATTTACGGCCACATTATTCGAGGGAATCCATTCTCAACCCTCAATGGCTTCGAAGGTCGTATTTATTAATTTATTAGCTGTTACTCCGCCGTCTCCGCCGCACTGGATATGGAAAGGGAGGAAGAGACACTTTTTCATTATATACTTCTTTCATTTTCGTTTTTCTTTCTACATACGATGAAAAATTGTGGGATGTACTTGGATGAAAATTTACATTTCCGACCTGATGGTGACTACAGGTTTCCACTGTAGCTTTAAACCTCCCTTGCAACAACCAACTGCCCAAAGCTAGTCATCCTTTCACATAGAATGCCTGTTAACATACATCGCTCTTCCACTCTGATTTCTTCCTTCTCCTTGTCTGTCCCTTTTTCCCTACTTCTGTCATTCTTTTCCTCATCCTCACATTTCATCCTATCTCTCTCCCTCCCTTTCTCCCCTTTATTTCAAGCTGTTCTTCCCAGAAATGCACTTATGTTTGCCCACTATTTTTCGCTCCTCATTTTCCCAAAAAGAAAAGTAATAATTAGAATGATGTCCCGATGCACGAAGTCTTCAAGATCCTTCGAAATTACAGAAGCCAGTTTTCCTTCACCAAAAAAGTATAATATTGACACGAATTCGAGATCCGTGTACGTAAGATTTTCTTACGCTCAGTTAGTTTTACTCAACTATCTCTATTTGAAATGATTTAACTTCCTTGAAAAAGTGCTTACAGGTAAGAATATGTGAACGGAGATTTTTATGGTATTCTTAAAATAGTTCCTTCTTTGCCATCCTGTATGAATCTCAGCCTTTATGGTAGATACAATCAACTACCTTCTGTTGCGGTGGTCGTTAAAAATAGGGCCCAGAGCCTCCCGAAGGGGTAGAGAATATTTATCACTTATTTAGGAAACCGCAACCCCTTTCCTTGTGGAAATTAAACCTTCATTATATATTATTTCCCTTTAAACCTCTTATTCGACTGGACTATGTACTTGTACTTACTATAAGTTGTACTTAAATTTTTATCTGATAAAAGAGGTAACATAGAAACATGAAGTCTTTGAGACGTGCTCATATCATTGAGGGTGATACCAACGTTTGTTTTTTTCGGGGAGAACAATAAAATTTTAAAGAGAGTAAGGGAAGTTCCAAATCTCCAACTTTGCCCTCATAAAAACTACAGATTTCCACAATGGCTTAAAATTTCTCTTTGTATAACGCAAGTAAGTCCTTAAAATTTCAGCTTGATCTTTTTAAGTGATTTTGAAGTAATGGCATTACCAACATGCAAAAATCTCTCCCATTTAGTTGACTTATTCCCCCGTATGTTGACTTAATATTGTCAGGTAATTGGTTTGTTATCACTCAAAATAGATTTAACTAAGTGTAAAACAGAATTAGAGTCTTAAATGAAAATTTTTCAGTTTTTAATGCATTTTGCAGACAGAATTCTACTTTTCTGTCCATGACGGCAGCACACGGTGAAGATTCCTGGTATAATTATTGAGGTATCTCAGTGAAATATGCCACTTTTACTATCAACTTTTAAAGTCCGTTGATCTTTGACAGGTAACCAGGTTCTAAAAATTTGATAATAATTTCTATTATGATTCGACCTTATCTCTTATGATTGCAGACTTGTCCACTCTCACAATATATTTGGCCAAACACTCTCTGTTCAACTTCGATACTGGCATGGTAACATATAACTTCACATCACATATTTATCTTTGTCATTATTGTACAATGTGCTTCCATTTCATTCATTCTCGTATATGAAAATGGACAACTGTATCTGAATTTCTACGTTGATTTGTACCATTTATTAATATGAATAACGGTCCAGGTATGTTTATTTCATATTGTTTTATTTTTATAATGTGTTGAATTCATTCTTATGTGGGTAAAAAGGCGGGGCTGATCATGTTTCTATTCTCATAGTGTGTTCTTTATTGGTGTGGTTTTAAAGTTTCAACCCAGCTGTTTTTTATCTTTTGGCTTCCCATGTCAAAATTTCCACAATTTAGGGGTTACTGTGAACTATACTCTGGACTTGCTATCCAAGCACACCAGGTTTTCGATTTGTACCTGGTATTTGCCATCCAACTTGTGTTTTTGGGACCAGTGTTGTGGGCCTTAAGGACGTTTTGGAATGTTTGGGTTATCTGAGTGTCTTTGTGCAGTTCACCGGATTTGTTTTGTTGTGGCATGTTGCCACTCCGGTTGACATACCACATTATATGATTTTCATTAAAATTATTAATTTATTTCTTGGGGTACAGAATTCAAATTTCACTTCTTTTTTTTAAAAAAACTTCTTCTTGATTCTTATTACCGGCCATAATTAAAGCACATGTTCTATTCCTGAATTTAATGTCTGAGGATAAATTTTGAAGGGTACCTACCATGTTGGAATTTCGAATTTTTTACTCCAATAAACCCATTTGAGCCACCTCCCATTCACTTTTATTCCGAATTAAGGTAGCTCGAAATTTTATACCAGTAAGAACCGGCGGCGCCCGTACACGTTATAAGATAGCAAATTAGAATTTCGGGTCATATTTTTCGCTGGAAGTATTTCTCTATCACACGAACTTTAATGCAAGATAACGGACAATTTATTTTTTCTCTTTCCCACTTCAACTGAACAAGGTGAGTCATAACACGTGGGGTGATAAAAGCAACATAGATGGTGCGATGACCATTCGAATAAAGATCGTTCCTTCCACGTCGAGAAAAAATTAGCTCATAAGTAATTGCGGTTTTTTTTTTTTTTTTTTTTTACAGTTTAGAATGACTAAGCGAATTCAGCGTTTAGATTCGACGCGAAATTTAAATTTCTCCTTTTCACAAAACCGTGTGAATGAAATTTTAGCAACTACACGCAACAAATTTCACCAAAATATTTTTCGAAACGACTCGGTAAGGATATACCAGAGGAACTATGTTGATACCTACATTCGTGATAAAGGAGATTACGAGATTATTAATACGTACGTAGCCTTATTAAGCATTCTTGTTGCATTTATTTGCCAAATGTATTCAAATGACTAAATAATGCATGCGCTTATCAGCGTTTTGAAAGTCAATGACTGATTTTCATGACAAAAAAAAATCAAAAAAAGGTGTGGCTACAAACAAAAACGTCTAACTTGAGGTATCAAAAAACATACGTACCACATGTTTCACGTAGTTGACTTACCTATTTATCTGAACGACTGGATAATGAAGAGGAAAGAAGGAGGTTTTTTTTAGAACCTTTTCGTCAACATTGAAAAAGGAAAAAATTGAGACAGTAGGTTCGTTTTTTTGTGTGTTTTTCGTCTTCTTTTTGGAGAGGGGTTGTCAAGAAAACTACAGATGAGCAAATATAGTACCAGAACTAGAAAGAGAGTGTAAGACACCCGGAGCACCAATTTGATGTGAATTTGGCATAAATATAGAGCATTCTATGCTTACGTGATATATTTGTGAAATAAAATTGTAGTGCGCAGTTATAGGTATCAAAAATAAAAGAAATTTTCTTTAAAAATTAAGCTTCATATCACATATCTGACAATAACTTTCATAGCGGAGGCTTATTTTTTCCCGCTTTTAGTATTTCAGAGAGTGGCACGTTCCGACTTCTGGAAAGTTTCACTATAGTTTTTCCGATCTTGGTCCACAGATCCCAAAAACACTTTCCCCTCAAATGTTTATATGTCTATAGAAAATAACAGATAAGGTGACGGACTTTTTTTTACTGTCTATACTCATTCAGCTGTTTCAAATTGGAATACATATTGCTCTTTTTTTTTTTTACTAGCGTTGATATTTTTTCATTGAGAGGAATATACTTTTCCACTTTTAGATCGTCATATTACCTGTTGACTTGAAAAAAAAATTTTTTTTTCGAAACATTTTGGAAAACTACTATGCAGAATGTATGTGTTGGATAGTGCACATCATGGAACATAAATGTTCCCAGCCCTCTAATTGATTATACTCCCTTTTACAGCTCCCTAAAAACAGAACTATGTACAATAAAAAGTTTGATAACTTTCAACTCCAATACTATTTATTGAAAATTATGAAAAAAAAACTTTTCATTAACTACAAAACTTTTTGTAGGATAGACCTTCCAAGTAGAAAATCCCGAAGATAAGGATGAAGTATGATTTAAAACATCTTGAGGGCCTCAGGGGGAAGTATCAATTTGAGAGATGGCAAGTATTCAATTTTATATAGTTTTCCCCCTAAAACAATACACCTTCAAAGGGCAAAACATTATCTTTCATTTTTTCTTAAGAAAAAGGAAGGTGGCAATGTGTTGGAATATATATATATCTACGGGATATAACAAAACTTGTCAACAAACTGAAGGGCGTACTTCTTTATATCTTGGCGAAATTTAGCATATGAGTATTTTGGATTCTTATCTCAGTCAGGTTTAAAAATGGGCCAAATTGGCCAATTAATTTTCGAATTACGGCTTTTTGGGGTTTTCATAATAATACAGAATTCTTAATACCTGTAATGAACGCAACCCGCAATACGTATAATGTTAAATTCTGTTTATTCTAAACGAAATCTACCTTTCCGACTGCATCGGGATTTTTGATGTTTGAACATCTTTTCATTTATGCGTGTAGGCATATATGTGTGTGCACTATGCACACATACATCACTTGTGTGGTACAAGTTGCGTTTTCACATCAATCTCTTGTGAGTGCAGTGGCAGCGGGCAACTCTCGTGTATGTTTTTTTATCCATGTTTTAAGAGGCGAGCTTCAACACGGTGCCAAAAAGTAAAAATTTGCGCATGCTCCTTACAAATTTATTCGCATTTTGCACTCTGCACACGCACATTTTTGAGTACATCTTGTACTAATGAAAAAAAATGTTGTACTTTGTTCATTCATTTTCTTCTTCATTCGTCTTTTTCCAGATAGTTATGATAAAAAATAGCGTGTGATACGAATGAAAAAAGTAAGTGATTGCTATGAGTGTGATGATCGGAGATACGATAAGCTGAAAATGCGCATTTATAACATACGGTGATATAAATGTTGGTAGATTGCGTATCATACAGTATGTGGTAGTTATTTCAGCACACTGTGCAAAAATTGACCTCTTTGTGAATACTGTATGTGGCTTAAAAATTTTAAGTTGCTCGCGCGTGTTACAATGAATAATTTTTCAGTTTATTTGATACAATGTTAGCAACTTACCATGGGTAGGATAATATTCACTATAAAAGCATTCAAAACATAGAGTTGGTATTAGGTAAAACATAGTACGCACCATTTGTTAACAATGATTTCTGGGTGTAAAGTAGTCAATTAAAGTAGTTAATACAAGGTAGCACTTTCCTTTATAAATTCTGTAACAAACGTTTTTCAATAAGTAAGTAGTCTAGGAATTTTTTTTTGTAAATTGTCTAATTTTAAGCCAAAAATAAGTTAATTTTCACATACTTTTGCTTCTCACTTTCAGTTCGAACAATGAAGAAATACCTATTTCAATTTTTAACATTGAGAAGCCTAAACTGTATTTTCCCAATATTCAAAATTTGTTCTCCCTGTTCTTCCGCCTGTTTTTTTTTGTTATTTCCATTACAGCCATTCCCAAAGATATTTTACAAACTTATGTATAGAATTATTCAATTTTATTATATTTTACTCTCGTACTTTTCTTCGTTCTCGGCTAGGCTACAAATCTAAACTTGTTTCATTTTCAACTGTATCTGTCCGTGCGTCTTTGCTCGCCACTTAGCCTAGCCATGAAATAAATATATGCACATAATAGCCCAGATGTATGTATTTTGGCTTGTCTATACTTTTACAGCCCGTACGGGTTGCTCGCCATACCGGGTTAAAAATACTTACAATTTGAATGATGCAGCAGCCAAAATCTTTTCTTCGCAGGTGATTGGCTGTAAATTTATGGTATGATTTCTGTATGAGATGATGCGATTGGTGATGTGATTCTGGGGGTTTTTGTCTCAATACCTAAGCAGGATCCGTATAGTTAGGCTACCAGTTAGTTGAATTTTAGCAGTCGGATCGCGCCATGTAGAGGTTTCTGCCTTGAAAGTGTTTTTTTTTTCATCTACTAAATTTTGCTCAGATTAAATGCTTATTTGATCAGCTGGCACGTTTCGTCTAATGCAAATGAAAACATCGCGAATTGTGTGTTTAAAATTACCCTTGTTCTCAAGGTTTCATGCCTATTTTTGGAGTTAACGAAAAATTTGTTTTTTAACACAATTCATATTGTTTCGTCCATCAGGGCATCCGATTCATAAGCCCTTACTGTGTTATTTTGAAATCTGATAATACAATTTGACCACCTTGGTCAAATATAAATTTTGGCAAAATCAAAATTTGAAAAGGATCACAGAGGGCCGCACAAACCGCGTTTCCAGTGTGATTCTACATTTAGTACCAAACTGAGCAGTGAGAGCAATTACTGAAATTCGTTGTTGGTTGTTTATTCTCCACCTCTAGCTGCTTCCCATCCCACAAATGCTCGTCAGCGGGGCTCAACCAGCTGGATCAACAAGGAGCGACTCCAGAACCACACCCTCTGGACATCACATTATTTCCAGGCCGCTCTGAAGCTGTGGATCCGGGAACAGTAATATACGGTTTTCTTTCATTTGTTTCTATACTTGTTTTTTTTTTCATGGGAATCAAAATTTATAAAATGATAGCCTAAATTAACTAGGCATGTGGTGGGAGGGGGTGGTAGGTTTTTCTGGTCACTTGGATGTCTTGTTTGTTGTGGTGATTTTCCTTATTCCTCCTAAATTGTCTTTTTCCTACACTTGGCCATGCACGTGTTTTTACTTTTTATTTGCCTATCTGATGGCTCCTTTTTTGTTTGGTTGTGTGACTTTTTCGGACGTCACAACATTTTAGCCAGATTGAAATTTTTGTTTTAATAGCTCTGCTATTGGATTAATTTTGGAGGAACTTTTACCAATAAAATCCATCCAAATCTCAACATAAGCAAACTGAATAATGATCATGGACGTTTACAAAGATGTGAAAAATGCTGACGTTTTGGGTATCAAAATTTAACAAAATTTAACTTGAATAGTTCTGATAATTTGTTGTGACTAAAATTAGGTTTTCCTTTCCTATACCCACCTATCAAAATTTTTTCCTCTCGTATTTACCCAAAAATCCAAACATATAATTAAATTTACACCGACAGTAGGCCTACTTATTATTATTTGCATCATAAATTGAGTCATCTATGTCATACCCGTCATACCCACATCGATTGGTCTATAGTATGACGTGCTAGTCGAACATTCTCACACCATTTATTGGCTTCACACCCGACCAGTTTTCATTAAGTACCTATGAGTGAATCCTGTTCCCACGAAAATCAATCGTTTATTGGCTCTCTAGTTGAAATCTATAATTCTTATCGATCGTGCAAAATCTGTTATTCGATGAAACCTAAACTGCAGTACAAACGATCATTTAGTAAGGTACCATATTTCAAAGTCAGCATCGTCATTTATGTCTTCACCTTGGTATACAGGTTCGGTGCGGCTGTACAACCAAGATGTATCAATTAATTCGTTCACGATTTAACCTATTCACCCAATATAGGCTATACACACATATCTATGGATGGTATGCATTCGAATATATATTCTAAATATCGAACTTTGATTGTGATATACCTGTGTGTCAAAATTATGTACTTGGTGCGCCAACAAAGTCGATATTCATGTCCTACACAACTGCGTGCTCCTCGAAGATACTTTTGAAGTTTCATAGATCATTTTCGCCAGCGTCAAAAAGAAATGCTATATAGTGGGAGAATAAGGAGACCATGGGATATTCTCGTCATGTCATAAAATATATTATAATCTATTTTATTTATTTATTTTTATTTTTTTGAATTTAGAAAACAGGTCACACAGGCTTGTTAATTCTATTCACAAAAGTAATGTGAATGGTTTTATGGTAGATAAGTGTGTTTCAGTGATTTTGGTAAAATGTAACGTTGTTTCTGGAAATGCCATTTTTTTTTTTTTGGAAGAAAACTTGTTTTTTATTTTTATTCTCTTATGAAGCGAATTGAGCGTAAATCATACCCAGGCTACTTGTAAAAACAGAGATACCTACCACCAAGTAACGTTGTAAATTTTACTTTTCCTCGTTCTAAGTATATAGTCACCTATATTTTCAACTCAACCCAAATTGAATTTGACCTCAAAAGAAGAAAAAAAAGAAGACAATAATCGAATTCGTTTTGATAAATTACTTCTCTTTTTTTTATGTTGACATTAAAAAGCCAAAAAAAAAATCATTTAACTTGAAGAAAAGGGTAAAAGGAAAAAGTTATCCAGCACAGTTGGCCAAGGAAAAGAAATCGTTTGTAGCAAAAATATGTGGATACCTGTATATGTATAGTTTCGGTTTTATTAATCTTTTAAACAGCTCTTTTTATTTTATTATTTTAAATTTTTTTTTTCTGTTCTTCTTTTCTTTGAAATTGATGAGAATTCAAGTGATAATCTCGACGCATATTCGTTGCAATCGTAATACGTTCTCCGTTACCTATATACTGTATAGCTGGAGGCAGAATGGATTCTTCTACTTGTAAGTACACTACGTATGTATGGAGATGTAGCACTTTTTTCTTTTTTTTTTTAACCGTAAAGTTGATAAAGGGATTGAAATATTTTTATATTCGGAGCATAAGAAAAGAGACATTCTTGCATTTGAAAGTGTACAATCGAATCTTGAAAAGAAATCGAAATTTATAACTTATAGGCCATCTACCTACATGGCCATACTTACATATGAGTATACTATTTGTGGTAAGTAGGATAGAAATTTTTAATAAGTTGTGCTTACAAAGCATCTTCTGTTTACTAGGAGAAAAGGAAATTATTTTGAACTTGAAAATAAATTATCAATAGTACCAGTACAAGGCCAAAGTCTTTAAAATATCAACGGATCGGCCAAGTTCCCTGACGAAAAAAATCGGATTTGTGGTGTGTGTCGTCATTAGCTGCAGGATGAATGCGCCAACCGGATGTTGCCTGGGGTACATTTGGACCAAATCATACATTTTAATGAGAACCAAATTGGGCCAATAATGTGGTACAAATACCCCAATCCTTTAAGTAAGAAAATATCAGAACACAACAGCTGTTGTAAGTAGTCTTTCAGGTGTCTGGGACACAATTCTGGTCCGTTTTTGGTACACAATGTATCTGCACGAAAAGGGCTCACCCTTAAATCTTAAAGGAATAAACTTTGAGGTTCAACATAAAAGTTATAAAAATATTCAAACAAGTACCGTATTTGTCAATCTGGTGCTAATGAAAATGGTAGATCCTAAAATATTTCAAGATATGGCAGACCAGAAATTTGTTTCAGGTATTTACGGTTGTCCGTTTCAGGCCTAATGCATGAATTTCTCAAAAAAATTCTTGCTCTAATTAAAATTTTGGAATAATCTTGCATACCAAATCTACAGCTCATATTGAAATATCATTTTAAAAAACAATAATAATACCCACCAAGTTACCTGCTACGACGATTAGTTGGTTATTGATGTCAATAATTGTAATAAGTATGGAAAGTACGAATGCTGCTTCCGACTGTACCTACCTACTGTCAAACCCTTACATATAAATTTTTTTCAACCGTTAAATTCAAAAACAAAAAAAGATTAAACTAATTTTAAACTCTTATTCCTTTGTGTTTTTCCTTCGAAGAAGAATGCCATAAATGCAAAAAAAAAGACCTACCTTTGACTGGATACTATATAAATCAGTATGTGTGGGTAGTTAGGTAGGAACCTACTTACTCATTTATCAACGTAATTATTAGTCAGCATAATAGCATTCGAAATAAGTAGGACCCAGTTTAACAGCTCAGGATCATTCAAATGGCGGAAAGTAGGTATCTACTACATTATCAGCTCCACTGGCTGCTGCATAATTCGGTTTCGAAAATTTTCATCTATTATTACGCTCACAATTCGTGCGTTATATACGAAAAGATGAAAATAAAACGAAAAATTTGGTAGCAAACAACATAAAAAGTGAAATTCATTCGAAAATACGAGCAACCGCTAGCGAAAACAAGAGATTTCTTACTAATTAGCCACTTTGTGCCAGGGAATAAAACAAATTGATGCGACAAGCCAATAAATTTTAATTCAATTTTTTTTTCCACGCTGGATGAATCGCTTATACTAGAGAGAATAGTGCGTGCCAAGCATACAACAGTATAAAATACTACGTATGTATTAGCTTTATTATAGGTATATACGTTTTTCTTTTTTTTTCTCTCTCTTTCTTTCCTTTCTTCCTTACTTTACTCGCAACACCAATCGTCCTTAACCGTATTCAGAATAAAAAAAAAAATAAAAAAGGTGGTATTTTGCATTCATTGGATATACTGGTTCGTCTGTTTGAGATGCAAAGAATAGGTGTGAAATTGAAGTCGATTGAGAAGAAAAACTGGATACGTTTGCGTACATAGGTACGTTTTGGACTTTGCGTACAAATAAAGCTGGAAAGAAGAATGTCGTTCTTTCTTTCCATCAAACTTGTGCCCGTTGAACGAAAGCAGACATGGAAAAGAAGACACAGAAAGAAAAGGAGAAGAAGAGGAGGGAAAAAAAAAGAGGAAAAAACTCTACTCTTTAGATGAAATTTACATTAACGTATGGCAAAACAACCGGTTGTCAGACATTTCGTGTTACAGCTTTAGGCCTTTAATCGCTTTTTAGTGCGCGACAAATGGACGAAATATACGGGCAGACGTCCGTGTCGAATACAAAAATAAATATAGATTATGATAATAATAAAATATGACAAAATTTAAAAGGGAAAAAAAAACAAAAACAATTACGGACAATTTGGCTTGTGAAATTGTCGAACGAATTTCTTTAATCTGCCGAAATATCGACTTTTTTCACTATCTTATGAACATAGGATCTTATCCATGATTTGGGTTTAATAATATCGGTAAAAGTAGTCAAAGTATTATTATTCTTTCGGGGCAACGATAATCTTGAGATTAAATGCTTAACTGATTTCTATAACATCAGCATAAAATGCATAAGTTTTTAGAACTTTTGTTCCACTTTCTGAAGGGTAAATATTCATATAATAATGCAACGGAATAGGAACCGGTTACTTAAAACGCAATCAGTAACTTTCATTTTGCATTTGGAGTTATTATTTTACATTTAACTATTTTTATTTCTATTTATCTGGTACACTGTGAGTCGGTTTTATTCCTAGAGGGGGTGATCCTTTAAATGTATCCGCTCTACTCAGACAATAGACTGTAGATTATTGCATTTTAATCTATTTTATTTCCCTTGGAGCAAGTATCATAAGGATGTCCTGTGACTTAGATGACTATAAATGGATTATTTTAAGTCGAAAAAGAATACATAAGAACCTAAACATTTTTGTAGTAATAAATACATGCATTGATTTCAATTAATTGCTACTTTGTTGAGTAGGTAATTCTCGAATCACCGTACCAAAATTTTATAGTATAATACATTAACCCATAGACGCTTACTTGAAATGTTTCGGGTGGCCGGGTACACCACTCTCAATAATTTCGTAAATTTAATTATTATATAATTAATACTAATTAATACTTTTTTTTTGTGTTAAATAAGTAAAAATTAAATGTCTATATTGAATGTGAACAAATAAATTTTCACATTTTGTCTTCAACCCTCCGACAGAACAATTCCATAGACCTGTTAATTAAATTTGTAAATACGTTTCTTTTCTAAATTGTCTTTTTGTCACCATATTAACATTCAATGAAAAAAAATATAGAACTAGATTGATAAAGTCATACCTCAACTGGACAAGGCCGTAGATAACGGAAGGTTGTTGGGTGTCTAGACCCTCCGAGTTCTGAAAAAAAGATTGACATGAAAAAATAAATGTGTTTTTTGATGGGGTGGTATTATGGCCGATGGTGAGAATGAGAAGATGTGGACCCCTTCTAAGAACATTATTATAAGCTTTTATTCTACTCAATACTGCGATTTATAAAATATACCAATACTGCTGCCAACCTTCGGCAACGAAATAATGTTTATTTCGTTTGAAGCTAAAGCCAAACAAAATAAAATAAAAGTTTATATTTTAAAAACTCGTTTTTTAACCCAAACTTATAATTTTGATTACTCTTAGCCTATACAATTTTTATTAATCAATGTATAGTACCTATATAAGTGAATAATGGAGCAAGAGCAACTTCCCCAGCAAAATATGAGGAAGTGGACCCAAATCGCTTGTATGTAGCCTTGAAGAGTGTGTGAACAGACCAATGGAGAACTTCGTTTCTATCTGTTACACGTACACAGTGATTATGGGTCTTCGAGACACATAAGCCGACTATTAGAGAAAGTCCTGTATGCCCACACTGTCAAAAACGAGACGAATACAATGTCTGGCACAGTCTGCTCGAATGCCAAGCCTGGGATTAGGAGTGAAAATGGGTGCAGAAGTCCTTTAAGGAAATGGGTGAAGAGTGCCTCTCCTGGTATAATCTGCTAGTGCTTATACTATCCTGTCCACAAAATATGGAGTCACCTTTTCTCTTTTGCCAACAGCATCCTGAATACGAAGATAAAGGCAGAGTTGAAGTTACAAGGGATCGGGGCAAGAAAGGAGGATAGGCCAACAATCTCAATCCCCACTGATGGCACAGCTGCTAAAGCAGATTAAAAGTCGCCGACAGGAATGTGGGTTGTCTGTCTCAAAGCATTCTCTCTTGCCCTGATTTAAACCCAAAGAGGTGATGCCAGGGCTTGAGGTGCGGTGTCTGGAAGGCCAATTTGGCACTCGTTCATCGCCATACTCCCCACTATCATCAATGCCACACCTATAACTCACACAAAAATTAAAATTTTTCATGTTTTTCTCAAACCAACTTTTACCAATAGGTGCTTTTTTTCCATTTATCACTAACTTCAATATTTAATTTATTCATCAATAATACACCGAGGAAAAGACGAAATAAGAGCAAGGAAACTGAAAAATACGAAGAGAGAAAAGAAGAAAATGCTTTATTGAATCAGATATGGTCAAATTTTTGTTGAATAATTTAAACTTTTTCCTATTTTTCAAAATAATTTTTCAAATTTCTAATTTATTAGCATCAAATTTGTTGCCAAAGGGTCTTCTTCATAACTATTTTGGTTGTAATCCAGTCAACGTCAGAATTTTAACCCAAACACTTTAAAATTTCTGCGGGGGAGAGAGAAAAGGGGATATTTAACTATGGGCCTACAAGTGCAAAAAATATGTCTTTCCTGAATTGAAATATTGTCTAAAAGTGATCTTATATTTCTTAACATGTAATAAAAAAGTCGAAGACTTGTAATTGAATTAATCTCGAGCTATTAGCAGAAATAACTTTGGAAATTCGAACGCGTCACAACGATGATTGGTAAGTATACGAAGAATCTGAACTTTGAACCTGGTAGCATACCACCTTTCAGCGATCATTAACTTCTGTTAGCCACTTTTCAGGGTAATTCCTCTGCGAGTACAAAATATAAAAAAAAGGTATAACTAGTAAAAAAAAGTGAAATGAATGAACTAGTTTTATGTTTTGTTTTTGTTTTTGTTTTTGTTTTTTTGACGAAATAATCGTCAATTCGTGACCACGGTAGCGTGGAAAATGTCTAACAAATGGAGAAGTAAATAGGTTTCTTATGTGACGATGGAGAAGATGTTTGCATAGCCACCAATCACCATTGACCGTGCGCGTGTACCTCTGTGCAACTGTATTCCATAATTATGTACATTTCCAAGAAGTAAGAAAAAGCAGTAACAGCTACTGTATACAAAAAACTATTAAATTTGCCCCACCCAGATGAAATGAAAAAATTATCTCACCTAGTTAATTGATCGACGAAATTAATCCCCAAATGAAAAAGAAAAAAACTGTATTATTTTTTCACTGACCTTCCTTATCGGTAAAAATTTGAAAGGTTTCTGCGGATTCTTTGGTATGTACCTACCTAATTTTCTGACATTACTGGAATAACTTTCGAATCGAGGTATCTTTATTATATATTAGGCCTAATGCTATTTAATTTTTCAATCGAAAAGTTTCATGATGGATCGAAACCAGTTATTTCTAAAATTTATTCCCTACTAACTTCATAGTAGCACACGGGGAACTAGTTTATGCTTAAATTTGTAATTGATATGATAGAATAAAGTTGTGAAAACTATTATTAAATACTCGAAAATCGATCTATCATAAAAATTCACATCAGGAAACCTGTGGACATTACATATGTGACCGATCACCATTACAACTTTGAATAGGTATCGAAAAAGGAAAGATAAAGGCATTATACAATTTTGTTCTTCTATTACAGTAAAACAATTCTCTATACGTACAATTAACCTGGCAAAATGCTTTTAAATGCATTTCTTCGAAATTTTATATGGGGCAATAAATATTTACCCAAGTTCCCTTTTCCTATGTTCTCCCACTCCTTTCCAATAAACATAATCTCTCACGATTCATGCGATGATCGTTCGAGTAAGTTTTGAATTCCTTTTGGTTGAATACGGAGAGACTAAAAATTTTTTCATCATCTTGAAAACTTCCTTAGGTCATAAGAAAATGAGTGTCACAAAAGTAGGTAGGTATGTATAATTTTTTTTTCTTCTTATTCCCTCTCCTTTCCATGAAAAAATATTCTTTATGATACCGTTTATTTTTAAACTAAATATGTTATGCTTCGAATGAAAGTTCTCCGAATTCATCCAAAGTCCTGTTATATTAAGTACTGCACTGTCTGGCCATTCATTCGTTCATTTTTTTTTGTACTGGATATTTTTTCTCATGGTTTCACTGCCGCAATTTCTAGCAAAAGAACTAGGTTAAGAAAAACTACAATTAGATTAGTAGATATCCAAAATTTTCTTAAACAAAAAAAAAACTATAACGAAGTAGTACTTCGCTAGAAAACCCAGTTTGCCAGTTTATATCAACAATAAATTCCACAAACAATTCTCAATTCTAAATACGAGAAAAAATTGCAAAACGATATCGATGGTTATCGATATCTAACGAACATATCGGTCTATTGAAATTTTATTGTAACAGTCTTATATTGGTTCTGCAAAACGAGTAATCGAATCTTGATGTCAGTCTGTAATAAGTGAGAAACTTATAAGGTCAATTCGTTGAAAGTTAATGCATTATCATTGAATAGCTTGCTATTCATCAGCTGTTCGTACCTACAGATCAAAAAGAACAAATCATCATCAGTCATTTCTTCATGGTTTTTAAAGTAGTTTAGGGAAATACAAATTTTTTCGCACAACATTGTTAAGCTATATTTTCTTCTGACAGGTTAAATTTATGTAAAAGATTAGCATTACGTACGCTGCGTTTCGTTGTAAAAAAAAAAAAAATAAAATAAAAATTATAGAAATAAAACTTAAAACGTTGAGACAGTGGATGGCGTTTTCTGGTAGGAAATTTATTTGCCTCTGGTTAAACTTAGAATTTTCCTTCATCCTCAAGATAAATCAACGAAATCATAATACCTATAGGTGGTACCTATTGTATTTCGAAGATTGTATCAAAACTCGATTGAATGTTCCTTTTCCTTGTATGTTCATCCGAATGATCTACAATCTAGTTTGGTTGGATAGCCAGACGAAGATTGGATTCTAGGTCAACCCCCCTGCTCCCATTATTAAATGTATGAAAAAAAAAAGTAATAATAACGAACAAATACAGCACATGAAACGAAAAAAAAAAAAGAAAAAAGAAAAAAACACAAAAGATAACGTACTTACCCTCTTTATTGGTGCTTCGAGCGAAGCAAATAAATTCATGAGTTATCCGGTTTTTCTGTGACGTTTTCACCCAGAAATGCATTCATGACTCAACCGACAAGTGGTTCTTGGTCAAAGTGAAACAAGAAAAATTTTCATATTATTTGGTGGTTTTTGATAGCTCGTTTGTGGTTATGCACGTAGTATAGAATATGCTGCGTGCCTTGAATAAGAATGAGAGCAGCCGAAACCTGCAGACCAGGGAACTTTCAATTTTTTATTCCACTAAATTGGCGAGCGCAATTTTTTTATTTATAAAAAATTCGAGTTAGAGCTGAGCCTTCAAAATATCTTATCAAAATTTTCGCCCCTATCTCATTTGCCATCGTCAAAAATGTGACCAGGGCCTTCAAGAGAGGAGGAAAGCCCGAGCTTTTTCAAAGAACCCGAAAGGGCTCGAATTTTTAAATAAATAGCAAATTTTCGAGTAAATGTTTGAAAAGAGCGTTAGGACCATGTCCATTGGTAGGAATTTGATTGTTAAATCCTCTAGGGCTTCAAAAAAACACCGAGGTACATGTTCTAGAACACAAAAAACATTTATAAAAAGTTTTTTCGCTAGTGCAGCGAGCGAATTTATTTTCTCAGTTTGTAAATCTCTCCGAGGTCAATCCTACATATGGCACTGAAAGAGCGGGCCGGAAATTTTTATCCGAGGCACTCAATAGGACAAATATGTCCATCAAATCAGATTTTCGCATAAAAATTTGTTCGAATTGATTCTAACGCAGAAAGAATTTTAATAAAAATATCTCTTCCACTCATCAATCGCGATAAGTGTGTATTTTCCAAGTGTCAAATTTTTTAATGGCTGCTATTTAAAAAACAGTTGACGGATTTCGCTCAATTCAGTATCAAACCAGTCCCTAATAGGTTCCAACTGTTGTAAAAATTTCAAGCCAAAATCTTAGAATTTACGCAGGTTATCGTGGTGACAACATAGTGATTTTACAAAATTTTAAGAACCTCTCTCTCCGAAACTAGCGGACAAATTTCAAAAATTCAAAACGAATGTGTAGCTTCTAACAGTATGCCAAGTTTCATTACTATAGGTCAAACATCGGAGGCTCCATAGACTACTACAAAGTGCCAAAATGAGCAAAAAGTGGAAATATATATATATACATATTGTGTACAGAAGAATTGGAGTGACCGATATATTCGTGATCTATGGCTTAGGATCGGCACTCTTTCACAGGCCCCGCCACTGCACTGAATGCAATAATTATATTTTCCTTTGGAAAATAGACTAAAACTAAATTCACAATAGATACATTACATTTAGCACTATGTTTTTTTATGAAAATGCACCATCATAAATTTTTACGTACCTGTGACGTCTGTTTATTAAAATTTGATATTATTCTCAAACAATCTTTACTCTGTCTAATAAAAGATGATCTTTGACAAACATTAAAGAAAACGCCGACCAGCCAATACGACTGAATTAAATTAATACATTGTTGCCATTTATAAGTAGTGCTAACTGAATAAAACCATATTTAAAGTGTATTTATTTGCAACATAGCGTTGAAGCCAAGGATAATCTTTATCTTAGAATGAACGGAGTTTAGTAATCAGTTATATCAGTGTAATGTGAGAATTTGATGGAAATAGTAATTTATTTAATTTTCGTTTTATAGTTGTTTAGTCAAATTAAATTACAAAATGATAACAACTAGTATACATCGTTTAAGTGAATCTACTAAAAAATTCCATCTCTAGCCACCGGTCAGTCAAATGAATTTATCACGTAAGCTATTGAAAATTTGACAGGATAGATATTAAATTCCAAACTAACCACTATCATGTTGAATAAAGAATGTTTATGGATAAAGGATTAAATTTTTATGGAAAGTTCAGATTTTAATTCCATGAGTGCACGGAGAAGTAAAACTTCAAATTGGATCATAATAAAAATTATCAATAAATTACTCTGCCAAAAAATTTTCTCTCATTCAATTTCATATAGCATTATAACTTTTCTTACACAGAGTTTTATTGCATCCATTTTCGTAGGACCCACCCTTAGTAAAAAAGTTTCTCTTTAAAAATAGTTATTTCTGACACGGGTTAATATTAATTGCTACTTTGTTTTTTCTTTTGTTTGAACAGGAGCTTGATGTATCCGTTGCTATTTTCGTTGCCGAGGTCTTCTTCACCTTAATTTTTTATAGATACACCCGTTTTTATTTTTGTATAATAAATATCCTGGGTTGGTTTTGAAGTTCGGTTTTTCTTTTCACTACTGGTCTTTTTCCACTCGCTAATAACCTTTACTTCCTTTCCTCAAGAGCACGCCTTACGCATTTCTCGTTGAGTACTTATCTAGAGTTTTCAAGGTTAAAGCAAAGTACTTCGAACCAGAGGAATTGAAACAGCAGCTTGGATCAGCAATTCTATAGAATAGGTACTAGAGCGAGAGTTCGATTTGCAATAGCAGACCAGTTGGGCGCCAATAATGTAACGGCCAAAAGAGGTGGTAAAGTACCTAATTAGAACCACTTTCTGTGTTACACCATACACGAAATATCACGTACTTAAAAGCAGTAATACTTCTAGAATAAATTCAAGTTTATCATCCACAAATTATAGTGGACTTTAACATTTGTTAGAGACTCAATAATATTTTATAACACACGAGTGAGTTTACACATTTAATAAAATAATACTTAGTACATCACAGTACATATATATATGTTAATATTATACATATACAATCACAATTCAACAAGCAAGACTATCTGTTCACTAGAAACTTATACTAGAGAGGTTCCAGGTACTTAGAAGTAGCTGTCGAGGAACTGTGTCTTATTCCACTGAATCGAGGGATTATATACTCGTTCAGGGTATGAAAACGTACGTGTTGGATAGGTAAAGTGAGGTAGGGTGTTGTTATTATAAGGTTGTGCTGACTCGTCGAGTACTCGAGGGACAGGCACAACTAGGTCATGAATATACAGAAGGTATATCTATATTTGTAAAATTGAATACGGGTAATATAGTGGTTGTTTATAAAGAGTTATAGGATGATTATTGTTGATAAATATCTACGTTTTTGGTGTTTGAAAATGTGTGGACGAATATGTTCCATTTCTAAAAATAGACAAAAATATACGTTACAGTAGGTCCGTTACCAAGGAAGCAATGCCCCCTGGTGAAGGCTCTTGCCCAACAATTAAATATTTTTTCCCTCCAAACTCTAGCATAAGGTTTTTCAAACTTATCCTGTTTGTGACTATTCAATATGAACATTTTTTGGTGGCAACTGGCCACTGTGATTGTTTGATTCAATATATTTTCATCAATCTTATTCGGTATTTAGGATCGTATCAACATAAAATGAAAATATAGTTGTCAATTATTATTTTATGGTTTTTTGGTTGATATTGCTCTCCTCTCCTCCCACCTATTACGTCTTTACCTGATATATCAAGTTATAGATGATAAGATATATACCCAAATAATACGTAAACCAGCCGAGAGGCGAAGAGGGATTCCCACAGCCTGGATTTTTCAGGGATTGGGCATTTATTAAACTTTTCTTACAGATAAATTCTGAATACCGCATTGAAAACGATTGTGATTTACAGTTTCTGAGAAGAATCATAAATTTTTTCTCACCAGGCCAAAATTTTTTCTCTACGGCCCTTCTAATATAATATATCTGAAAAAAAAACACTTGCTTTATCTAATGTGGTGTTTGCCCACCCTGGAATTTCATTCTGAATAATACAGCCTATGAGTAATGAATTCGATGAGGGTACCACAAGTGACTCCCCTGACACCGCACCTCAGGTCCTGAGATTATCCTTTCAGATCTGCAACTGCGTCAGGATAAATGTGTAATGAATTGCGAACACCTGCTAAGAGAAATCCGACTCTCTTTCCCTTCCTTCAACATAAAAAATACTGTTCGTGTATATGTAACATTGTGTATGTGCTTACCAACAGCTGTACAAAAAATATCTGATTCTCTTTTCATTCAAAATGTAAAATTCTTGTAAAATTCATTAAAAAAAATAGGGATATACAGGTTGAACGATTTCATTTTTTACAGAACCTATGAAATTAGGTTAGAATTTTTTCAGCTATATTAGCCTGTGGACAAGGCCTCCATGAAAAACAATTTTATATCCCACTTCCCCTTACCCCAATAAAATCGACGACAAAAATTTTGAATATCTGTACTTATCAGTCAAGTACAGACTTCAAGAACTCCGGCTAAGTTGTTGACGTTGACTCAGAAGAACTTTTTTTTATTTATTGCTTTTGAGATATTTTGAAGGATTTTATGGAATCGATAAGTCCTCTATTCTCACTCAAAATGGAGGATAGGAATATAAGTTACTGACTACTGTTACTGCATAGAATGTGTAAAGTACTATCAGTCAAGAGTTCTTAACTTTTTTCAGCTACGATCCAAAACCAAGTGACGAGTCACAATGCGCGACTCATGATCACTTTTTTGGGTTAATAGGTAATTTCCATTCACTTTATGAACTTACAATAGCCTATTGTATTGGGGGGAGGTCTTGGTGATCTATAATAAAAGACACGACGACTAAAATTTCGGTTGGGAACCACTGCTATAAGTTATATTCAACCACCTTGATATTCGATATTGTATTAATTTTATGCAGGTACCTGCTAAACTAAATTTCTATGATATTTTGCATTGCGCACCCCATTTTGTTTTTCATTTATTGTTTTTAAACAGCTTATACGAGATTTTACTGAACAGAAGCCCCAATCAATGTGTTTTGATGAATTTCTAACGACCTTCATTTACAAAAAATTATCGTAATGGTTTCATGTTACATTCACACATTATTGTTCATTCCCTGTTGATGTTATAATTATTAAATTGCTGCCTCAATCTATTTCGAACGAAATTGACGTATGGAAAGAACGAATGAAAGAAATAAAATATTATGATCGAATGCCGTTATATTTGCTGAATGTTAAATATTTCCTTTTCTGTAGGTCTTTTATTTTTCTCTGCTACGGTCAACATTGTATTTAATAAGTATAGAGAGAATGAAAGAAATAAAAAAAGTAAAAAAAAAAAAAACTATACGGCTGTCTGTAAAGTAGGTATAGGCTATTCACAATCGCGTGCATCAATTGCAGAAAAATAATTTCAATAAATCATGTACCTGCGAGTTTTCTTAATAATAATTTGTTCGTTTGCTCAAATTAAATTTAAGTTATTTATCCTGAAGATAAACGAAATAAAATTTGTTTAGTTGCTCTATTTCTAGGCCCGTAGCCAAGGGCGGAAAGAGGGTGTTAACACACTGCGGCTTTCAGTTCTTCCCTCCAGTTTTTATTTTCTTTTTTGCTTGCTTCTCATTTACCAATAACTCTCTAATTTGTCCCCGCTCATAAAACTTCCTGGCTGTGATCCCATCTATTTCAATGGACTATTCAATGAGGTAGGTACCTACTTGAAGAAAACGACGAGACAATGACTGATATCTTCTGTAAAAACAATGTCTCTTCTTTTTTTTCGTGTGCACACCCTTCGATTATAGAGGGCGTATGGATATAATGGATACCTAGGTAAACACGAAAATCCAGGTCATTATTTTAAAATCCTAGTGTAACAAGGAGGTATCTGCACATGCGCAGTCAATCTTTTTTTTTTTCATAAAATTCTTTCATTACAGATAAACTTAGAATTCATAGAGCATTAAAAAAGAAGAAAATAACTTTTATGAAAGAAGGAGATTCTCAAAACAGATGAAAAAAGACCTACTGTCCATGCCCATTTACCTTCTGATTACTTTAGAGTTTTAAAATTGCTTGTTTTTGAAAATACAAAAAAGTCCTTCAATGTGACTCTACTTCATTTTTAGAGTAGATTTCGAATTTATCATTGGAAATTATTTTCAACCCCTACAAACACCAAAAACTGGACTTTACTTCGATGTTTTAAATGAGAACTCTTATTTTTGTATTCTGTTTAGATTTTAAAACTAGAGGAAATTTTATGAAGATTTGACTAGTCGAACATCAGAATCGATTCAGTATTGACGAAGATATTATGATGGTTAGAATATCCCTTATGTCAGCAAAATTTGGAAAAAAGATAGGCAGCAGCATTCACGATAGGTTGTTGCTTCTTCTGCCGCTGCGACAATCGTTATACAAATTACTTGACTTAAGTGCAATATCCATTCATTTCGAAAACATCAACATTTGTAATATAGTCGATATGTGCAAAAAATTGTTGATTTTGTCGTATTATTTTCTCGATTTAAACAAACAATAGCGAAAGTCAAGATTTTTCTCGACTAAAGATCCACTGTTAAGCCAAAATACCGTCACTCAATGGCTAGGGTCTTCCATATTTTCATAATTTTATACTCATCCTCTTTCCATTATCACACTACCACGTGAACGTGATCAAAATAGTACGAATTAAGAAAGGAGGAGAAAACCGTAATGTAACAGCACTACAATTTTTCTTTTAGCCTCCGCTACCCCCACCATCACATTTAATAGTCCTTGATTAACCACTGTAATTTCAACGTGGTTTGCACGCGGTAATACCATATGAATAAATTTCTATTCCTTCCCCGTAGAAAAATTCACGATTATGTAAAGTAAAAAGGTAAAAAAAAGGCTGGTTGAAAGTTTCGGTCAAGATTATAGTGAAAAAAGAAACAACAAAATTAGCGATACCAAGGTAAGTTTAAAAGAGATAATATATTTTCGATGCAAAATTGATAAAAGATCTCCAATTCTGTACATTCCTGTAATCACCCATTACAGTTAGTTCTTTAAATTGCTGTGCACCGTCTCTTATTACCTACTCTCTCGTTCAATCAATTCAATATTTCGCTGCAATACCGTATTAATTAATTATTAGAGAAAAGAGGAATAAAATGAAAATCTAAAAAAAAAAAAAAAATGAAATCAATTCAATCGTCGTCGACGTCGATTACATTCTCTCGGAAACTTTTACGAAAATAATTAGAATCAAATACGTAATGACGTCGATGAAAAATTTCTATCCGTCGGTATCCCAGCCTTCGGCAATTTATTAAGTCAATATATTGACGGATCGAAAGAACAAATTACGAGGACCTGTATTTATTTCTATATTATATGTGTGCGTGCGCGTGTGTGACTCTAGTTTTCACTATCATCGTGATAAGAAGTTGTGGGACCTTTCTAGATCACAATCGAGTGAGAATTATATTATCACTTTCTTTTAATTAACAGCCATGTCATTTATAATAGTTACTAGTCTCTCGTTGGTTGGGTTATTTTTTTCACTCTTCACTCTTTTATACCTATTCGCAAATTTAAAAATTATGAAAAACAGAAGAGCAAAAAAAAAAAAAATAAGGAGAATAAAAGAGCAAATGAAGAAAAAAAAAATAATAAAATTCATCGGCGAATAAAAAATACACCGAAGGAGAAAAATACCAAAGCTATATAATAAGTGCCTATTAATGGTCGTCGCATGCGCTAATTGTTTAATTAAAACGTTTTTTGCAAAAACAACGTCTTTCATTCCAATGTTCAACTTTTACGTTAAATTGCAAAAATTCGAACATTGATAAGTTGAGAAATGCATGTAATACTATATTATAGAAGCAAAATAATATATACATATACATTTATTGTATCTTAAATGGGAGAGAAAAAATTATATTTCTTTCTCGCTTTTAAGCAAGTTTTTTTTAGAAAATCTACTTATTACGCTTGGTGCGGTATTAGCCTCCAGGATTGGAAGTGCACACGTTTTTCGTTTTACGACCTCATGAAAATTTGGGCACCAATAACTCAAATTCATAATAGCTCTGTTTGATAGGACTACACCAACTTACACCAACTTACACCAACTTACACCAGGAGGGCGATTCCACAAATGTAGAAATGTTATGTGACTTTGCGCCAAGTTTTATATGAATATTTATGGAATATCTCTATCGGTGTAGTTTGGTGTAAGTTAGTGTAATCCTATCAAACAGAGCTATATACATCCGGTTTTCTTGTTCCCATGGTACAGGTCGCAATTTTTGTTTGATAATCATGAAATTTGGTACGAACATTTGTACCAAGCCAAGGACCAAACCTATTGATTTTGGTGCGGATTGGGGGGGATGGTTTTTGACCTACCACAATTTTTATTTTTATTTTGGCTACAAAATGCTCAACTTTGCACCAATAACCACAAAATTAAAAAATAGTTATTTGTGATACAAGTGTATAAAGTAGGTGATTTTGATCCGAGTGTAATTTTTGAAGCACGATGCAAATCACCTGAGTATCAGTCACTTACTATATACACGTGTGTTACCTTCAATCATATACATAATGGACTGCGCATACTTATAAAATTAACATTGGCTTATATGGAGACACCACGAAGGCATACATTTAATTCAAAAGTTTTCTTTTTTCAAGATTTATCAAATATCATACGTCAATTGATTAAATAATTTGGGGGGATTTGCATTGTCATTTTATAAAATGAAGGTGTTTTTAAAATTAAATAGCGTCATTTATTCCTTTTCAATATTCTTAGGTTAATTCTTTTTGATTCGTCGCTGAATCCTGATTAATTTAAAGGTGATGAACCGAAGAGAATTCGTAGGTGAATTCTCGAATTTTTGCTGAATCCTAATTAATTTAAGGGCGACAAATCCTAATTAATTTAACGGTGACAAATTGAAAAGAATTTGTAGATGAAATCTCTTTGATTTGTACCTGAATTCTCTTCGATTTGTACCTGAATCCTTTAGATAAATCAATATTTTTACTATTGGGAAACATATAAGCGCAAATTATCCTTTTATCTTCAGCCAGAACTCGTGGCTTAGTCGTTAAGGTAAGGCTTTTTAATAGCAGGCATACACATAAGGGTGATAAGATATGAGCCGCCATCTTGTGTTCTTCGATTTTTGAATTATACATAGTTTATTGTTACTATATATACAATAACACAATTCATCTCTTATCACCCTCATGCGCATACCTGCTAGTAAAAAGCCTTAGTTAAGGTGCTCGCTCTTTGTATTTCTTTGATTTTATTTGAACTTTTGTGATTAATTACCATACTTCACCTATCACTTTAATCAATTTTTCATTTCAAGAAATAATGCTTTTAAATTTCACATTGTTTAATATTTTGTCAGCTGTTAACAAATTTCGTATAATCATAGTATACCATTTACGCACATGAATTTAAAGACAATTAATGTGACCATCAAAATTTATAATTATTTTTTCTCTAAACCTACTTTTTCTAGCGAGGCTTGGTGCGATAAAGTTTTCTTTTTTTTGTTTTTTTGTTTTTTTTTCTTTATTTTAGAATTTATTTTTTTTCCCTTTAACGTTTAGGTATTACCACTTTTTAGGAGAAAAGATAATTTTCAAAAATATTTTCGAACCAATCACTTGACGTGACACCTTTTATTCAATCAGCGTAGGTAGGTATACGTACCTATACGTTAATATTACTTATACCTATTTACAATTGGCGCAAGCAAATACCAGCATTTACAACGTTTTGAACTCGAACTGGATTGAAAATCTTTGACTCGTTCGTATTCGAACCGGTTTTACACGAAAGTACCTACCTCTTTAAAGTGAAATAAATTTCCTTAATTTTTCGTCGCATTCTGAAAATACTTTCGGTCAGCAAATTCTTCGAATTAATCGCACCAAGATTTGAACCTTGTAATAAACATCGAAGACGTGACATAGGTAGGTGTTACAATATTTTCAATTCGAACTGACAATTGGGCTGCGTGATTTCGAAGCATTGAAAGCGAGGAAACTAATTATTATTTTCAACATTCGTAATATATCTATAAAAATACGAACATTAGTGATGTGCTAAATTTGTCACGATCCTGGTCTTCCACTATTTACAAGACCAAAACCAAAACTATTGGTCTGGGTCTTGCTTTCGCTCATTACGAATATTCAGAAAGGAAAAGTTTCTAATTGAGAATTCATCAATAAATCGACTTTTGTTGGCGGTTTTATCCTGTGTTAGTTAGTTTCGACTGAATTATAAAATTTTGTATGATTTTCACCCAAACTCTAGAAACGAGCTGTGTTAATTGCGGCCCACAATTTTGTATTAGTTGCGGTCCACGTGAAAGTATGAATTGCGGCCCAGAAAATAAATTCCAACCAAAGAAGCTGGGTGGCAAACAGGACTGGTGTTATTATATTTTCTAAGTCATCACTTATTAACCTGCGTATATTGCATTATATTCAAGTCTATGTGGAGTGCAAGTCTGATAGAAGCTCTGTGGCCATTTATTCAGAAGTTTCAGAGAAAAGTGAAAAAGAAAAAATTATTGGAAAAAGGTTCTTCCAGGATTCTGAAAAATCAACAAAAGCGATGGGGCTGAAATTTTTACGAAAATTAGTCGTTATATATTTGCAGATTTGATAAAAATTTGGTGCTTATTAGTTCGGTGAACGCCGAGAAAAATGTAAAACTGATAATTTCTGGTAAAATGGTTTTTCCTGGATTCGGAGAAAACAAAGAAAAAGAATAGAGGTGAAATTTTTATGAGTGATCGTTGTTAGTATAAACGCAGGACACGTTTTTCTGGGCCTCAATTCATACAAGGCTGACAAAATTTAGGCGTAATTAACCTGTCCTCTTATCAGAAAACAGATCTTCGACCATAACTAACCTACATGCATTTTATCCTAAACCTATGTCAAAGCCAATTTCAAGGTCGTACATAAGGGGGGGTCTTGAGGGTCTGGACTATCTTTAGCCAAGAAAAAAGGCTTGACCACTAAAAATTATGTAAACAATTTTATCAGTTTTAGTGATTTTTCATTTAGAATGTGTGGACCCAGCTTAAGCCAGAATTATATACGCCCTTGGACGATTTTAGGAGTGGATTTAGAGTATAATTCCCCAGCATCAAAGAAGAAAGTCAATTTAAAACAAAATTATTTGAATTTTCAAATTTTACGTCTATGAAATATGTAAAAAATTGTCAACTTGTCCATAAAAATTTATGAATTAGATGAAATGTGATTCTATTCCCCCCAAGTAAAAATCTTGAAACCAGGCCTGATCCAGTCATCTATAGGAAAAACCAAGGCAATGGAGGATAGGTCATTGGGAACTCGGGAATTTCCCAACATACCCTCAATGAATAGTGCCCTGTATTTTCAAAATACACCAAAGAAAAAGCATGAACATTAATTATAGTCCAGGAAAGATAAACATTTTATTCAGGAAAAAATTTTTTTCACAAATCTTTAGAAATTGGCATCTTAAATAACGTACTGAAAGTCTCAATCCCACCTCATTTGCGTCAGTGGTAATTATGGGGAATGGCCCCTGTGGAATACCTTTTTGTGAAGAAGTATTCACACAAGAAGGCAATCAAAAGCTTTGCGTGTTCTGCCTCATTATACACAAATGTATGCCAGAGCTAAATCCTAGGCAAACCTTGGTAATTTTGTAGCCAGTTTTGTAAGTTTATACAGTGATATTAGCACATGCCTACAGACTCATATATGTACATATACATATGGAATTATATCATCTAATACGTCATTTACTATTTTGTATAGAAATATAAAACAACGCAGCTTGTTTGGTACCAAGCTGTGACATCACCAAGATCATTATCAGGCAATTTGTCATTGCCCAAACATTGTATCTTACTTATATGTACATACAGGTAAGAACATATAAACGTACATGTCCGTATTTGTTTAGCGTCATAGAAATGAATAATATGCCAGCAAGTGTTGTCGAGGGATCCAAAATAGCCTTTCTTCAAATTGGTCTTAAACTTAAAATTAATAAGAAAAGAGTAAAAGTGAAGAGAGCCTTTTTTGTTTTTTGGGGTGAGTAATCTTCATAGACATTAAATTGAATTGGTTAATGTCGCAGAACAGGATGCACATTCATGAAACATTTTTCATTTAATTTAAGTTGCACCATCCAATGATAAGTTTTGAAGAAAATTCAAATACAATAATAGGTAGGTAGGTACCTAATGTATAATTATGTCTGTTCTGTCCAACGAGCATATGAATTTTATCAGAGGCACAATTCAGTCATTTTCAGGGAAGTCGTTATCTCTACTTTATTAAACCCTTGAAATACATAGCAAATATGCTCTTTTACACCAATTTTTGGTCCTATAGTTCTTTTATTTAAAGAGATAGCTAGTTTTTTGACGTAAATGAAATTTTAGAAAAATCTTCAATAAATAAAATTAACTTAAAAAAAAGAAATTTGAACCATTAGAAGCAGAAAAAATTGAAGAAGAAGATGAATTATACATTGAATTGGTTTAATATAATGTTATCACTAAAATTTTCTCCAAGGACAACAAATAATAAAGCTCAAAAACAGTAAATTCGTGAAAATGAGTAATTTTAATTAGTTGTCTTTGAGATAAAGTTTACCGATAATATTTAATTGAGCCAATTTGATGCACAATTTCATCTTCTTATTCAATTTTCTCAGCTTCTCGGGTCTTAAACTTCTTATTCAGTGACTCATTTTATTTCTTAAAACCTCTTCCAAAATTTTATTCATGTTGAACAAGAAACTATCTCTTTTTGTAAGATAATTCTGACTAAATATCCGAAGCTTTTCATAGACTGACCATGCTTTTAAATGGGTGTGATTGGGTTTACGGAAAAGGAATGTCTGGCTTCATTGAACGTTGTTTAAAACGTAGCTTATTGTGCCTCTAGTATAATTCATATGCTCGTTGGTTCTGTCGCTCTGATAATAATGGTACTGTAGTCAAATTGCTTCTAAGACAAGTAAACACATACTCCATTCCCTGTTCTGGAAAAAATACATGTAACAGATCAGTCACGGCTTGATGTCATCACGTGGTTATCAGTTGAAACTAGGTCCAAACAAACAATTTGACCCATCTATTTTGTACGTAGCAAGAAAAGTGAAAGAACCTTTTTTAAAGGCTCAGGATCATGTAGAAATTACATTTTTTGTTATACCGATAGCCTATACGATACTCTGAATAGTCCAATTAGGTAACTTTCTACCTCATTTTTCTTTGAAAATTTACAATTTCCTTCCATTTTTTGTAATCATATGGGAATTTACCTGAATTCGTGACAACGATATAGGTTTGTTTAGACCCAAAATCGTCTTCCTTTAATTATTGATACATTTCAGACAGGTTTTGACGTCACACGTGACTCATCTATCTCATTTTATAGTAACATTTATCGATAAATTCTTTTCAATTGTGAAAATAACTTATTTTATGTAATTAAAATGATCCATAATTGGTAAAAATGATTTCGTGTTCAATGACCGCCCAATTGAAAACCGGTAGATGCAAAACAAAAATCATCAAAATATTCCAAATAATAGCGTATGCGTCTACTTAGGTTAGAGATTTTTATTCGTATAGTGAGATCTGTGTGTCCTCCCAGGTATTCGGCTCTTTTTTCGACACCACTTTCTTAGCTTTTATTAGTGTGGAATACCTTGTCGTGAGAGATATTCTCACCAGAAGGAAATTCAACAGAATTTAAGCTTGTTCAGCCACTTCATACATAAGTACGGGTAAGCCAGAACCAGACCAAACACTGGCGATTTTAGAGCCGGTTCTGAGAGTTTATATACTGGTTTTGGCACACGCACACAGACACACTTATGTACATATACATATGTAGGTGTGTAGTAGAATTCACGTCATTTCTTATTCATTGCTGAAGCAACTGATAAGAAATGACATAATGAGTTCGTGTACCGGTCCGAGACATTACCGAGATCTTTATCTATCATTTTGTCATCGGCCGAACTTTGCATCTTACCTGCCTGTGTGTGCAAGTAAGAGCATACCAACAAACAATGTATTTTATATATTGTTGAATATAATACGCCGATAAGGAATGGCGTGTGTACGAGATCTATAGTCCCCACAATTAGAAAGAAAGAATCGTAATTTAGGCACTAACACATGTATCAAGAACGTTTTAAAATCAATTAGCAAACTTTTTTTTCATTCTACGTTTTCTTCCAAGCCGTTACCCGCTGCATCGCTCATTTTTTAGCTCCCATGTTTAAAAACGTTGTTAGGTACGATAATCAATTCACGGAAAAAATATCACCCCTCAAGTTTAACGAGTCTCCCTTAACAGCACGCTGGATACGTCACTGGCCAGAACCAAATTCATTCGTAGCCCTACCATCACCCAGAAATAGGTACTGCTGGTCAACTGGGCATTACTTACACTTTCGAATAAATACGCGTTCGAACGAGTACGAAGTTTTTCCGGAAAGCGAAGAATCAGTGAAATTAAATGACCCACTGACTCACACTTGGAATGCCTATTTTTTCTTACAGTATCAATAAATTACACACATCGGCTATCATGGTAGGTACTCGTATTCTGTACACGGGCAATAGATGAAAGGTGCAATGCAACCGTCGTTGATGTCGCCGTCGTCGTCGATCGTTTGTGCATGTAGTAACTCTTCTTCTCTGTGGTGGCATCGTATAAGGTACATATGCATATATATATATATATATACACATACATATTCCCTATACCCGGAGAAGACGTCTTTTATTGTTTTTTGACGGCAATTCTTCTATCGCGCCGTTCGCTTCGAGTGAATGGCCGGCGGTCACTCACTCAGTCAACTTCTTCTTTTGCATCTACCCAGACACAATATGCATCCTCGGTTGTCCACCGCAAGACCTACAACAGAATGTAGGACAATATTCTACACATTCGCGCTGCCTCGATAACTACCAATCTCACTTCTTCGAATAGGTACCGGGTGATTCACCAATGAAATAGAGGGCTATACTGTGCTGAAAAATTATCACGTGAAAATAGTGCACCGTCGTTTTGCTTACGACAGCAATGAGTTAGATCGATTGTGAAATAAAAAATGATGTCTCGAATGAATCCACAAAATCCACAAAATCCACAAAATTCACAAATTTCAAGTAGATATATCTAATTAGCTGTTACCCGGTATGCGATGTAATGTCATTGAAAGAAAAAAAAATGTTTTTATTCAAAAACCTTCCCGGTGGTGCGCACAACGACTCACCAAAATTTCTTCACAATCGAGTGAATGGTTTAGGAATGCGCGTAGCTTACAAAACAGAGAAACATTTATTTATGGGTAGGTGTGTAGGTATATAGGTACAGAAGAAGATTGATAAGATGTAAAGTTCGACTATGTCGCATACTTTTTAGTGGCGGATCCAGAGCCTCATTTTGGGGAGAGGGGAAATGACAAAAATTTTTGTGGAGTTGAGCCTTTGTTTTTGTTTTTTTCGAGATTTGTGGCCAAATTCTTTCACTTTTCTTTCATTTTTTTTTTCTAGCGTTTGGGGGAAATTTCCCAATTTCTCCCCTGGATCCGCCACTGATGCTTTTTTGAGTTTGTTGAAAGATCTGAAAAAATATCGTTGATCATTTCAAAGAATTGAATATTATTTCGAGCGTCGACGCAATAGCCTGGCATGATTACGATACTATCCGCATTACTTCTCATTTCTGTGAACACATTATAAGTTACCTATAGCTGATTTAGAAATTTTTCGTTAATTTCTTCTAATTATGGAACAGTCTGGTGTATGGCGATGCAGAAATAAGTAAACTATTTTTTACACTTCCAGTATTACTTTATTTCTGGTATATAATTTCAAAATAAAATTTTATCAGGTTCTACCAACGTAACCATTTCACCCATCGTCTGAAGCTTGGGACGCACAGTGCTAGATACCCTGTTACCAAATGTTAATCCAGCGTGCTAAACTTTTCAAACCCAAACGGTTGAGTAGGTTTCTGCGCATGCGCAGTACGTCTTTTTTGGTATTTCCGTCTTTTTTGTACGGTGAATTTTAAGTTTATGTGTGATAGAAGAATTTTAACATATTTTATCAGTGAAAGATGACTTACTACACGGGTGCAGGAATACTGAGGCCTCTTCACGATTCGAAAATGATGGTCTGGGATTAAGAATTTGCCTCAGAATCTTATATTATATGATCGACGGTCTGGAGATTGTTAGTATCGATACAGAGGAGAGACTGAATTCGGGGAGCAATGATATCTCTCAGTATGAATTTTTCGAAGTACGAATTGAACTAACCCGAATACACAATCGTTTTGGGTCGGGAATATAACGACGGCTGGTGTCGAACCTACAACCTTTCTATTCCGACCAATGTGCCAAGCAGACCACCTTTATTTCGTTAGGAAATTAGTTCGAAAAATCAACAACCCTATATAATTAAAGTTTACGTCAGTTTGCTAAAATTTTCAATTCTGCTTAGCAAATTTAATTCAAATTCGGTAACATTTATTTGAGGCCACCTGTTTGCTTCTTCAAAAATTCTTGCGTTTCACTTTTAGAACAAAGTATAGGTCCCTCGAAAACCTACACAAGAAGGTTTTCAATATGATTCCAATATTTCTGCCAGCCATCAATATTTCAAACTTCAAATAGGTAGGTATTTTTCAAACTTTTGGGACGTCCTGCATAAAATTTAGTATTAAAATTAATTTAGGTATCTTATCAAGTCACAAAGTAAATTGAAAAATGACTAATGTTAAAATTGAAAGTATAATTTTTGTAATTTCAGAATTTAAAATTTATTTTTTAAATTCCTCATTTTCCCAAAAAAAAAAAACAAAAAAAAACAGGTATTATTCTAAAGAAGTTTATGATCGTCAAAATTTTTTTCCTACCTTCAGAATTATTTGAAAAGTTCAAAATTAGTTCTGCAATATTGTCGCAAAGTTCCCTAAATCATGCGTTTTGCCTGTAGGTAGTATCGAGAATAAACTTTCTCGTGTATATTTTTGTATGTATACAGGCGTCTGCTGCGCAAACCACTTTGTATGTTACTGCGTATACCGTACAAATTAACGTATATTCGTCGACAATAGTAATTGTAAATTGTTCCGCTAACATACAATTCATAAATTGAATTTTCATCTTCGTTTAAGTGAAGAGACGTTTCGGAAGTAACTATCATTTATAGTGATAAATTGCACACACGAATATTACTTATAATACTATACGTACGATAGGTTCGTGCACATATTATGTTTGTAAATGTACGGACGCTATATAGGTACATTAACGTCTTTCTACTTTTCAATACATAACTTAACTTAGTAATTTCGACGTTCGTTTTTTTTTTTTTTTTTCTCCTTTTCGAAACGTTTATTACACAGGTAGTTGCCCATGTGGGGCGCAAACTAGTATAACTGGTATTTTCGAGAATTTTTGCGTGCCTTTACTCTTCATGTAGGTACCTAGTTTTTTGTAATGCGGGTACTTTTTTTTTCCCCCCCCCAATCGACACGAATTGCCGAAAACGTACACAATCTGATTTTCATTGACCTACTGCACTTAATGAAGAAAAAACATAGTCTAGTCGTAAAATCCGGAAGATTTTTTCTCGTATACTTATCTCGTTTGCTGTCCCCTCTGTTCTTTTACCAACCCTCTACATATATTTTTGGAGAAAAAAACATGATACGGAAAAATGGAATTTGAAAGTTAGTCACGATCTTGTATACTCTTAATAATGTTTGTTTTGGTTAGTTTAATGTTCGTTTCCAAAAGTTTGTCGGTACTTAAGTACCTACTTTTCAACAGTTGTAGTTAAATCAAAAATTTCTTTCGAAATAAACATCGTTAGGGAAGTAAGTATTATTATAACTATTGTTTTTTTTTTGTTTTCAATTTTTTCTAAAACGTAAGTAGTGTATAAAAAAGTTTTTATGAAAACTTCATTAAGTCTGTTCGATTTGTGAAAAGTGTGGTTTTCTCGAGCTTCATTTATAAATTGTCCGTCCTATTTGGACAAGCGCGGCGCTAGTTCCCCAAACCGGATAGATTATATGATTTTCCAGAATAGGTAACACTAGAATCGTATATTACATAGCAAGGTTCAGCAGTGGCGTATATTTACATGCAAAGAAAAGTTTGCATAACGAGCGCAGCCAGTGAACAATTCCCGAATCATGTAAACATTTTAAACCCACTTTTGAACTTTGATAAGAAAGATATTTTTATAAGCTTTTATTCTACTCACTACTGAGAAATAAACGCTTATCTTTTAAAAACTCGTTTTTAACCTAAACTTATTTATAATTAATGATCGGAAAGCAACAAAACGTCAACTTAAAATGCCTCGTAATTATACTGAATGATAGGTGAAATACTTTTGAAATGATAGAAAACGGTGAACACACCTCATTTTGGCATCAGTAAATGTGATGCTGTATGTAGAGAGTAAGTCTATCATACTGGAGGTTGCAGGTTTGAATCCCACTAGGGGTATTTTTTTTTAAATATTATTTCGATTAGTAATTCCGATAGGATGGGAGATTAGGTGACTTTTTTTAACGTATAAAGTGAAAAAAGGAAGGGTATAATATTATAATTATTGTTTTAAGTTCGTCATTTCGAGATTGCAGTCTTATAAATTAAAGTTGTGTCAGAAAGAAAGTTAACCTCGTTACCTTGTAACCTCCATATAAAAACTTTTATTTGGAGGCATGTTTATCTAATCATATAGATATATTATAAAAAATCAATTTTTTCAGTGACAGTACCAAATTTTCCAACCCAACTCGGTGAGTAAGTTCTAATAAAGAGTTCCTTCCCTTTAATCAAAAATGTTCTTCCGCTTGACTCATCAATTTTTTAGTTTTTCCGCTTCACAGAAAGACCATAGAACGAAAACTGTTAGGCAAAACTGAGAAATAACTTTCAAATTAGCTATAACTTGTTCAAAACTAAAAATTTAAATGAAGAACTTTTTTGCCACATCGAACACAACTATTATTACCGGTATACCTATTGAAAATACCTGATATCGTAGAATCACAGGCGCTATTATTTGTGATTTATTTCAATGGACTCTGGCTACGTAGCCATTTTACCCATATTTTGATGTCGCAACGCAAAGGAGACTGGCGGCCAATAATCTAACAAGCATGAATTTTTCAGTTGTATACTGGAGCACTAATGGAATCAAACCGAATACACCGCCATTTTTGGTCGCGAATATATCGGAGGTCTGTCTCGAACTCATAACCTTTTGATTACAGAAGTGAGCACCTAACCACTACCCCATGCAGCCCTCCATGTTATGTTTATACCAAATTATTCGTGGTAATAATCATCATTTTTTTATCCATTTATTTTCAATGGTTAGGAGACTAAAGACTGGTTACACTAATTTACTCTGACACAATCGCATGCTGCATTTTATTAAACGATTTTTTTCATAAATATCTTCCAAATTGGCCATACTTCATTCAAACATGCTTAAATGTTATTTGATCTACTTACTTTTTTTTCCACATCAAATTATGTTATCCAGTGGTATATGGAACGGTCAGTAGACCACATAGTACGGGGAGCCCGAGTCAAAATGGGCGTCAGTTGCACCACATATAGGAAACTTGAAAAATATGTGAAATATATTGTGATGTCAGGAAAAAATATGTCAACCACTAAAATTAATTTGCGGGGATCCCAAATTTTCTGATACGCCATTGATGTTATCTTCAACACAGTCATACAACCCCACTTCTACACAAGTTTTTATTTCTTTATTCATAGTTTCAGGCCTAGGCCCTACCATACGATTGTAGGTAATGTATTATTACAACAGGGCCACATCACCTATTTCTTCCTGTTTTGACAAAATGGATGGACAGATTTATATGCAGAAGGTACTTATTTATGGGAGTGGCAATGGGTGATTGTTCATAAATGAGTGTGTTATGCACTTGTCGATCACCTAGCAGGCCAGTGGACTTATAGTCCACAAACTACCTTTTTGCGTTCATGGTGGTACATTTTGTCTGTATTACTAAATTTCATACTGAGCTAGGCTCACACACTTACACAATCACGAGAAGAACATGCTCCACCTTCTGCTATTGTGTGGTGTCATGTACATCTACACTCACACCCACATTGTCAAATGCTTCATGTGCATAATTCCAAAATGCCATTAATATCTTCGAAGATTGGGGGAATGAAAATAAGGGAGATGAGTAGATTTTCATATAAAACCTACCATAAAAGACTGGAGCTGGTTTCAGACTGATTGCACCAGACTGGTTGGATTAACAATACGTTTTTCTTATTCCATGTAAATTATTTGTACTGGCACAGCTTATTAACTTTTATTTAATGGACTCAAATAATTTGTGAAAGCTGATTTCCTGAATTTTAGTTTTCTACGATTCTCATAAGATATTTATGTCGATTGGTAAACCATTTAACTTTTCCCATTTATTATTTTCAATTTTTCTTCTCTGTTACAAAACATTGGTAGCCATGAAGCAATTCAACTTCGTGTACCTAACAACTGCATTGTCCTAACCACAGTTTGCATTTTGTGCTTTTCATTCAATGTCTATCTCCATGGAGTGGAGACTGTGTACTTTGTCACTGAATGTGCTGGATCAGGGCTTACCTGTTGTGACAAAAAATAGGTAAATCAGAATCGACTTTTAAATTTAAATTTTTTCATTATTTTTCTGGTAGTTCATTTCTATTATTGGACACCATGTACTTGTAGGCATGATATAATATGATAGACAACTAATCCACACTCTGATGGAAAATCTTGATATGCTGCTTTCTTTGATCATATTTATGCCTATATTCATTTTCCAATTCCTAATAAGATAATACCTAATTCAGATTAGGCTATTATAGGTTTGATAAAAATGTCCTTGTTTACCAGCTATATGTCTCAGGCTCTTTGTTAGTTATGAAAAACAAGTGTAGAATCTTTTTTGTTTCACGTTTTTTTTTATATTCATTTCGTATATTCTGAAATATTTTTATTATAAATCGCTTACCTATCGAGGAATGTTTTGTAAAACTAAAAATAGTCACAAGTTGTAGCCTTCTCTGGGGGAAGCACATGGTACGGGGGTGGAAAATTTTTATCACTTATTCAGGATCCCACCTCCATCTTATTTCAACCCAAAAAACGTATATGGAATAATGACGAGTGATTTTTATAAACACTTCATAAAATAACGACGATAAATACAAAATGTGAAGAAGATTTGATTTTTCTATATTGTCACCAGAGATTAATTTTATCAGAACAAAATGTTCTTTTAGGATTGTTGGTTTTACATTCTTCAATGACCTCCAAAACAGCCGAAAATCACCTGCAACAATCGTTACCCCGATTTAAGTTCGAATAAACACTGATAAAATTGAATTTTACTCAAAAAACCAGATTAAGTTCTAGATCGATTAGTTTGGCCTATAAGACAAAAAAAAAAATGTATAATAAGTTAAACGGTATGCGAAACGTGCTAAATTTTAATTAACATGGAGCGATAAACGCTCTAGGCACTCAGGAAATGGTCCTACTGTTACATGCAAAAGAAATGCAACGAAGAAGAAGAAAAAAAGTTTTCGAAAGTCGTTTTTCACAAACACGAATTTACTTTTCTCTCATCACAGCTCTTTCTCTTCCGTCCCATCTAATGTAACCCCAAAGATACTATGAAGTTTGCCTCTACGCTATTTGTGTTGTCAAAAAAAAAAAAAAAAAAAAAAAAAAAAACAGAAGACGAATATTGTTGAACTCGAAACCTAAAATAAAAATATATTACTGACGTCTGCGAATCTTGTATTATTTTATTGCCTGAAGGCGTTCGATCGCAAATTAAGTATGCGATACGCCCAAAAAATTTGAGCGATTTAATTTTCTCTCGATATTTATTGGTATTTCGCACTGAAATCTTGTCTTATCGTGAATACACCATCTAACTATACGAAGGTCTTCACCCTGCACTATCGGAATTTCACTTAATTATTGTTGTTGATGTTTTGTTTCTGTTCGCGCTCTTTCTCTCTCTCTCTCTCTCTCTCTCTCTCTCTTTCTTTTTGATTGTAAACGCAAGCATTTATTCCGAGTTGTCAAAAGGAAAAGGCTCCCTGTTTTCGCAATCCAGAGCTTAACTTATTAACAAGTTAAAAAATTTCATTTCAATCAATTGACCCGGGGCGATACGTATGACTTATCCGCCTAAAATTTATTCGTTTGTATGGCAGTTATGGGCTCTAAATCGAATTTGTTAAATTTTAAAAACAAAAGAGAAACCATCAATATAGACTTGCAGAGAGGATCGCTGTGAATAAAATTTTACCAACAGCTTGTTAAAATACATTTCGACACGAACGACAAGAATTTACATTTTACGACCAGATATTGGGTCAGTTTTAGAGCATCATTCAAGATCTACCATTAATACGTTTTAATGCAAAATTCAAATCGCGTTACGAATCGCTCCTCTACATTTTCTTCTTGGCTGTCAGAGAACGAGTTTAGTAATTCGTTATTATGAAATTTTCAAAATGCTTTGGGGCATATGAATGCAAAAACTCAGTTCCTAACGAGACATTCAAGTTACTCCCTACATTAAATGAAGAACAGGTTTTTAAAATAAATTATCATTTAAGCTACAGACAATTATATTTAACCTAGCTCACGAGCAAATGATGGGCTTGGGTCAACGTTGTTAAGAAAAGTCATTGTGAATTTTGAAGTTCTCTTCAATAAGCCTTTAGAAAATCCAAATAGATCACAAAAACGGGGCTCCGACAGCGACTATTTTGGGGTTTCAAATTTAGAAGAAGCAATAGTCTTTTATTTCGGAAAGAGGCAATTTTAAATTTTAAGTAAAATTTACGGATACTAAGCACAAATTTGGCAGTTTTTTGGAGAAGCAGTTGCCCCTCCCGTTCCAGGCTGAAGGGGCACTGAGCTGGAATGTGCTAATAATATCATTCTAGTATTAAAAGAGCTCTTCACGACAATGAAAATGACAAAAAATTCAATAGCTGGAACACGTTTCAGATTGTGATCAAAACAAAAAGTTAAAAGTTGTATTGAGGCAGATAAAAACACACAATAGAATACCATAACTGAAACGATGTGTGAGAGAAGAGCGGAATTTAAAGTCATTCAAAGGAAATAGCTACCCACAGAGCCAAAACCCTATCTATCCATACATCAAAATTGAAACTAGAATAGCAATTATGGGTGAAAAAACAGAGGGAAACCTGAAGGCATGTAACTCATGGTATAATTGAAAGACCATCTAAAAGGGACGTTCAGTTCCTTCTGAAACTGAACGAAAAAAACTGCTGGCTCGAGGTAGATTTGCTGACTTGTCTTGGCAGTGTGCGACACATGCTACACAAAATAGGCGCACCAAGAAGTGCAGCGTGAAGGAAATTGAGCAAAAAATGATACCTCGATCTGAATAATATACCAGCCCTGGAAGCGATGAGAAAAAGGATCACAGGATAGGCGAATCTGGAATCATGTCAAGTGAAAGGACAGGAGTTCAGAAAAGTAATATCTCTTAATGAGGAGAAAGGTCTCCTGATCACAACCAACAACCAAAAATTGAGGTATGGGTTAAATGGACTATAAACCTGTAATGCTGTACAGCTTAAGCTTCCAGGGGCCGAAAATGGCAACACCTCAAATACAATAAAAATACAGGGGAAAGATATAATTTAGTCTTTAGAAATTAGAATTTCATATTCTGTATTCACAATTTAACAATCCCATAAAATTTTCAATGAGCTAAATAATTATAACATTTTATCCTCTAGTAAATCTTTTACAAAAATCATAAGATTTTATCGGCTTTTTTCGAGCATATGTTTTTAATGGAACTTTTTCTTCACACATCACTTCAGTTATTTGTTAAAAAGAGGGAAAATGTCAAAAAATCACTGGTTGAATGAAGGTGTCAGATTTCGAACAATGCTACTCTCATTTTTCACGAAGTCAGCAACAACTGATGCATTGTCGCATTAATTGGACAAATTATAATTTTTCACTCCACCTTTCAATCTTTTGATGAGTGGAAAAAAAATGAAGCAAGTATCATACGTGTTACTTTAGATAGGTATCTGTTTCGATTAACTATCAAGTACTTAGGTAATTGCATTCGGCTGGTTTCCTACATTGAATCTACCCTTTTATTGGCTCATCGTCATTGGTGCTGCTCCCTTTTATAGTGATTTCATGTATCCATGATGACGCACTTCTTCAGAATCAATACTGCTTTCGTGATCCTGCCTTTAGACACGTGGCACTTCACTCCTAGAATATCAGACCTCGAGCTCTTTACTTCATTCCCGTTGACCCACAGTGTCTGTATCAGGCCTACGAGAGGAAGAAGGGGGAATTCTCTCAAACTCGGGACTTTTGGGGCCCAGCATTCTCCAAAATAATGAAAAATAAGTTTAAATTAAAAACTAATTTTTAAAAGATAAGCTTGGATTTTTTTTTTTGGCTTTAACTTCATACAAAATAAACATTATTTTGTAGCACAAGGTTGGCTGCTGTGTGGGTATATTTTAAAATCGCAGTGGCCAGTAGAATATAAGCAATAAGTAGATTTTCGTAGAAAATTTACTGAAAAAAAATTAAAAACTTTTTCACTCGCTCCGCTTGCGAAATAGGATTTCCCGGCGTTGTAAAACCTCTTCCAAAGATAAATTCTTCATACTGCACCATAAATGCAATTTTCAATTTTTTCAGGCGACCCATAAATTTTTTCTCCCCGGGGCCTGAATTTTTCCTCTACGGCCCTGGTCTGCATTATCCTAATTATATACCTGCTACAAATGTTCTTTGCCAAAAATTTTTTCATTTCAACAGAAAACATTTAACTGAAAAAATAAAAATGTGATAATTTTGAATACCTATCACTTGAGATCAATGCAAACTAATTTTAAAATGTGGTAGATTTGAATGTTCTACAAAAGAAAGCTGACATCGTTCTGTAGTACTATTATTAACTATAGTTCGAGTACTTTGACTGAGCTTAATAGGACTGACAATACAGTGCGAGTGAAGGCAACATAAAAGGTATCACCGGCGGAAGGTGATGTTTATTACGAAAAGTTCGTCAACTTTACCATTAATTGAATATCGAAAATTTTCAATTTTGGTTCAAATTACTTTATTTCTACATTGTTACTTATCGATCTTTCAAGCAGGAAGGATGTAAAAATTCGTCGATAAAAAGCAAAATCAGAGGGACCTTATTCTTTCAATGATACTTATTTGTAAGAAATATTTTGCCTTCACAATCTTCTCACTATGCTCAACCCATACAGTTATGAATAGTCAAAGTTCGAGTATTACTGACGTAACAGTATTAAATTAGTCAACTCGGACTATAAATTGTAGTTAAACAAGCTACATTTTTGTTTTCAGTGAAGTGTCGAATTCAAAGAACGGCTCATTTCCACGTTAAATCTGACCGAAAGACTGAATTGCCATCTGCTCGGATTCTCTGCCTGTCTCACCTCTCGAACACTCCATTTATCTCGCATGTAAATGAAGTGAAAGAAGTTAAACCGCAGGCACTGGATTCCTTTCGACCTTCCCGGAAATTTGCTAATAAATAACTTCCGCAATATGCCGACCATATAATTATTCTATTTCGTTTGAACAAGAATGAAAAACAAAATTCTCCCATCTTTGTAATTTATCGGATTTCAAATTTGTGCGTTGACTTGGAAGATTTTCCCATCATTCTGCAGGATTAAAATGTTTGTATTTTTTTACGAGGCCCACTCATAAAATAAAACAGTGAAACCTCGATAATTCTAATCTTCCTATAAGCAACATACTTTTATGAGATAAAGAAATTTACCAGTAATTTTGATCTTGAAAAAAATTTTTCAAAATAACAGAAACCAAAATTTTCTCACCAGTACCAAAAAATACCGAAGGTGAGAAAATCGTAAGTACTTTTCGAACACATAAATCATTTTATTTTCTTTAAATATTGTAAAACTTCTACTTTTAAAATTTCTGGAGACGCCAAATAATCTCCATTAGTTCCTCACTGTCCCATCTGCTTCTTTTAAACTCAGGTTTTTGAATCGAACAATTTACCGTCCATAACTGATGTGGGAACTGGGCGAGTTACCACACATCAAAAGGATAAATGTCGTGTCCCAATAAGTCTACGTCATTTGGTGTGTAGGTAGCCAACCTATGCAGCATACAGTGCCGAGAAACTGCGGGTACTGCGGGCAAACGTAGCTGGTATGGCGCGGGTATATACGAGCCGCGCCTAGCTACGTATAAGCGAGTGGCTACGTATATATTTACGTAGCCCACTTCGTAGACGACCGCACATCGTCTATATAGACGACGTGGGAGTTCGTAATTTGTTTATTATTTATTGATACGTCGATCTTACAATCGACATATCGCCTATTGGCGGAGGCCGAGCCTCAAGGTGGGACAAATCCCCACAGCACTCCCCCAATTTTTGTGCCGCAAAAATGACACCTTGCGCAGCAATTGGGGGATTTCTATCCGCTGTGTGCCTAACTATAGTCCCTATCTCCTACTGTCTCGTTGTTCCATCTCCCAATTATGGATGGTGGAAGCTAATGCTGCGCCCAAGCTTTTGTATTGGTTGGTGCGGACGGCTTGTCGGGCATTAAATGATTGCCGACTGTTTCTACCCCTATGGCAGGGAGCACCACATCCACGATCAGAATTGCCTCGTGAGTAGGGAGTATAACGAGCAGACGAGTTATTTTGTTCTCATATAGGAGGTATATAAGGAGGGGGTGGTACCATAGCCACAGGAACAGGAATCGGTCTAGGTTCTGGTATGTGGAATACTGTAACTTCAACCACCTGTGGAGGTGGGGGAACAATAGTTTCCACGGCCTCTACCAAGGGGACAACCTCCATTGGGATTGCCAATGGCTGTTGCTCCAGTGGTACATTGTCCGGGATAGGATCTAGGAGAAGGGTATCTCGACCCATTTCTCACAGGATACCACGGACAGTGCTCGGAGGGGGTGAGTAGCCAATTAGGGCATCTTCCTCAGCCTCTTGGAGTTGAGCTAATTCTCGGGTATGATCGACATTGCAGCGTCGTCGCATCTCATCGGACAAACGCTCTTCAGACGATTCAACATACCCAAGGTTCGGAGGATTATCTGACATTTTCAAGAATTTGGTTCGAAGTAAATTCGAAATATAAGGAAGACAGGATAGTACAATAAGTACAAGGCTTAAAAATTGCAACACCAAAATAGTGTAAGCAGGAAATACGAAAATTTTAGAGAGCAAATAAGACGTTGTCAATCAGAATGCAAAGACACGAGTGAAGCTTTACAAAATGTATTTGATCGACTATGGTTGTTTTTTCTCTTGCCTTATCTGTCCGTTTAACATTCACAAAGATGAGCGTCTTGTCAAGACTAGTAAAATGATACCAAACTCAATGTATTTCAGTATTGTAGTTTTGGCAGAATAGTCAAGTACAGATTTGCAATAATTTGAATAGAATTCATATTATTTTTTGTTATGTGCGTGAGATTACGCATACAGGTAAAAACAACATTTTTTGTTTCGTCGTGGCAACGAACTTTGTTTACGCACACTAGCACATGAGTGTGTTAATGTATATGGTAGTGTGTTTTTGCAAATTCCTTTTTGCACTTTGCTACGTAGGAATTTCGTCTAAGTTCGTTTGTTTCCATATTTTGTTATTTACAAGCGATTTTTCATACACTGAATTATTTTGTTTAGAAACTCGCGAGATGGGTTCAAACCCAGAGTCAGGCGGAAGTCAATTTTTGATTTTTACGAATTTATTTATTTTTGTTGGTACATGGGTAATTATTTTAATTTACCCTTGGTTGTTTTTAGAGTGTTTTTACCAATTTCTACCATAGTTTTTTCTTTTTTATTATTTCTTTGTGTGATACGGGCAGACTTGCGAGTAGGAAGCATGTTTTTAATTTTGTATGAACCTCTAGGCCTACCTTTTTTTCTAAGGATAATAGGCTTTGAAGGATCAAATTCAATTTCCAAAATGTTGTCATTAAATTTATTTAACTTCGGAGTGACCAATCCTAACACTTGTGAATTGGACTCGGAATTTTGTTCCATTTTATTTTCGTATTGTGAATTATTTTTGATTTCACTTTTTGTTTGTCCACTATTTGTTTCAACTAACTCGTTATTAATTTGTTGTGAGTCAGTCTTATCAGGCAATGTAGGGTATGGGTCATTATTGTGCTTGACCTCTAATTCCTTTTGTCTGATGGTTGCTGTCAGCCTTTCCTTGTCATTGGTAACCAGGAATGCAGGTTTTAGTCTGTCAATTGAGACTTTTTTATGTTCACCTGCTATCATTATGACAAAATTTTTCTTGTCTCGTGATATAACCTGGTATGGGCCGGCATATGGCTTTTCAAATGCACCTTTGAGTCTGTCATCTCGCACCCACACATGAGTTGTGGTGGCCAAGTGCTTTGAGACATAGACTTTAGGCTGGCCATGTCAAGCTGCTTGAGTTATGACGCTGTTTGCATCATCTCTGATGTTTTGAATCATCAATTTGGGACTTACATCTTGAGATGTTGTAAAAAAGTCTCCAGGTAAGCGTAGCTCTTCGCCGAGCTCAAGTTGCGCAGCAGAAAATCCTGTATCTGACTGAAGTGCAGATCTGAGTCCTAACAAGATGGTGGGTAAAATATCAGCCCATCTTTTTGTGTTTGATGCCATGATTGAGGCTTTCAGAGCACGATGCCACCTTTCCACTGCACCATTGGCTTGAGGGTGGTATGCTGTTGTGCGATTATGTTTTGCACCCAGCTTGGACGCAAGTTCATTGAAAAATGAACTTTCAAATTGGCGACCTTGGTCTGTAACAATGACTTCAGATACACCAAAATGGGTGATCCATGTTTCATAGAGTTTTTCAACCACTGTTGGGGCTGACATCTCTTTTAATGGGATAACCTCTGTTCATTTAGTTGCTCGATCTATCATAGTCAACAGGTATCTGTTCCCTCGAGATGGTGGTAATGGACCAACCAAATCAATGTGTATTATTTTGAATTGCTCTGTATTTTTAAATTTCTTGAGTGGCAACTTTGTGTGCCTTCCGACCTTAGACTGTTAACAGTTCAGACATTGTCTAGCCCATTGGTTACAGTTGGCTTTCACTCGTGGCCAAATGAATCTTGATGTTACTAAATTAGCAATACTTTTGGGTCCTGTGTGTGACAAATTGTGCACACTATCAAACGCCATTTTACGATATTGTTTCGGCAGGAATGGCCTATCCTTGCCTGTATTGATATCGCATGTTACCAAGATATCTGTACTGGGAATTTTACATTGCCGCAGCTTTAGATTGGTTTTCTCATTGGTTAAATATTCCTCGAGTTCCAAATCTGTTAACTGATCTCTTGCGATTTCAGCATAAGGCAGCTGGGCAGGGGCAGAGACAGCATGTATTCGACTCAGACAGTCGGCAGGGATATTTAATTCTCCCTTGATGTACCGAATATCAGTTGTGAATTGACTTATTAGGTCTAGCTGTCTGAGGAGAGAGGGGGTCAGTTTTCTGCGTGAAGGCATGTGTGATGGGAAGATGATCGGTATATACCTTGAACAATCGACCCGCAACATGGTGTCTGAAGTGCCTTATTGCTAGCATAGACCGCCAGTAATTCCCTATCGTAGGTACTGTAATTCTTTTCAGCTTTGGAAAGCTTTCTAGAGAAGAATGCGAGCGGTTGATTTAGGTCATTTTTTATTTGGTACAATGTCGCACCAATTGCAAAGTCAGAAGCATCGGTTGATATGCATAACCGCAGACTGTCATCTGGGTGAGCCAATAATGTTGCATTTGCTAGCAGATTTTCAACACTTTCGAAGGCTTTTTCAGCTTCAGTGTCCCAAACAATAGGAGTTTTATCCCGTTTTTGTTTGTGGTGCACAATGCAAATAGCTTGCTTTGTTCAGCAGCTGCATTGGACATGCAACGTCAATAGAAGTTCACCATCCCCAAAAATCGTTGCATGTCTACAATTGTTTCAGGTTTTGGGAACTCTAAGATTGACTGCACTCTGGTCTTTGTTGGAGAAATACCTTCGGTCGAGATTGTATACCCGAGAAAATCAATAGTTGCTTGTGCATATTCGCACTTTGCAGGGTTGACAGTAAGGCTGGCAGTGTGTATACGCTGTAATATGGCTCTTACATGATTCTCGTGTTCCTCCTCACCACCTTCTGAGCATATGCATATATCATCCAGATATGCATATACAAATGGTAAATCTCTAAACAATCCATTGATAAATCGCTGGAAAGTTTGCGCCAAATTGCGAAGTCCAAATGGCATTCGAAGATATTCGAATAATCCAAACAGGGTGATAACCGCGGTTTTCTGGATATCCTGTGTGGCCATAGGTATTTGATGGAATGCCCAATTTATGTCCATTTTAGTGAACAATGTCTTTCCCCTTATATTCACGTTAAAGTCCATTATATTTGGAACAGGATAACGGTCAGGGATTGTCTGGGCATTTAAGGCACGGTAGTCCCCTACAATTCTCCATTTGCCATTTGCCTTTTTCGTCATGTGAATCGGCGAGGTCCAAGAACTATTTGATGGTTGGACTATTTCTTCCTTGATCATTTGATCATATAGTTCTTTAGCTGCATTGAGCCTATCAGGAGCAAGTCTCCTGGCTCTTGTATTTCATGGTTGTCCTTTTGTTTCAATTACATGGACTATGTCATGTTTATAGGGAGCGTCTTGTTTGAAACATGGCTGGTTTATGCCAGGGAAATGAGAAAAGATTTTCATCAATTTCTCATTAAGTTTGCTGCAGCTATCTATCGCTTTGTCAATTTTGTACATTAGTGATTTGCCTTCCACAAATAAACCAGTAGTTGAGTCGATAAGCCTAGAATTTTTCAAATTGACCAACAAGCCAAATTGTGCTAGAAAGTCAGCACCAAGGATCGCATTTGGAACATCCACAATCGTGAAGGACCACATCATATCACGTCTCAAACCAATGTTCACTTCACTAGTCTCTAAATGGTAGGCAGAAATGTTCAGGTCATTTGCTGCACGGAGATAGAATTTTGGAGTTTGTACTTTTTATGATTTGCTAGCCGGTATGATACTTAGGTCTGCACCTGTATCTACCAAGTACCTTCTCCTAGTTGTCCTGTCCTTTATGAACAGGTGGCGTGAATATTTTTCCGAGGGGGCATCAGTCGCAGAGAGGGCCCCTCGTTCTAGTTTGATGACTCAGGCCTTTTTACAGCCCACCAGGCACATTCTGGTGTGCATTTAGCGGCTTTCTCATCAAATAGATTGTGGTAGTAGCACCACTTATTGTTGTATGGTTTTTGGTTGGGACTTTTAGATTTTGAGCGAGGGGGAGTTCCTCTTGGGCTATGACCCCTTTTTTCTGCTTTATTGTTAGGCTTTTTGTCTCTGGACCTAGATTGCCTATTATTATTTCTATAATCGCGTTTTTTCGAGTTATTATTTTTCTGATTTGAATTCATTTTTCTTAAGTTTCTATTTTCAATTTTTAATTTGCGAAAGTTTTTGTTTAGCTGGGCTATTTGTGCTCTCAGCTCATTAGTCTCAACCTCTGATGATAAGGCAACTACAGAAGATCGGTTGACACTGGCCTGTAGGGCATCATCAGCAATCTTGGCTAGATATTCCAGTCTTTCTACATTTTCTGTACAATTTGCACCAAGTGTGTATATTAGTTGTGACACACTGGTGGGTAATTGCTTACAAAATTGATTTGCAATTACCATTGGTGTAACCATTTTGCACAAGTCTTGATTAATTTGGCCATGAATACTGAAGGTTTTTCATCTCCAGATTTCATGCCACCCATGACTTGGTTGATGGCTTCATCATCGGTTTTACCATAAATGTTTCGGATTTTATTACAGAACCACTCATATTTATTAACTACATCATTTGGACATTCCATTATATTTGGAACGGTCCTCATTATTTCAGCTGGCATATCTCCACAGATGTGTTCATATCTGAGTTCATCTGGGAGTTTTTTTTTTTTGAATTTGCCTTTGAGTAATGATAACCAGACATCTACTTCCCTTGGGATGAACTCTGGTACTTTTATTTTAATTTTACTTGCATCAAAATTTGCATTTGGAGCTCTGTTCTGCTCTCAAATTTCCATGAATCACATGAACTGGTTGAAAATGTCTAAATTTTCTTGACCAAAGGAATGACTAGCAGGTAGCTGAACCGGAGGTTGTTCATGCTGTATTCTGAGTTGTTCTAACTCTTGATGGAGCCTTTCATTTTCACATTGCATCTGTTGTTGTAGGCGCAAAGCTTCTGCAGCTTGTTGGGCTGCTAACCTAGCTCTATCCTCAAGAGATTCCATCCTATTTTGCAGATTTGCAGAGTTTACTGACTGACCAAGAGTATTTGTGTTGCAACCTAAGATTTGTGGTTCAGCAACAAAACTAGAAGTTTCAGCTAAAATGGAATCTGCAGGAAGTATTTTACCACTTCTTAATTTGTGAACTGCTATTTCCTCTTGTGAGATATTGATTTCTAACAATTGTGCTTGATTTCTTCTAGCTTTCCTATCTGTATCAGATGTGGATACAGTAGGTTGGAGGTTAGCTGCAGAGACAGGAGGGGTGAGAGGATGATTCTCACCTGGGTCCTCCAGTTCTGTTTATCCCTGCCCAGTCCTTAATAGACTGGAAAATATATTTATCAGGGGGGTAAAATTCCACTAACAGACTTTAATTTGGGAGTGATCACTAGCAAATTGCATAAACTAGATCACTACCAATTACATAAAAATGACTCCAGAGAATGGTTGTAAAAATTTTTCAACCACCACAATTGTAATATTTATGTTTAGCCTCACCTCATTTAAAGCTCTGCTAGCGCCAGCGCTTCTAGCGCCCAGAGGGAGTAATAGCGCTGCTAGCGCCTTAAGAGACCTCTTATACCTTAATACTTACCAATGTCGAGACTTACTAAGAACGTCGAGGTCACCAGCATGTGGGAACCGGGCGAGTTACCACACATCAAAAGGATAAATGTCGTGTCCCAATAAGTCTACATCGTTTGGTGTGTAGGCAGCCAACCTATACAGCATACAGTGCCGAGAAACTGCGAGTACTGCGGGCAAATGTAGCTGGTATGGCGCGGGTATATACGAGCCGCGCCTAGCTACATATAAGCGAGTGGCTACGTATATATTTACGTAGCCCGCTTCGTAGACGACCGCACATCGTCTATATAGACGATGTGGGAGTTCGTAATTTATTTATTATTTATTGATACGTCGATCTTACGCCAATTCGCGGAGGCCGAGCCTCAAGGCGGGACAAATCCCCACAACTGAATTGTTTCTCAACTCTTTGCAATCATTAGTTTCATCTATACAACTTCAGTACTTCAATATATTGAGATGCCTCAGTTTACTCGAATTTAAACTAATTTCAATTTCGCGCACAAAATTTATGGACAAGTGAGTAAAAATATTTTCCAAATAACTTGAATTTTTTTTCATCATATTTTTTCGTTGAATATTTCTTTCAATTTGTTACAAAAACTATAGTATCAGACGAGTGCGGAAAGGAAATTTCTCCCTCGTGTGAAGTTTGCCCGAGCTTTGCCTACTTTTCGCACAAGTCAGACGATAAAATATTTTGCTCATTCTGCTCGCAATTTTTTTTGAGCAATTCATAACCTCTACCCACAAGGGAAATATATAAAGCGACAAAATGTAATTAGTCCCTGATGGCAAAATTGAAAATCCGCCACTGCACATCCTACTTGAAATAAGATATGTATCTACCAAGTTGCATTGTTGTATAATGTTACCTATATTAATATGGTTAATTCAGAGCATCTATTTCTTTCCTTTGTGTTAGAACGGACCAATAGAGAGGACTTCGTGGGCATAATACCAATGATATTAATATTTTCCAAAACTGAAAAGTGGGTGTCATAACAAGAAGATAAAACTCTAACGCAGCAGCAGCTCCGTTAGAGGCATTAGAAATAATTATCTGCAATACAAGTGCAAAAAGTACTTAGGTGACTTTGATACGAGTATGGATTTTGCATCCCGAGTCGGCTAGTGCTGCAAATCACACGAGTATCAATCACCTACTTTGCACGCGTATCACACACTATTTTTTGCAACGACCCCCCTCCTAAAAGAAAGAACAACAACAAAGAAGCAAATATTTGTTTTTTTTTTATAACCAACGAGTGATTATTAATAATCTTACTTTATTTTAACCAAAAGATCTCTACATCCCTCTCACCCTTCCAAACGCAGAAACAATAACTCAAAAAATTAGTTTTAGAATCAAATAATCTATATTAACAAAATTCAAGGGCGTAGCTAGAAGATTTTTCAGGGTGAAAAGTAAGTTTTATCAAAGTAAAAACCAGCTATACAGGGTGGTTAACAGGCAGTAATACAACTAGGAATTTGCCACATGGGGACTAATCAAAATGCTTTTCTCAACTGCAGCAGGGCTGTATTCAGGATTTACCTCTAGAGGGGGTTTAATAGGATGAGAAAACAATTATTTTACGAGCGGAGCAAAAATATGTTTCTGTGTTTTCTGGGTTTTGGAACACTCATGTCTAGAAGGTTGTTTTTGTTTTCTGGGTAGATGGAAGAGTTTCCAATGAACCCGGCGAATGCATGAGGCGTTGGCTCATAGTTTAATTATTGTACAGATAATTCGAAAATTAATTTCCATTTGTAATTTTTACACTCCCAAAACTCAACCACCTGGGAATAAATACCCGCTTAGCCCCTAGTTGCGCCACTGGTAACAAGCGAACTGGAAAGTCCAGTCACAGTCGATTTTACTGACTGTGCAAAAAGCAGTTATAGAAAATTTTCTAATGAAATTAACTTAAAGAAGTGTAATATTTTCAAGAAAAAAAATATTACATATAGTTCTTTGAAAACCCGCTTTAAAATCATGCTGATTAGCCTAACTTATTCTCGTAAATTCTTCATTTTCACATATTATCACCAATATAAGGAGTAAAGAAAAATATCTCTTTTTTTTCTTTTTTTTTTTTTATTAAAATCCAGGAGGTAATTTTCTCCTGCCCCATGTTGGCTACGCCTTCGACAAAGCTCAAAATTAGTATATTTGTTCGCCCATGATTTAAGAACTGCAGAACAAATCAGAAGAAAATTTTTTGCATTAATTTGTGTTGTTCCCAAAAATGAAGCAATCGTCAGAGTCTAGCTTATCTGTTGGTAAAGATGTTGATTTTTACCAAAATTCATAATTTATCTGCATTTTTTCATGGCGGTACAAAGATGAACAAAAATGACCGAAACCGAATAAAAGAGAATGAAAAAACTGTTCTCCCATTTCCCCTCACTATATTTATTTATATATCTGCAACTATTTCCGCATATTTTTTTAGCCGCCACTCATGATTTGCGTTTTTGCTGTTTGCCATGTTTCGCGATATTATGGGAAAGGGAAATGCGAAACTCTAAACCAAAAGGCAAAACACGAAGAATTGCGAATCGCAGGTGCAAGTGAAGCTTCGAGTGACATTTAGTTAACTTGATAATTTTACTTTTGAAAAACAAAAAACTAAGAAACTAGTCGAGTCGTGCAAGAAAGTGACCAAGCAATGCACGAAAGTCAACTTAAAAGTGCGCATGCGCCCAATAATATTTCTTCGCGTCGTATTAAAATTTTCTACTTTCTATATGTTGCAGTCTATTACAGGTTACGATGAAAATACTTTGGAAAAATGAAAAAAGTCGACAAAAGACTCGATGTCCTCCATTGACACAAATTTTATGAAAATTCCTGTGCAAAATTAGTCATCATATGTAAACTTTTTTAGGAGTTAGGGAATTACTGAATTAACGTTTTCGACTGGTTTTTATTTACTTATTTATACAAATAACTTGGGCAAAAACCTAAATTAGTCAAATACTGAAAATCACTGAATTTACAAAAATGACGGCTAACACTGAATAGAAATTAATAAGTACATTTTCGTAGAAAACCTACATAAAAAAGGGTGAAGGTGAGTCCAGAATAATTGCGCCAGAACAGATGAATCAAATTGTTGCGATATTGTTAGGATTGTAAAAAAAAGTAAAGGTTAGCCCAGACTGATTTCACGACAAGGGATGGAGGAATTATATATTGACTTATAGACTAGTTACATCGGTTGCAAAAAATAACGTAAATGTAGGCCCAGACTGATGGCGCCAGCCGAATCTAAACTAATTGCAACAAAAACGGACGGATGAAATTATTAAAACGATATTTTTATTTTATTTTTACAAGCTATTATTCTACTCACTACTGCCATTTTAAAATATACCAATATTGAAGCAAACCTTCCACGACGAAATAATGTTTATTTCGCATGAAGCTAAAGCAAAAAAAAATTAATAAAAGATTATTTTTTAAAAACGCGTTTTTTTTTTTCCATTCCGTGCGAATTATTCGTACAGGCACTGCTTGTTATTTTTAACAAAATTAAAATTATAACTTCTATTTTTTTTAGAATTCAAAAAATTCTAAGGAGGCTCCACAAATTTTTTGCACGTAGTTTGCACAAACGTTCGGCGAGATTCCAAATAAGTTACAGCATGAGCTTGTGAAGGAGGTTTATAATCTTGCAGATCAAACACTGGAGGCAAATTGAAAAAACAACGAAACGAGAAACGATTACTTTTTTATTTTCGAGGAGAAGGTGAGAAATAAGAATATGCCCCTAAATAAGCAGAAAGTCAGTAACGATATATGTATGTTCGTACCTATAGTATTTGCAATACTTCCAAATCCACCTATGACGTACGTAAGGTGCCCCTTTCCTTTAGTTTTTCGATTTTGTTCAAGTACAAGTGACTTTTTTTTATTGTTTTTTTTTTATTTTTTATTACACTTGCGTTTTGATTAAGCTATCAAAGTACTCTGAAGATCAAGTTTTACGTTGGAGTATGAGGCATTACTCAGTGCAGCTAATAGGAGAAAATCGTATATAAAGAAATAATCGGTCGTACGTGCTGTTTTCAAATACGCAACCGCAAGCCTTTTTATCCTTTTTTATTTTTTATCGATGGCTGTTAACACGTAAAAACGTTATGTACGTCTCTCGGTGACCAGTGACGATTATAGACGTTATAAACGTACTTGACCGCGATAAAAGTTTATAATTGCTGCAGTTTATTACAAATAAATACGTTGAACGGATCGAGGTTGCAAGGAAAAAATTTCTTTTTTTTATTTTTTTTTTATTTTTTTCAACAACTACTTTCTTTCGAAATAGCATTTTTAGCCATTTAACTGGTTTTTACCAAACTGTGATTAGTATTTTCTTGTTTAACTGAAAAACTACAGATGCATCAAACCGTCAATAAAGATTTTTATTTTTCGCATTAATTCAAAAAATAGAAGACTAGAGTAATCTGATAGCTGGCCCTCTTATGAAAAAGGTGGTAAAATCTCATCCTCACTAAAACAGTTATTTGTGATACGAGTGCGTAAAGTAGGTGATTTTGATACGAGTGTGATCTCTGCAGCACGAGTCAAAGGCGAATGATGTAAATCACACGAGTAGCAATCACCAACTTCGCACGGGAGTCCCATACTACTTTTTACAACCCCCTAAAAAACAAATTTCACCAAATATTTTCGAAAATGCATTTAATCAATACAATAATAAATTAGGTTAAAAACGAATTTTTAAAAGATACGCTTTTTTTTATTTTTTAGCTTTAGCTTCGTGCGAAATAAACATTATTTTGTTGCGGGAGGTTGGCTGCAGTATTGGTATATTTTAAAATCGCAGTAGTGAGTAGAATAAAAGTTTATAATAACAAGACTGAAATACCAGGAAAGAGAAAAAAAAACTGATAAAACGGATATAAGTGTATGTGTGCATGTGTTGTAACACGTGAAAGCAGCGCTGAAGTTGGTCATCCGGTATACTTCAACAAATTGTGTGAGTATAATAAAAGCGTATAAAATTGGCAAATTTTTCGTTTATTTGCGTTTTTTCGTTATTTTATTTTTAAATACCTAAGGAAGAATAAAAATTTTGATGGAATATAGGTTTAAGTAAATTTTCTATTTTTTTAGCAGTACCAACCCCAAATTTCTTGCTCAAATAGCGGCGGAGAAATTATCAATTGAGAGAGGCGAGCTTTCTAGATTCTGAAAATGGAAAATTTTCTAATTTGTGTTTTTTTGATTCGTTTAATTTCACGCTGCTAAAGATAATTAAAAAATTACATAGAAAAATTTGATAAAATTTTCTCATCTTTCTAAAAATGTTAATTTCAGCTCTCTAGGTTAAATAGTGACTGAGGAATCATCGAAAGAATGAGGAGAGATTTCTAAATTCCAAAACTCGGTCAGTTGTTCATTAATTACCCTTTTTTTTTCGTTTATTTATTTTCAAACAGCTAAAGACAATTAACACATTATATGGAAATTTTTCAAATTTTATCCTCTTTCCAGCTACACCAACCCCACCTCTCTAGATTAAGTAGAGGCTGAGGAATCATTAACTGAAATAAGAGGAGTTTGTTTCAAAGTTAAAATGTTGTGTTGAATTGAAGTAACAACTTGACAACAATTTTTCACAAAATTCGGATGTAGAGATAGTATTTCATAATGTTGGATAAGACAAAATGCGTATCCGTAGCTAAGACAGTCATTTAAAAATCAGAATAAGTTCCAGGCTGTGCATGCGCGTAACTTTGCTTTTCAACGTTGCTATAAAATCTATTTTATGTAAGTTGATACGAGCGTAAACATTTGTTTTTGGGATGGTTGATGCGAAAAGAAATTTGTAAAACAATGGAGTATTAAAAGGAAATCGTTCAATTTTCAACAAACGAGTAGCCTACCAATGCCTTTTTCTCGTCTACCTCATATACCAAATTTGATCACGAAAATGAGAAGTAAATAAATTTTATTTAAAAAAGAAGGAAAAAACCAACTTTGTTAATCTGAATTAGTATAGCTCTTATTGGTAGATACGCCCAAATTTATGACAATAATTTTTTCAATTTATAAATTCGCATTATCTTCAGCTACACATACCTAATTTTTGAATTTTTGAATGTGAGTATCCTAAGACACATTTTGAGCCTATTTCATCAAAATCTGTAAAGTAAGACCCTTATTCTGAGCGAAATTCCGTTAGTTCCTGAGATAAACATACCAAACATATAACCTCCTCCATACGCAGTCGGTAAAAAGAAGAATTTTTCAAACAATGTTTAGTGCTTCATCTCTAATTTTCAATCTGAGAAGATATTTTGCTAATACTTTATGTCGTTTCAGCCACTACGTAGGTTAACCAAACTTTAACTTAGCGAATGGTTCTGTAAGATTCTTACGGGATCTTAGGCTATGTAAAAGGAGGCGTGAATGACGTAATTGGCTAAAACGACATAAAATGTTAATAAAACAAGTCCCCAAATGGTAACAAATACTGGACTGAATCTGTTCTTAAAATAACATTTCTTAATAATTGATTCATAGGCCAGTCTATAACTGATGAATTAGAAAATGAGAACGTACAAAAATTGTGTCGTTCAACATTTGGTTAATGATCGTTTGACCATAGGGTATTTAATATAACAAAGGACGCATACTTACGATCTAAACGCTGTTATGAGAAACGACGCCACTTTTGAAGCTGTTGTCCCCTCTCATTCAGTACCAAACTCAAGTTTTATTACACTGCATGCCGAACCGTTGGAAATAATCATAAATTATTTTTTTCTAAATACATAACTGAATTAAATAAATGAATGGATAATTATAATTATTAATTCCAAATTCACAACAAACACGAATTTCGTACTTTAATAAAAAAGTGATTGAAAATATTCTAGGTATCTACCTTAGAAGTAAAGATAATTCGATCTTGAAAGTGATGCCATTTTTCGTTCCACGTGCGTCCTCTAGTATTTTATTATAACACTCTCTGCTTTAGACAAACTGAATTTTGCGGAATTAATTAAAAATGGACGAAAATCTTATAACAAGCCAAAAAAAAATTGAAAATATTAGTTCTCTCAGAAAAAGTTCCTAACCTGACAACTCTGGCAGAGTGATCCAAACCGTCGCGTTGCCTCTGTGGCTCTAAACATAAAAACCAGCTTCCGATTCAGTTTTCATAAACATTTTTATCCCACCCCTCCCTTGAACAGTAGCTGGTTTCATTTGAAGTTAATTATTTGCAGCTAATAACAGAAAAAAGTAAAAGACAAAAAAAAACTCTATAGCAAAATAGCAACACTAGAGAAACAGATCTCTCTCTTGGAGACAGAACACAAACATGCGTCTCCTTGATGGATGGACTATAAAATTAATTTCTATTAAAATCTATAAAGTCAATATTTTTCTCGAAAAACGAAATATGCACTAAACTTCACATCGATACTGGATGAAAACATTAGGATCTTAATTAAGACTTATAGTGCAAACTCCAAAAAATTTACTTATTCGCAATGAACTTTTAATAGATTTGACATTTTAACGATTGAGAAAATTTGTGGGAGACCATTTGAAGGGGAGACAGTTGAGTTATAAGAAGAAATTAGTAGTAATAAGAGGTAACGTGTCAGAAAAATTTCACTATGATAATTTGAATAATAATTTTTGGTGGGTCAAATTATGGACAGTAAATTTTTTGGAAGGCCTCCTTTACGACTACTCCCATACTTTATGCCCATGATTATTTCTTCGATATTACATAGAAAGCTACATTCAAGCATACCGTACTTCAAATACCATTACCTTTGTAACAATAAAAGATAGAGTCATCACAAACGATAAACCAGATGATCATTCAAATTAAACAAACTAAGCAAAAAAGATCAATCTCGAAATAAGTCCCAGTGGATCCTTCTGCTCAACTGGGCTTAAAAGGATTGTAAAAGAAAGTATACAAAATGGAATGGAACGTACGAACCATGCTTCCAGTAATAATCGAGTTTGATCTTTGACCCTAAACCTCAAGTTGTACCATGAGCACAATTTTAGATGACAGAAATACAAAGGAGGTCATTGACCTGAAAAGTTTACTGGGCCTAATTAAAATCACATCTACATTAAAATGTGCATCCACTATATCAAATGAGAGAAAGTGAAATTAAAATCGAGCGAACAAATAGCATTAACCCACAAAAATTACATAACATCCAATAAGTTTTGCAGATCCTGGTATGATTCAGCTTTAAGTAACTCGATAGTAAATATTAGAAACAAAAAAGAAGAAAAAAATAGTAGAAAAAAAATATTAACCACATTCTACGTGAATTGAGTAGGTGCACTTTTTGCCACCATTTTACGTAACATATCATCGAATGAGGCATTCTGCAAAATACCCATTGCACAATTTTATCGTAGGTTTTTACCCAGTTTTCTTGCAAAAGGAGTATTAAAATAGACCTCACAAAAAGGTTAAGAGTGAGGATGATGAAAATTCTCCGTTTCACGACAAATTAAAACTAACATCATTTTCTCATTAGGTACTACTATATATTATGTACGTATCGCTTAAATTTTTGAATTTTTGGTTCATGATTTTGAGAAAACTACGGAAGGGAATAGTACTTTTATAGGAGCCCATTTGATAAGAGTTAAGTGCTTATTGGTTTGATAAATTCCTAAATAAGTAATTTTTCAAAGAGTTTGAGAAAACTACAAAAGGGATCAAGATGAAATTTTAACGATACATTGTTCTTGTATGGATGGAAGTCAGATATGAGTTTGTTGCTTATTTGTTCCGTAATTTCAGAAAAAATTGGAGAAAAAAAGGCGTGGGCATGGGCTATACTCATGAAGAATTGATGAGTAAACATAATAATAATATGGTTATGCGTGCGCAACACGTTAGGTCTACACACAACCACACACCTACATGTCATATAACACACACAATTGAGAGTTACAATTGTAAGGCCCGATGGTACCAACCTTTAACTGTGAGATAAATTACTCATCAGCGGTTTAACTGTTTGGTACAATCAGGCATAAGAGTTACAGCTATGCAAACCTGACGATTGTAATTCTCATTTAGCCCCTACTGTAAACAGAGTGCTAAGATGTTCACACAACAAAAATTCTTGAAAATGGGCTGAAATTTTCACAAAAGGTGATTCTTATATGTATAAGCTTATAAGACCAGGTCTGATAAGAGTTTTTTGCTCACTGGTTCAGATAGTTCTCGAGAAAACGAGAACAAAAAATTCCTGGAAAAGTAATTTTTATAGAAATTTGATGAAACTACGAAAAATATCTGACTGAAATTTTCGTTCTTATGTATTTGCAAGATCGAAATTTTGGGCTTATTGTTCAGTAGTTTCTGAAAAAATTGGAAAATAAAGAATTTCTGGAGAAAATTTTAGGTTCAAGGTTTTGAAAAAACTACTGAAGAAATGGGGCTGAAATTTTCACAAAAGGTATTCCTTATATAAGACCAGGTCTAATAGAAGTTCGTTGTCTGTTGGTTCAGTAGTTTCTGAAAAAAATGTACAACAAAAAAAAAATGTTCGAGAAAAGAAAATCGCCTGTACGGTTTGAAATATATTTTTTCGTGTTTACGGCGCATGTGGTTAGGAGCGTATTTTCCGCATTGCATTAATTTAAATTTAAATTTTTTTCTTGCTATGTAGATGAAAATTTACAAACTAGGTTTTCCAGCGAAATATTGCTACGTTAGTTTTTTTTCTCTATTTTCGACTTGCCTCATTTTATTTATTTTTTTACATTTTTTTTTTTTTTTTAACCTCATCATCGTGGTATACACAGCGAACGACTTTCATTTTCCCTAAAAAATTTCTTTATGCGAGCATCGTCATCTTACATGGTATTGTATCCTCTTCACAACATGCATATATACCCATACAATGTACTATTAAAAAACGTAGGTACCTATACAGTGCGTACAAGTACACGCACACTATTCACATTCACACATCGATGAAGAAGATCTTCGCAACAATTATACATAACAAGACACATCGGCGACGCGTAAAAGTAATTATTTCATTAATTCCTCGCATTGTTTCGTATGTATTATGACGCTTTCACTGTGACCTGAACGTCATATGTCAAGCAGAGAACTTCATCTTGACGAAAATTTCACTTTTGTTCGACTACAAACGTATAGTAGGTGCTGGTGATCGATTAAGTCGTATATGTGCGTCCTATTTATTTGCTGTATGAACTATGTACACGAAATAAATATATTAATCTGGAGGGGGGCACTAAGAGAAACGTATACAGTACGCTAGACCGACAAATTAAAACAAAAAACAAAACCAAAAAAACAATTTATGACATAATACGGTTTAGGCTGGTATTGTGTTCGTATTTTGTATGTTGTATAACTTGTGTTTCCCTTCATAGTGTATCCGGTATGATGGAGAAATTTGAATAAGCGTTATATAATGGATGCTATACTCGATTATGAAATCTACTTTATCGATTGTTATAATTGTGTTTTCTTAGTTTACGTTAGGTAGCTTCCCTGGCATTATAAATGCACACTCATATATTCGCGGTGGTTATAGATTCATATCCCGTCGAAGAAAATGACTGCGAGGAGTGAAAATATTATTTAATGACCTTTTAATTTCTTTCGAAGGTGCATCGCCGAAAATACCTTGAGGATGTGGACTTGCGGAAGGTTTCATATACCTACGGTAGTGTGTTGCTCGGGTCGACGGGTAGTATATCTTGTTGATTGAACGGCGCAACTCTTACTTTCTTTGTTCGATACAGGTTAATTTTTCCGCGATTTTCTTCTGTCCAAATGAATAAACGATTAATTCATTGTTTGCCAGAAACAAAATACCAGCCATTGAAACTGAAAGATGTTAAGGCGGAACTTGAAGCTTGGACCTACGACAGTAAAATCTGAGTCAATGTCCGACAAAAGCGATTACGATGACGATAAGTGGTGAACAAAATTGGTGTTGATACTGCCCCCTCTGCAACACCAAGACTAAACACAAAACTCGAGTACAAATAGAGAAAAAGCCTCCCTGACTGCAACATAATTCGCTATCTGATAGCTAGAAGACAAAAAAAAAACTCCTACCATAAGTTTCAGAATTAATGTCGTCAAAATTAGAAGGCAAGTATTTTAAAGAATCTCACCATAAAAACTTCATAATTTCTGAAACGTAATGATCTCTAAATATGCTGGAAAAATAAAAATAAACATGCCTAAATTAAAGGACTTCACTATGCTCGACTTTAATAAAGTTTGAAAAACTGAACGTGGTAGGCGTTCCTGAAATTCATAGCATTTTATGTTACCATACTATGAAAATTTTGCATAATTCTGAGTACTGTTCTGGTACATAATTTTCTTCAAATTTGGCAGAAATGTTTAGTTTGGCAAGTTCCTCGAGTCTGCCAAATTTGAAGTAAATTTATCAACCAGAACAGCACCCAGAATCATGCAAATTTTTCAAATCGGAGTAACATAATATTATGGATTTCAAAAATACCTACCCAGATTTTACTTCACAAACTAAATCATTTTACTATTTCTTGTCAAAATAGAAAAAACAAAAACAGAAACTGCTATATACGAAGCGAGTATAGCAGCAAACATGTACACCCGACCACTAGAACTTTCAAAGTGAAAAAGGCCAGAATTAAGATACTAAGTCACCTCCTCCCACAATATATCTTTTTCTCTCGTTCACATGCTACTAAAATGTTGATTATAAGAGCAAGGTCCAAGGTAAATACCTAGGAAAATCTTTGTTGTTGAGCATAAACATAGTATAGCTGTATGTGTACCCATGATAGTTTCTTTCACTTTTTTTTCTCTGTGTATGTACCCGAAAAAGTACTTGTCACCTTTATTCTTTTTCATGATGGATTGATTTGTATGTTTCAATCCACAAACAAGTTCATCAAATGTGTAGGAATCAAATTGATGACACATGCAAATACTGCTATAGAGTAAAGTGGGGCAAATGGACACATGGGGCTAAAGTACTATTGAGCTTGTGCGCCCTCTATAATTACAGATTTTAAAAATTAGCATCATCATTAAATACGTCATACTACAACATACTTTACAACCAAAAATCATGGAAATATGTGAGATGGTGATAAACTTATGACAGAATATAAATTTTGCACACGTTTGATGTAACTTTTCTAACAACATTCATAACAGTTAATGTTTAACAATTGGCAGATTCTAAAGCCTATGGGTAAAAATAATATTCCATAATGAGGTATCAGACTTAAACACCAATTTCCATATTGTTATCTTCAGTTTTAGAAAATAATTTTTAGTAAACAAAATTTCATTTTGAGACAAATGTGCGCAGATCAAAGTGAGGCAAAAGTCCGACTGAGTTATTTATGAAAATGTGCTAATATAATTAATTATGATTGTTTCTTTCCCTTTTTTTTTTTTTGAAATTATGTATGTGCAACAGAGAGACATCCTATTAGTCCTCAAACTTTGCAAAACTAAAGATTGAAAGAGCTAATGGAATGTCTGTTTGCTCTTTAGAAAAAAAAAAAAAGTGAATAAAGCTACTCTGAGAAAAGCATTGAAAAGAGGTAAAAAATTTGGAAATTTATAACAAAGAGTGAAAATGTAAAATTCTAAATTTTAATAAATATGCCTGTTTATAATTTCTGCTGGCAACACTGTTGGAAAATTAAGACATTTTTGGAGTGTTTTCTCCGAGGAACAAGAAAATGAACTTGTTACGCATGGTTTCTCGGTAAGTGAAAAAAGAATTTCTCTGATTGATATCCATCCACCACCAAAAAAAAAAGGTAAAATTTTTCACTAATCAATTTCTATAAATAGAGGCATAGTTTTTTCATAATTTTATTGTCATTTTCAGACACAGAGTAAACAACACCCTATCTCTAGCACAAATGTGGAAAATTTAAGACTGGAAAAAAAAAGTTAGTGAGAATAAACAGACAAAAGTGAATAACTAGAAAATATTGTGGGAAAATAAAAAGAATATTGCAAAGGCAAAACAGAAAACAAAAACTGTGCGAAGAAAGTCGTTCTATTTCTTTTTCTTATCTTACTTTGATTTTTGATTTAATTAACCTCCTTATTCTGTAGTGCTGCATTCTTTTGTTTTATTTATTTATTTTTATTTTTTTTGTATTAATTGACAATAGATTCGATTTTTCTTTTCGGTAGCTTTTTCTTACGTTTAATTTCTAAAGTAAAGTATTTTTAAAAGATGACATACTGACAGATTATAGCGGTAAACGGCTATACTTTTCCACCCTACAGCAGTATTGTTTTTCATTAATCAACATAAATTAAGGAATAAAGAAATCGTGAAAGAAATAAACGCACCTAAGGAAACTTTATCCTTTAAAATAAAACCGCATTCTGTCGTTCAGGTAAATAAACCATATTTTCTATTTAATTTCTTTCTCCCTCAATCTCTCCCACGTCTTTTCCTTTCTCCCTTATACTTTTCTCCAAACAATCTGAAAGCTGTAAATCTATTTTCAAGTTTTTTATCGTTATGGTACCCACTCGATAATGGGGTAGGTTATGTCGAACGAGTTCTCCGAATCGCGTTTGCAAATTAGCACCGTGTATTGTACAGGTGCTATAATAAAAAAAAAACAAATACAGCAGTAGCTCCATTAGGAAAAGTAGGTTTTCGAAAAATGTAAAATTAGGTACGTATAGTCACTAAAAAGTTATTAACTGGTCGTAATAAATATTCGTTCCGAATTACGTTCCTGTTGGTCCAAAATTAGGCATTTTATAAGCAAAATAAAGACGAAAATAGTGTTAAAGAAGTACCGTGCGACCGATCCGCACCAAAATTTATGGCAAGTTATAATATTTGTTACAAATTTCGTAGTTATTGATCGAAAATTAATAATTTTATTGTGAAAAAAAATGAAAATAGCCATAACGGAAGTATCGTACGGCCGATATACACCAAAATTTATAGAAAATTATAATAAATTATAGTGAATATTTGTTTCAAGTTTCATAGATATTGGTTGAAAATTAAAAATTTTATAGCTAAAACAAAAACGAAAATAGCCATACCATAAGTACCGTGGGGCCGATCCGCAAAAAAATTAATAGGTCAAGTCCTTTACATAGGACTAATATTCGTTCCAAATTTCGTGCCTACCGGATAAAAATTGCGACCTATACCATAGTAACAAGAAATTGGCTTATATATGTATATGAATTTGAGTTAATAGAGTCAAAATTTTCCTTGAGTTATGAAACGAAAAACGTACCTACCCTCAACCGCAGGTCATTCCATGACACCAAGATTAATAAGTAGATTTTCAATAGAAACCTACTTAAAAATAAACAAAGATCTAAAAATCAACTAACAAAATCATATTTTATCTTTCTTTTTAAATCAATTTTAAGAAATCAACCGAACTGACCTCTCCTTTATCATCTAAATTTATTCTTACCTGAAACATCATAAAATTAAAACCCACCGCACCTTAAAAAAACAACAGCAACAATAAAAAAACAAAAAACCAAAAGAAAAAAGAATGTATTGGTACTTAGGCAGCAGTCTATGGAGCCAGTAAATGGTATTAAACCTGGGATGGAATATAGTACGTTTGTTTGGGTATGTGTATAAATCATTAAAAGTCATTGAATTCGTGAAATAAATTAATATTTATTCTTGTAATCTTGTTGTCTTGTTGGAAATCGAAAAAGGAATAATAAATCACGTTTTTGTATTTTATTTTCTGTTTCGATGATCCCCATTGTTGACGAATTCGTCACACTAAAAACAATTCAAGAATAAATTTTAAATAGGCTTAACAACAAAAACCTCAACTAAGACTTTTATTAACGTTCCAAAATCAATTCTTGGGTATTTGAAAAGTTCAAAAAAAAAATTTGCTGAGCAACTTTAGACGTACTAGGTTTCTTTTTCAGCTTCAGAAGCAAGCGATAAAAATTGACTAAAATATTTCTGGATTGATCAAAGACAGTACCATATTAACGCATAGGCTGAGGGCTTTAGCCCAGGGTGTTAAATTTTGAGAAAAAAGAAAAAAGTCTGAATTGTTTTGAATTTTTTTGTTGAATTAATTAAAATTTAAAAAATTTGCCACCCGTCTGAGATTTACTCTTTATACAGAATAAGTTCATTTATGTTCATTTTCCCCTTTATTATGAAAAATGAAAAGTGAAAATAATAATCACCATACATTTGATTTGATTTTTTTCAATTTCGATATTTTAACCCCCCTTCATAAGAGAAAAATTTTTTAAATGTTGGTAAGGCACAATAAAATTATGAGCACAACTGTAAAAAAAAAGCGCAATGAGGCTTGATCAAAGGCAATATTTGGAAACCACAGAATTAATTTTAATTTCGAATTTTCAATGACAAAATAAAACAAAAATTATGCAATAATAGGAACTGTTTTGTACCTACTTAGGACTTTGTGTCATGGCTCCCCCAACAAGTCCCTTTCTCACTGGTGATGCGCTAGGGACTTGCCATGACTGGTAGACACTGGGCTGAGGCAACCCCAACAGTTGTTATACTATAAGAGGTACGTGCTGAGGTCTGTGACAACTCTAATATTTTATTATCCTTGCGACATTAAACAAATACTTAAACTCCTAATATTACATGGTAGCATGAGCAAAGTGTATTTTGACAACCTCTCAAATCAAAGATTCGCTTATTTATCAAAATTAAATTTTGCCTAAGAATTCTCAGTTCCCAAAAAATGAGAAATTATTTTTTTGTGGCCCAAAAAACACGAAACAGTTCGATCTGAACTGAATGCAAAATACTTCCACTTTGCAAATTTTCCCCAGAAAATAACTCTATCCATACTCTGTACAATCTACATTCAGTCCCAAAGACTTGAAATGACATTTCAAATAAGACTTTTATAAAACAAATTGCTAATTTGGACTGACAAAAATTACCGAAACACGGAATTATGATTCTGAACATGAGGTAGAAATTCTACTTTTAATTAGTTGTCGTACTAATACACTCAATGGATGACAAAAAAATAACTGTTAATTATTTTTCCACCACCCCCAGCATTCAAAAACTAAGTCTATTATTTGTTAAATATAATAATTCAAATTTAGTAATTCACCATTGTCTATCAAAGGATGAAATTCTTGCTAAGTTAGAGCACACATTCATCTTCCTATTCTAAAAATAGAATGGAGTGAGAGAGAGAAAATAAAAATATACCTACATCTAATGTTGTCCCTCTCACACCCATTCCTTTCATTCGAAAATCGTTTTCTTTCCCTCCCCCCATACTGACACATGTTCATTTATTTACACGCATTACTTTCTTTCTATAGTTTTATGCAAATTTCCTGTCAGTCGTAGTTTGCAACTCACTACTCTTCTCAACCCTTGTTCGCATTATCTCTTTCTACAAATTGTGACATCAGAAAACGCCATATTACTCGTGTTAAAAACCATTAGAAAAGGTAAAAAGAAAAAAATACAAAACTGTAAGGCCAAGTGTAGGATAAGATATTAAAGGAAGGAAAATCGAGTGAAGAAATCTTCACCAATTCTAATTGTTGCCAGAGCTCGAGTATTATTGTTTTTGGCATGATTTACAACATCTGCTAACAATGTAAATGGTGGTGATTTATTAACATAAAATGGAACACTTTGTTCGTTTTGCATTGGTGGTGGTGCATGATATGACATTTGAGGATCAACATAAGAGTGTGCCAAAATCGCGTTTGGTTGATTCAAAACTGGAACATGTTTTATCAGCAATGAATGACTTGGAGCTGGAATTCTGGAAGACGTAGCTTGAGCTATTGTAGGTGCAGTCGTAGTCACGTTCAGACCAATAAACGAATTCATTGGTAAGATTACGGACAAGTTTAAAGTAAAATTATGTCTAGGTTGGCCTTCGATGTTGAGAGTTGAATCAGCTGGTTAATTGAGATGAAAATTGCATTCGTAGCTGCTGCTATTTGATATACTTTATACTTACTTATTTCTGATCCTCCTAAACCATACAATAGGGTAGAATTTTAATTAGAAAACAGATTAGGTAATTTTATTCAGAAAAGCTTCGCTATAAATATAAAACATTACAGCTTTTGAGAAAACATCTTAGTGTCATTTGACCCCTGCAGTGTACAATTCTGGATACACCCATGCAATCTTTGCACTGACGTAAAAGGCTTCTTTCTTTATTTTCATAATACCACCGAACCCAAAGTGTCTTGCACCATTTTTCTTCTTTCTCTTCTTTTTTTTATTTTTTGAGGGGGAGAATTTAGACCAGCCTTTTGATTGTTTTTTAGCCTGAAAAAACAACATATTTATCGGATATGTTCGTGGATGTACTTCATGTAGTCCTCGTTAAAGTGGAACGTATTGACAGATTCTATTATTAAAACTAATTCGAAAAATAAAATAGTTCGTGTCATGTTAGCGTGTGTCTTCGGTCGTGTATAACTTGTTTGCAGCAAACTTCAACGATTTTTCTTCAATCTACGCAGCATACCTACATATATACATACATATATTAGGTACATACCTATATATCGATTGAAATGCTGTACATAACTGAAGAATGAAGGTATAAAATGAAGATATTTCAATCAGCCTCGAACATCTTCCAGAATATAATATACCCACTAGCCAGAATACTTGCACACACATTGCAAATCCAGTGATGTCCTCTCTACTTTAGTTTAATAAGCTGTCTTTTTTCTGCACCGAATAAACAAAAGTAATCGATGTAAAAAAAAAAAAAAATTAATAAAATGGGACAAGGTACAAGGGAAAAGAGAAGAATAAGGAATAAGAGAAAGAGATAGAGTGAGAGAGAGAGAGAGAGAGAGAACGAGAGAAGGTAAGGAAGTTAAAAGTAAGAAAAAAGGTCGAAGTTTTACATACCTACACTAAGAAGAAGTGGATTACACTTTAAATGTTCATTGTTCAATCATGCATGTTTTGTATTATATAGGTACGCATAGTACGTCAAATCATGTTGTAGGCTACAGAGGAAATAGATGGGGTAAGGGGGCGACGAATATACATACTGTATGTACACGGAATATCGGATATTATCTGGAAAACATATCGTGTTACATTGCTGAATAATGTTATACAGCCACAAAAGGAATCAAAAGCGGTTTCAAATCATATCTGGAAATCTGCGGACCATCTGTCACCGGTACAATACCATATCGATTGATTTTATTGAAACGAAAAGGGAAGAAATATGAAAAAAACAATATGTGGTACACTGGTTTTACATGTAGCTATCATATGCATATGCAGGATCAACTGCAAATGGTTTTCAAAATATTTTCCGTCGAATCGAGGCTGCAAATGTTTTACGGAGACGATGTCATACTCTACCGTTAAAAATGTGTATTCTTTGCTGTCCCCGTCGAAAAAAAAAAGCTGGCAACTGTTTTGGGGAGGAGACCGGTTTTTACTCGTATTCAATTAAAAATTAGAGAAAAAATTGATGAAAAAGATCACAGATTTATGACGAATTACATTTTTAGGAGTATGAAATTTGAAAACCAACTCTAAAAGCTCCAAGTTTTCAAAAACTCTGTCCCCGAAATCCATTTTTTGCGACGTGGCGATTTCTACTTTACAAGCTGAGCTTCTTACGTGAAGTTAGCTTCGGTAAGATACATTATGCTTCTACTCTCGCATTTTCTCTGAAAAATTGTTGAACGAAGTGAAAGAATATTGTATCGAAAAATGCTGTCTCCATACAGCACAGGACCATGTTATTGCGAATGTTATGTAGCCCGAAATTTTTCGAAATTATTTCTAATAACTTACATTAAAGTTGTTCAAGAGAAAAAAAAAACTAGTAGGTACCTATGTTTGAGACCCTATAATCATAATTAGACGCAAGGATGGTTCCAAAACGTATTCGAAATCTATATTAATTTCTATAAGGTTTTTTTTACTGTGCCATCGACTTCAGAAGAATATCTGGACCGATCTTCATAATTAATGTGTTAAAAAAAAAGGTCTTACATTGTAAATGTGCTATCTAAAGTGAAAAAATGTATAGCTGTAACGGCCAAAAGAAGTGGTGTTGTACCTAGTTATGACCACTTTTGGGAGTACACCATACACGAGATATCAACGTACTTGAAAAGTAGTAATATTTCTAAAATAGATTCAGATTAGTCATCCACAAACTATAGTGGACCTTAACATTTGTTTGAGACTCAATAATATTTAAACACATCAGTGAGTTAACACGTTTAATAACATAATAATTTGTACGTACAGTACATATTTCTACGTTAATATTAATACATAGTCAATCACAATTCAACAAGCAAGACTATCTGTTCACCAGAGACTTCTACAAGAGAGGTTCCAGGTACTTAGAAGTAGCTGTTGGAGAGCTGAACTAAACTGAACAACTATACAACTGAATCGAGGGATTATATACTCGTTCAGGGTATGAAAACGTACGTGTCGGATAGGTAAAGTGAGGTAGGGTGTTGTTATTATAGGGTTGTGCTGACTCGTCGAGTACTCGAGGGACAGGTACAACTAGGTCATAAATATACAGAAGGTATATCTGTATATGTAAAATTAAATACGAATAAATTGGTGGTTGTTTACAAAGAGTTATAGGATGATAATTGTTGATAAATATCTACATTTTTGGTATTTGAAAATGAGTGAACGAATATGTTCGTCATTCTAAATAGACGAAATATACGTACAATAGCTCCTTGGTTGAAAAGTTGTGGATTTTAACACCCATCCCCTCACAATTTTTTTTGGCATTTTTTATTCCTATAAACATATTTTTAGTGGCCACGTGAGAAGAGGAGTGGAGGGTGAGACACCCACTTGGGCCAACCTGCGTTGTAAAAATTGAGAGGCAGTGACTTTTTTTTCTTTCTTTTTTTCGCTCTTTGACTGACCAATTGGTGTTTTTTTTAGGATTCTTTTGGGAAAAAATTTCAATTTTTTTGGGTATGTTGCAAAAATTGACCGCCTACACCCTCTCAACAACATCGTTTCGCGCGTCCCCAGCGTATTTCCCTCAATGTTATTAATAAGTTCACAAACTTTCACACGTGAAGAAGGAAGAAAACAAAGGGTGAGTGACGAAGGAAAAAGAGCCATTTTATGAAAAGGAGTTGTTACTTTCAGCATGTGCTAAGTGGGTTATCCCAAGAAAGATTTTAAGACTTAGTGGAAGTCTGCAGCATCACGGAGTGTAAATTATTATATTTTCTTCTAAGTACATACCTCACTTCCTTATTGTTTGTAAACTGAAAAACAAAAAGTGAAAGAGGAGAGAGAGATTTGAAAAAATCAGCTCTATCTCTCTTTCTCTTTATGGGCTGTGTGGCTCTCTCTTTCTCACTGGGGTCTTCCCTTAGGACAGTTATAAGTCTCATATCAAATTGCTACCCGGAGTTGGAGCCTACGAGTGACAATTATTAAAGCTTTATTTCGACAGAATACCACAAAACAAATTTTATTTTTCGGTTAAAAACTGTTTCAGTTGTCAATATTTTCGGCAAAAAACGCGAATTTTGAACTTTTCATGAGTTCGTCTGTGACCCTCGCCTTTTTTTCGAAAATTTAACATAAAATATTGGATAAAAATGACGTAGGTATGGTACCAATGAATGTTAGGTTTACGGAGAAAATGACAAAATATGAGCGGAAATTTCATAAAATAATGTGAACATCAGAGTTATAGAATTTTAAGAAAAATCTTTAGTTTTTGTCGTTGTGGAATATCTTGTTGTGAGAAAGTACTCTCATCAGAAGGTAAATTCAACAGAATTTAAGCGTGTTCAGCCACTTCATATTTAACATATAGGTAAGCCAAAACCAAGGCAAACACTGGCTATTTTAGAGCCAGTTTGGACGTTTTTTATACTGGCTTAATTACACGCACACAAACCTATGTACATAACAAATACATACGTAAGTGTGAATGGCCCAGTTGTGTCATCTCTTATGGTGAGAGATGGATGGCCGGTTTGTGTACAGATAGTGACATCATCCTATTGTTGAGATATGTCACGATTCGGTACTGGTACATTACTTGCAAGTACATGCAAGTAATTACGATTGAACGTAATTTATGTGTATTTTACATCACAAGGACAATTATTTGCCAATCCTTTGGGGCGGCAACTGTTGTTGAGGGGTCCAAGCCCCTATTCCTCATACCAGTGAGTCCCCACAGTCGTCATTTTTTTATAAGCTTTTATTCTACTCACCACTGCTATTTTAAAATATACCAATACTGTAGCCAACCTTCCGTAACGAAATAATATTTATTTCGCATGAAGCTAAAGCCAAAGAAAAATAAATAAAAGCTTATCTTTAAAAAATTTGTCTTTAACGTAAACCTATTTAACATAGCTCATACAAAACAATAATACAACAATAATTAATTTACATACTCATTTGCGTGGGCAAGATTTTAGTTAGTGGAAAGCTCACATAAATATTCCCCAGGACAACCCCTCTGAAAAAAAATAGTGGACAGAAGTGGTCTTGAATTTTTCTTTGAAAACTATTTTTCTTTGGAAATTTAGGGGAGCTCAGCCCCTCTGCGCCTCTGGCTACGCCCATGCACATACTCAAGTCCCAATACATACTCACCTAACTTATAAAACTTTTTTAATTAAAAAAATTCTTATTAAATTTCCTATTTATTAATCTGACTAATAGGTAAATTAAATTTTATTGTATTGAAAATAAAAATAAAAGTTTTATTTAAAACTAAAAAAAAAAAAAAAAAAAAGAACAAATTTCAACTGTACCAACTGATTTAGGTCATTGCACGAAAAAGACCTGTACTTATCTACCTACATTACCTATACATTTTTTAATTGGGTACCTACCTACGTTTTTCCGTAAATTTCATCACAAACTGCAGGACAAAATATCATTATAACTTAATGCGAGGCCTACGTTATTTGTTCCTGTAAAATTACAACAAATTTGGACTTTTGACATTTTTTCCCTCAAATTTCATACAAAAATTCACAAAAAATCGCTTCAGATTGGTCTTGCCTCAAAAAAACTTATGTTCAATTCACAAACCGAATATTATAATCAACGAAAATTCGGTTGATCTATCGTCACACTTAATTAAGTTTTCTCCGATTAGAAATAAAAATGGCTCTCACGATTTTTCCAGTCAAGTCTATTCATTCTCTGATTCAAGTAAAATTCAAAGCCTATAATACATATGAGGTCTGTTCTGTTAGCCACGAAAATTAAAACTTTCAACACTGATGTTACCCTCAAGGTCAACTGTGGAGTTATTTTCGTATCATAACAACATGGAAGATTGTCAATTTGGCGTACTTTTTGTATATGAGGGTAACACCTACACTTGTTCGTGGAGTAGGTGTAGGAAATCAGCACAAAGGCAGAGTGTTTTAATTATAGGCTGATACAGGAAAGAGATGGCTGTTATCAGCAATGAGGTAGTTCTGTGTTAACGGTATTACATTTTGGCATTCTTTTTGGATCAACATTTTCTCAACCCAATCACTTTATTTGAATCATTTTTTGTAAGTTAATAAGTTTTGGAATTTTTATCATCGAATTTTTTTCTAAAAATATGGCCAATAAATTGAAAAAAAAAAAAATATACATAGTTTTCAGAATCTTTCCTCTTATCCCTTGGGTGCTATTTCAATTGTCTTATGAAAACACTAAACTTGGCAAATAGAACAAACCTACAGCCATTTTATCTAAAAGTTTTGAAAATGAAACCTTAATTGGGCTTGGAAACTTTTATGAAAGGAATTATTTATTAATCACCTACCCTGAATGAAAATTCAGTGAAAGAGGGTCTGTACACAGAGATTCTTGCACCCGTATTTTAAAACATTTCTTAAAATTAAGTGAGACTTAAGTACTCATTCAACCAGGTTTATCCTATACTTGTACATCCGATAGTTAAGTAGCAAATCTTTACTTGAGTATCATTCCAGAATACGGGTGTTGGTCATTTAAAATTATTATTTAGAAGAATAGGTAGGTACTACAGATATCTACACTATGTATAAGCTAGATACCTAACTGTTGGCAAAAAATCATTTACAATGCACAGCTTATGCAGAAAAAGTTATTTTCAAATAACTGCTTTATGTTTATTAATTTGTGTTCTCTTTAAGATTGAAACAAGGTTACTAAAAATTATTGTTACAGGGAAAAAAATGAATTTTTTATTTTTAATAAGGTATTTTGTATTCAGTTATTAGATTAGTGTGTATAAGCGTGATATAAATGGGTACACTTGTGTGTGTAAAGTTCCAACAGCTTTTGTTTACTTTGGTGCGATGTAGTAAGGAAGAGAAGGTGGGTAAAAACAGGCAAGTTAGGTATCTATGTTATATATAGTGAAGATATCTGTGGTAGGTACTATCCAAGAAAAGAAAAAACTATTTTAAGTAGGTCTTCCTTGAAAATATGCTTATTAACTTTTTATCTTTTATCATTGTTCGGTTCTTCATTGAATCTGTAAAACAAAATAGTAGCTTGGATGATTAAACTAGTTACCAATGTAAGGAATCAGTTAAAATAAAAAGACTGATGAAAGAAATTAATGACTTCTTGCACACAACTGATTGGGGAAATTATTCTTTACTTTCAGAGAATCGAGGTTCCAAAAAAACACTCGGGACTGACTGCCAAATGCAAGAACAATAATTGAAAAATTCTTACTTCCCTACACAAACATCTCATGATAAATAATTCTTATTGGTACATATAGCTAAGAAAGTGGCGAGGCCAAATCCTAATTCTAATTGTTTGCCTCTGTAATTGTCTGCACTTCTGTCTACCCCCTCTTCCTTCTTTGACACATTCCTCGTAAAAAAAATCTATTACAATAACACAGACGCCTTCTTCAAAGAGTTTTTTTTTTCCAGTATTGGACTAAAATACCACTTTGCAGAAAAAAATGGACGAAAACCTCAACTATTGAAACATTAGGGAAACACAAGCGCCACTCAATATGAACAAAATTACTAATTTTTGAGACCAAAAACTTAAATGAACACACTTCAGCGCTACATCCATGGGAAATCTCAAATAAAAAAATTTAAGTCCAGTAATACTACTTTGGAAAACCTAGTTAACCAATTTGCACAATTCAACAAACAATTCCAAGTTCAAAATGGGAGAAAAAATTGTATAAAATAATCAATAGTTATCGATATCTAACAAACATATCGATCTATCGAAATTTTATAGTCACAGATTGAAGTAAAATACGAAAAATAACCCCTTACGCCGTAAATATTGAAAAAATCAACATGGGTGACTTGTTTTATCCAAGAATGTTTTTTTTATTTTACATTTTTCTTGGAAACTACTGAATCAATAGGCACTGAGCTCATATTATCAACAACTTTTTTTCCCAACTTGTCAATTTTGTCATATAAATACCTACTCTTTTTCTTCAGAAAAAATCAGCAAACCCTGCCCATGAGTGTATTTTATATTTGGCACTTTTAAGACTGTTTTTAACAGATTCTGAAGCTTGATATGAAACAGGAAGTGACACAATTGGACACCCCACATTCTCAAAGTGGTCGCTTATAGTCTGTATGCATTTTTACTGACAAGGGGGCCATGGCCCTTGGGCCCACTCTTAGATGCGCCACTATGCTAAGACGATTCTTACACACTTGATAAATACTTGTGGTAAACCTACTTATCCATAAGAAATTTGTTGATATATCTCGGAGATCCCCATAAGGGCCACTCATCAAAAAACATGATACAAAAGGACCACAGACACTTAGACGTAAGAGCCATTTTCATTGCCCAAGAAGACTAATTAAAGAGGGCGTAAAAGCCACTTTTCATAGCCCATGTGAACCAACTGAATTATATGAAATTTATGAAACTTTAAAATTTATATAAAACCCTTGAAATGCATAGGATTGAATTTGACACATCTGTAATAATAAATATGAAATAACTAGGTTGACTACACATATGTTAAAATTTATAGAATAGCCTGTACAGCACACACATGTCATTGAAACATTTCATTATTTTTTGTTCAAGTTGAAAATGGCGCTTTTGGGTATAATTAAAAATAATATTATCTACAGGCTGCTAGGAAAGTGGCGCTTTTTGATAACCTCTTTTTTTTTTAATACCTGGCCCTATTGGGATTTCTTAGTCATTTTTAATAAATAACATTCTTGTATACCAGATTTTTGTGATAAGAAGCCACAATCAGCACTTCAGATTCATTTTTGCATTTGCCTCTTTCAATTTAGGTAGAGACTGTTGAACTTATTTATTGGAATCGAATATTGATTGACTGCATAATAATAGTAGAGTACCATATCAAGATACAAATGAGAACACATATTAAACCACAAAAAGAACAGTATATATTGTACATGACATAACATCATCTGTTAAGTCATTCCATAAGTTACAACAAGAATTGTAAGTAGCAAAGTTTAACACAGCTGAGTCTAATGTGAGCCAACAGTTGTTTCCAATATTATTTTCGTCTAAAGCCCTGCGTGCCTTTTAGTTAACTACCTACGATTTTTCAATAATTCACGCTTGTTCATTTTTTTTTTGGCTCAAATATTTCTTTTACACATTTTTAATAGACTAAGTATCTCAAAGGTCAATGGTACGTACAAAATTCAATATAAATCATGCAAAAACTACGTTCAAGTGACTACAGACATACAACTACAATAATAAACCCAAAACTTATAGACAGCTTTGCAGCAAAAACAAAAAGAAAATCAAACACATTCCTTGAAACGCACCTGAAACATTTAAAAGAATCAACTTTTACTTGTGAAAATAAAAGGGGGAAAAAATTCTATTTATTCTGTAATTAAAGTTTTTTTTTTCATATTAATGGTTAACGACGTGCATCACAACGAGAGAAAAGAAGATGAAAAAAATTTATATTCGTCATAAAAAAGATTTATGCTTTATATTCTGATAGATATATGTAGCCTACCTATTCGTTTCTCATTTATTATTATGATTATGATTATGATTATTTATTATTATTATTATTATTATTATTATTATTGTTATTTATTACTTTTTTACGTTTATTTTTATTCCATTTCTATACAATAAAATAAAATATTCGATCTAATTTTTCACTTTTTCTCTCACTGGCAATAGGTATACTATCTTAATGGAAAAAAAAAAAAACAAGAAGAAAGAAGAACTCATTCAATGATTAGGATGCTCTAATTGAGAATGAGGTGTAAATAAGACCATCGCTAATTAACGTGTAATTATATTTGGGGCACTTTCCACGAATTTAACTGTTTTTATCAAATATTCTCATCGGATTTTATTATAAAATGTCAATTTACAGTTTAGTTTTTACCATAGTGCATTTATTTTCTAATTGCTGCATTAAAGAGAAAGAATAGAGAAAAAGAAGAAAACTTCGTCAAAATACTTTTTCTTTCTTAATTACAGGCGTAAAAGCGAACCACCAACGATGTGGGGCGAACCCAACTATGTTATTGAGAACATTGTCAGAATATACTTCATTTCATTTATTTAATTATACTAATTCGAAATTTAAAATTTTTCCTGCAAGCACTAGAGTAGAGCTTTTCATTTCATGAAACTTTAATAGAAGCAGAAAAACATATTGGTTGGTGGTTAGAAAGAATTCTTAAGCTTTGGAGACCTCAACATAAATCGAATTATTTCTTTCATTACATACAAAATCTGGCTACTGGTACAAAGGACGTAAATAAGAGGAATGTCCTGGGGTGTCTGACACTTTAGCTCCGAAAAAAGCTGCACATATAAAAAGAGTGTGAAGCTGTAGATGACTGCGTACATTTTCCAAATAGTTAGTTTTTCATTTTGTAAGAGAATTTTCTTTCCTATGTGTACTTAATTATTCACTGACTTTTGTAAGTTACATTATTAAACTGTCTCTACCCTTGTCTTTCTATGCAGTCGAATATATCCAAAAATTCAACGATAGTCAACATATACTTACAGTAAAATCTCAATATAACGAACATAGATATAACATACTAAAACGAATTGCCTCAATGTAGCGAACAGGTAGTCCAGTCCTTGGACATTCATATGCTTGCCTAGGAACTTGGATATAACGAATTGTTAATATAACGAATCATTTTTCTCGTTTCATGAGGATTCGTTAAATTGAGGTTCCACTGTATTACAAAATGGAGACATGTATATCTACAAATTTACTCGTAACTGTAGTTTCAGGAATCATTTCCTCCATTTCTTGAAACAACATCAATTTTTTTCAAGTAAGAATTTGTCATCAAAACTTTACATACCTGCATATTCAGAGTTCTATCTCCAAAAAGTAATCTGTCACTAACTGAGATTGTGAGAGGTTTTATTTGTTTAGAGGGAATGAAGGAATAACTTCGTAATAGGATACAAAATAGTCTTTCAAATAGGTAACAATTAAATCAAATTAGATTTGAGTGCAGGGACAGAGAGGGGTCATGTAAGCAGCGGTGTTTTAAAAAAATTTTTGACCAGGAACTTTACTTTCTTTAAAAACATTAATAAAACTATTCCGCGAGCAAAGAGATTAAAAAAAATGTTCATATGTATTTTGTATTCGATAACATTCATACTAGTATGTATAACAGTTTTTTGTTTTCAAAATTTCTTGAGAACACATTGCATAATTATGCCCCATTTTGAAATACCTCTGCATGTACCCAAGTGTATTTTAGTAAATAATTATTCAGAATTGTTTCTTAATGAGTAGGGCTCTCTCAGAAAGTCTAGCCCCAGGGGAATCATCACTTTTTCGCCTCTCTCGGGCCCTGTATGTATGTTGTGTAGCACATCCAATATTTGTGCAGAGTGAAATGACCATCTTGACATCGATCTTCTGTGCATTTGATCATGTAAAAAGAGAGTAATGTTACATTCGAGTCCACAGAGATAGCATGTTCTACACCATATAGTCATAATTGAACGTACCTTCAATGAAGTTTCGTAGGAACCAAGTAAAAATTAAAACTCCATACGTGTATGAAATACTCACACCATGGGATAATTTGTTCAAGAAGTATAAGTTTTATCCAAATGAACGTATTTGAGTCAGAACTTTTGGACCAGATGCGAACAATTTCCATTTTGTTTTGATTTTTGAGATAACTTTAGGGAGTAATTATGGGTCCTCGAAATACAATAAAATACACTTATTACAATTTTTCATCGCAAGAAGTTAAGAAGTACCTACGTGCAATAAAATTATGAAAAAGTTCAACATTAAATAAAACCTATGCTGGAAATGGTCATTGAAGCAAAACAAGAATTGAGACCTGAAAATAGTAATATGAAGACCATCTTTAAGAAGACATTAGGAGAGTAAACAACAACAAAAACAAATGTAAATTTACATTTTCTATGAATTTTAAATGGCATCTTCTCAGTTGATAGTACAGTTTTGAAGATGAAAAATTTACGAAATCATCAAATTCTACACTGAGTGACTATGTACAATTAATACGAAGTTTTGATGACACATTTTTACTTAAAATGAACTGGTGTTTCAAGAAGTGAAGAAAATAATTACAAATACTACAGTTATGTTGATTTGTTCACGTAAGTGCACAAGTAGTAACTTTTTAAATTTGTTGTGCGTGCACAGTGTTGTTTCAAAAATATTTTTTGATCCCCTCCCTTTAATTTAGCCAAATTACTGCTTGCAACTCCAAAATTTCTGATGGATGTACTTTCAGCCACGCACCCACAGAAGTCAGCGCGTATATATGAGTGCTGTGGTAAGTTTTCTACATGCTTGTCTCCATTTTCTAATATAAATGTGAAGAATTATGGATTGTACATAATGAAAATAGTAGACACACTTAATTAAATAATGTACCATACAAGACTCATTCAATAACCGAGCATACATAAAAATGAAAACGCCAATGGTGGACACATTTAAATAACGTACAATACAAAACTCAGTCAATAACTAAACACGCATAAAAAAGGAAACTTCCATTCCATCTTTCAATTCTGGTATTTTATAATTGAATAAGTTATTAAAAAACAAGAAAAGTCATACAGTATTATGTGCAAAAGAAAAATGAAAATGAAAAAAATTGAAAAACATTAGACCTGAATATAATAATTCTGTTCGATTTAGGTAGTGACAGTTGGTGAATCATTAAATTTGAACTCATTTGACACTTCCAAAAAAAACTGCAACCGTGCACATGTTACAAGAAGACAAATGATGAGGGTAGAGAGATAGACACAAAAAGTGAAAGATGGTTTTTTATTTTTTTCGTCCCTATTCGCATTTTTTGTAGTTTTTCTATCAACAGATCTTAAAACAAAATTATATTTTTAACAATTTTAAACAAAAGAAAATTCCAATTTTCTTAACTTGTATAGGACAAATCCGGATAAAACCAAGTGCAGGGAAATTGCAGAAACATTTATTTCAAAATATCAAAGTTGCCTCAATAATTTGATTGACAAAAAAAATTAATACCAGAAAATAGTCGAAAATTTCCAAATAAATGCTAAAAATGAAGAAAATCTCATTTCCAGCCATATATCAATAAACCTGAAAATCTGAAAAAATTTGTGGTATAGTAGTATACAAAAATATCAAAAATATGATGAAACAACATTTTGTGAATATCTTTTATTCATTTTTCAATTGAAATCTTTAAGTTTCATAAATTTTTTTTTGTGGTCAAAAAAATCTTCGATTACCTTGAAGAAAATTTGAATGAAAGGTTTTAGGAAATTAACAGGTTTAATTTTTTTCAAAAATATCGAACAATTAGAACTCCAATAAAAAAATATCTCTGCGACGCATCAACCACGCAGTAGGGTAACCAGAAAAAAATTCTTGGATGGCCCAAATAAGGGCCATCAACTTTTAAGATGGGCGGTATAAAAAATTTTTTTTTAAAGTTAGAGAGGGGGCTGGTGATTATAATAAATTATAAGTAACTTTAATATCCAATCCAATCTCACTCCTTAAAATGTTAAATGTGAGGTAATGAATAGATAAACCTGAGAAATGTAAAAAGCACTTAAATCTTAGAATAAAATTATAAAAATTAAAAGATAAAAGTCAAACTGTGTTAGAATTTCACTGTTTCTCAGTATTATTACATCAAATTAAGAGATATGAATGAAGTGATATGACTTTGCATAACAAACTGTAATGCACGTGAATATAACAATGGTTCAACAAGTAAAAACAAACTGAATAACACGTCGATTCTTATCGCATAAAAGCATTAATTTTCTTCATAATTTTTCAAAATTGATACGATATATGGGATATAAAAAATTGTTGGCGCAGTACCATGAGCCATGACAAACTCTCTTATTTAGCTGTTTTACATATTAAAAAACATGTATCAAAAAATATTGATTTCGAAAAATTCATTATGTTATTTGCCGCTGATCACTGCAATCGTTGAATTATTTTATAATAAAAATAGAAGTGTTATTCCAAAACCATTTTATATTTCTCAGTTTTATAATCAGTACCTCATATTTAACATTTTATGGAGTGGGATCGGATATGATATTAAAGTTACTTATAATTTATTATAGTCACCAGTTCCCTCCCCAACCTTATGTATTAATGATCTACAACTCATGATCGGCGCTTTTCCACAGGTACCACCTCCAGGTCTAGCCACTGCACTGAATGCAATAGTTGTATTTTCTTTTGGAAAATACACTAATGACGAATGAAAAACCACATTTTTGTGGCCCCCAGAGAGGAGGAAGAGGTTAGAGGGAATATCAACCCTGGTGTACGTTATCTTACGACCAAATAAACAAATTTTGAAGTTTAATTCAAGTTTTTAAACATAAGGCCATTTGACTACCTTAACTGAAGACATATCCTATTATAATAAAATTCTTATAAAAAGTTTCCATAAGTAATTTCTTTAATTTTTCATATAAGTACCTTACCTATGTAACTGAAAATTATTGGTTTTCGTTGATATGAATAGATAGGTATTGACAATTTTCTAAGTTTTTTCTCGCCATACTTGTTTATGAAATTGTTTATAATTTTATAAAACTTCCATGATTTTTTTTCTTTTAATTTTCATAATAACAGATAAATTTATTTCCAATTCATGTGAATGCTTCTGAAGTACCTACTGTCTACCTATTGTCAATTATTATGCAAAGATTTTGCCTTAATTATTCAATTATGCAGTCCTGAATTATTGAAGACCAAAACCCTTTACACCATCACAAATTTTAGTGAAATTAAATTTTCTAAATCCAAACATTTTTTTAAATAATGTAATATGTGAAACTCTAACAAATACTTCAATTTTTGGAACATTTGACAAATCGCATAAAATTTATGTACCAACTTCAAACTTTTTTTTGCAAAATTTTTTATACAATAAACTTTTTTAAGTAACAAAATTATTTTTCATTAGTCTAGTCACTCAAGTTTCGGTGCGACAAATTATTAATGTGTGTATAATGTATATTATTAAAATTAATTTTTTAGAAGGTTGGTTTGTTGAATAGAAATTGAAGCAATAAAATTAGGTAAATATAATAAAATTTTTCAACCGTATATTGCAGAAAATAATTATCTGTCACACAACATTTGAAAGTTGCAAAAACCGAACAAAAAAGGAAAATAGAAAAGAAAGAAAGAAGAAAGGAAATAAAGAAAGAAAAGAAAGGAAAAGAAAAAAAAGAAAGAATGTAGAAAGAATGAAAGAAAGAAAAAATGGGATGTTCGGTAGGTGAAGAAGTGGTCATTATTGGACAAAGGGAAGGAAAATGAGCCAACATCGAAATAATTTCACTTTCCACGTCCGTGCTCACAACAATTAAATTAAATAATAAAGATATATTGTTTCTAATCGGTATTACACTTCACCCAAACCGTAGGCAAGAAAAACATTAGGTACGTCGCTGCTGAAAAGAGAGAAAGAAGAAAAATTGGTTTCTGAAAGAAGAAAACACCGAATTGTTCTAAACAAACGAAAGAAAAAAGTTGATGTATTCACTTTCTATATTATGAACGTCACCATTTCGAAGAGGTATGTGCCCCTTAGTTAGGCTCTATGAATTCATCATCAGCATTCCGAATTTTTTGTTCTTTTTTACCCAGTTTTCTTGCAAACGGAGTATTAAAATTAACCTCACAACTGGGTTAGGGTGGTGATGATGAAAATTATCCATTTCATGAAAAAAGAAAACGATTGGTACAATTTTTCCATTTTTACGTAATTTTTTTATGTATATATATATATATATATATATAATAAAATATATAATAAAATTCAATCCCACTTTTTGTATATTTATTACCGTTTTTTGGAAGATTCACAACATTTTAATTTCGAAAAACACTACTCTTCTCTCACTTCACGATTTCTCAGATTCTATTTAAGCTACAAAGTTATGGTTTGTGTTATTGAAGAGAAAATTTCTTTGAGTTTTCTCATAAAATTAATTTTTTTATCGTCATTATTGTTTTAAAATCGGCCATAAAAAACTTCAAATTAATGAGAAATTTGCGGTTTTTTAATTTTTAATTTATTTCAAAAATTAATAAAGGCAAAAAAAAATTTTTAGCGATGACCCCCCTATTTTTTAACAACAAATTCACTTCCACCATCAGATTTCATCTAAAATAAATTAAGCACGAGATAACAGTGAGAGAAAATACAAGAACAAAGCTGGGCGCTCTGTGTGTTACTATACATATATAGGTAGGTATATACATATATACATTAATAAGGAGTGCTTTCTGCATAATAATTCGTCACCATCGGACACTGAAGGTAACTTGCATGAGTAGATGTATGATTTTGGTCATATATGATTTGTAACTGGAGTGGGTGGAGAGGGGGCGTAGACCATTCCTCCCACTCTCTAAAATATACATAAATTATAAAGTGGCGGAATTTTTTTTACTGTGTGTCAGAAAGGAAGTACATCATGCCCCTTTTTATTCTATTTTTGATATTTTTCCATTCACTGCAGGTTAGGTCATGAAACAAAAACTTTTCTGCCACTAAAGTTAATGTTCCCCATTGACAGCTTCCTAAAAGCAAAATTTTTTACTGTAAAATGTTTGACTCATTACTGCTCAAACACTATTGGGCCTATGAAAAATTAGTTAATCACTTTACTTGTAGTAAATTGTAGAAGAAAACTTATTCTTAGGAATAAAATTTCTGTAGAATCAATCCTACCTGAGAAAACTACAAAAATCACGCTGAAATATGGTTCAAAACATTTGGGAACTGAGGAGGAAGTATCAACTTGTGAGATGGTAAGTGTGGAATTTTATATAGTTCTAGGTCCAATATGATAAGCCTCCAAAGGACAAAACATTATCTTTCTTATTTTTTGAGAAAAAGGGGGTCACAATATGGCAACCCAAAAAGTACACCACTTTACCAAAAATACGCTAAGGTGCGTAGGTATATGAAGATATTTGTGTACCCGAATTTTGTGTTCACTGTTTTGAGAAAACTACAGAATGGATAGAACTGAAAATTTCACGAGAGATAGATTTTATACATATAAAAACAGGTCTGAAAGAAGTTTGATGCCTATCGGTTTAATAATTTCAGAGAAAACTGAAAAGCAAAAAATTTTCTGGAAAAATGGTTTTGAGGAAAAAAAAAGAGAGATTTGGTTCAAATTTTCACGAAATGTTTTCCTTAAATAAGTGCAATCTAATAGAACCATAGAAATTTGGTGCCTATTAGTACAGTAGTTTTCGAGAGAACTAAAACAAAAATTCCTGAAAAAATTTCACATTCACAGTTTTGAATAAGATAAAACTGAAATTTTCAAGCAAAATATTTCTTACATAGGACCAGTTATGATAAAAGTTTAGTGCATATTGGTTTTGTAGTTTACAAGAAGACTGGAAAAGAAAAATTTGCCCGAGAAAATTTTCTGTTCACAGTTTAGCGAAAAATTATTAACGGATGAAGCTGAAATTTTCACGAGAGATGGTCATCATATAAGAACAGGTTTGAAAGAAGTTTGGTGCCCATTAGTTGTATATTTCAGGAGACAAGGCATTCTGAAATTTATTGGTTGAAAGAGTCAAGATTTATTTTCGAATTCAATGACTATTATTAATAAAATTTGTTTTCTTAGTTTAATCGTTCCTTGCTTGTTTTTAGAAATTATTTTTTAAAGTATTTTTATTCAGGATACATCGAAGTTTTTATGATATTAAGATTTTCGATGATGGATGATTAGGGAAACTAGGTTTTCTAAGAAAGTACTGATGCCCGATTTTTTTTTCAGTTCTGTTAATAACGTTACACAGTTTTATTGGTTAGTTTTTAAAAAAGGTTGAAGTTTTCATTTTTTACCGTAGCCAACCTATATGATAAACCTGAATTCAAAATTTAAGAAAAATTGAGAAAAAAACAAAAAAACTATGTATAACTACCTATAATTATCGATGTTTTATTGACAAAGTTTTATCGGTTTTTTATGATTTTTGGAAAACGTTTGAAGCAATAATCACTAAATTAATGCCACATTTTTTTCTATAAGTATTCAGACCATCTCCCCATCAAAATTTCAGCCTTATTTGTCTATTATTGTAGTTTTCTCATAATGTTGGAAAATTGCACTATTGATGTTTTAGTTGTTTTATTGCCATAGGTTTTTCAGTTTTTTTTAAGGTATTTTGCAGAATCTACTCAAGAAATAACCATGAAATTTTAACCAAACGTGCTCCTATGCGGAATTAATCTCACGTGAAAATTTCAGACCTATTCTTACAGTAATTTAGTCAGAATCCTGGATAGACCACTTACCCAGGAGCATTTCTTTTTCATTTTTTTTTTTAAGACTAATGTAAAACAGGTCAAAGTGGAATATGGTGTCATTCGGGTTAGTTTTCTCATGAAACGGATAATGTTCATCATTTCCACACCTAGTCCCTCTGTGAGATCAGTGTTAATGTTTGCAAACGAATTGGGTGAAATAACAAAATATCTTCTAACAGAATGGAGAAATTTGCAGAGAATGATTAAAAAAAGGGTCACGTCCTTGTTAAACAAATCAAGAAAAAAGTTCCTCCTCATCCCATTCTTCCATGATCAAAAAGACGAATGTGTTGCCTATCAAAATTATTTTAGGCATTGAACTAAAAATATGTGACAGAATAGGTGAGAGAATTCTGTCTCATTTAAGAATCAAAAACTATAGCGGAAAAATTTATTGGAGAAATAAAATCTAAATTCTAAATGAAAGTACTTTGTAAATAAAATTGGTCATGAGAAACTTTCCGAAATTTTTCTCTAAAATTCTAAGAATTAGATTCTCCCAGTTTGGAACATTCTAAATCTATTTTGACTTGCCCTAAAGAAAAGTAAAACCTGGTATAAAATCATTAAAATTTTTTGGAGAAGACATATCCACCCACTCTATCTTTTAACACTGAGAAAATACCATTAGTGTAGACGTCTGCGTGGTCAAGTGATTATCAGAAAGTTGATAGTTTGAGACCAAAGTCGAGACCAGCCGCCGTCAGCTCATTCCCGATACAAAATGCCGACGTATTCGATTTGGTTATATTGGTGCTCCAGTATCGCAAGCGTCTATGAATCGACAAAGATAATATCCGTTTAGGTATTTTCAGGTGCGTCAGTAAAGACTTGAGAAAAGCCAATGACTTTTGCCACTGTTAAAAATCTCATCTATTTCATGAAGAAAATAAAAATTCCTTCAATACTGAGACATTATCACGAGTCATCCAATTCTTAACTACTGACAAGGCTGGAGTTAGAAGGGCCAGAGATGCCACTGGTGCCGTTTCGCCACAAATTGAGGACCTCTATAAAAAGTGTGCATAAGGGAGAGGTTTATTTCCATTAGTCGAGTTCCTGAAATTTAGTTTTATGTTAAGCTCAGCGTCAAATAAGTTGAGCTCTAAAAAGATCGGCAATATGGCATACAAAAATTTAAGTGCGAGGATGTATAAATGTTGAATGACCAATGAGAAATAATGTTGTATTAGTGCGCTTTAAACATCAGAGCACAACTTATTTGGCGACGAGTATGGTTATTTTTTGTTTGTTTCCATAATTTTGTTTTCCATTTCCATTATGTTCGCTTGTTTTACCAAAATTTCTCATTCGGTTTCCCGTTCAGATTACGTTTCCATTCCCATTTTCTTTTTAAACTTGCTCCGTATAAAATTTTCCAACTTCTATTCAAATATCAATAAATTGATAATTTTTCAATATTTTCCTAAAAATGTGGATATGTTTTTTCAGATTGGTCATTTAGTTTCAGTTATTTTTCCATTATTGGGCTATTAATTGTGGTTATGAATGGAATTGATAACTGATAAGAGTTGATAACCTACATGTTTTAAATCAAACAGCATATGAATTTATACTAGAGATACAATAACTTCATTTTACACGACGTTCAGTGAGGTCAGCTATCCCTACTCCATTAAACCTATACGCCCAATTTAAAATACATAGGATATATACGTTTTTACCCGAATTTTTGGTCATAATTCTCCTATTTAATGACATAACTACTTTTTTATAATAAATGAAATTTTAGTGGAAGTTTCGAAAAATAAAATGAGCCCAAAAACAATAAGTTTAAGCCCTTAAATCCGAGAAAATTGAAAAAGAAAATGAAATCGTGCATCAAATTGGCTTAATTTAATGTTATCAGTAAACTTAACCCTAAAGAGAACTAATTATAACCACTCGTTTTCATGAATTCACTGTTAGCCAAATCAAAGCTAAAATTAAGGTATTATTTACAATTCGGCGATGGCAATATTTTTTTTTAAATTCATGTAGACTTAATTCGTCTTCAAATTTATGAGAAAAAAATTCAGTTATCTTCAATATCTAATGATTAAAACAGAAATGAAATTAGAGTACTTATTATCATCTGTTACAACATTTTTAACGAATATAAAATGTCTATGAATGGATGATTGTGGAGTGTTTGCTGCGCTACCTAGTTTCATCTTAACTTCTAATATATTACTATGTATGGAAAACTCAACAAGATAAACAGAGTGAAATAAAGACAGGAAGTATGAGGAAACAAAAGAATATGCTGGAAAGCGTGATGCTCCATACAAATCACCAATGAGTGAAACAGAAACAGAGAAAAACTGGTTTTAATATTAGCTTTCTCTTTCTGATGTTTGCTGAAATAACCTTTTTCTGAATATTTTTTCCTTTCCACATACCTCTAATGTTTATTTCATTTTTGTTGTCCCACCAATGGCTGTTCAAGCAGTCCATTTGTTGTAATCACAGAGTATTAAATACAATACAAGACACTTGTCCATTTAAACCTGCTATGAAAAACAGCACCACTTGTGAAGTAAGTAGTGTCCCCTTCATTTTGGTACCAAATTTAAAGTTGTTTACCCTTATAAGGGCTCATTAACAATGATGAGAATTTTTTTTTTTGTTTTAATAATTGAATTAAATGAACAAATAAATATAACTGATAATTCAGAAACAACATCAAACCAAATTTCATAGATTAAAATTAGAAGATAAATATTTCCTTCCTTTGGAGCGGGCATACTTTTTCTTGAAAAGCAGCGCTGTTTTTTATCTCACGTGGATCCTCTTCTGCTCTATTATATTCAACACTCTGATGTAGTAATATATAGTCAAAGGGTTTTAATCAAAGATGGAAGTTGAATTGAATTCTACATCTACACATATATGCTACACCTTGTAACAGATATGTTTGTCATATTATTATATTAACTACATATTCGTCTATACAAAGAAACATATTTTATTCTGTACATTTATCCCTTTTAAATTGTACAGTTAACTAGCGAAAGTACCATTACTTCCTGCCAGCACTCACAACATATTTTTAATGAAATATTCGATGACTTCAGTATATTGGTCCCTCGAATATTGTCAAATAAATAAATCCCTGTAATCAGTAAATCCCTAATTCTTACCTAATACCATGTAAAAATATAGTTATACCCTGACAGGGTATGTAAACTTTTGTTTGCACTAAAATAATTCTGCTGTAATTTTATATTCTCTCAGTCTTAATATGGTAAATTCATACTGTCTCAGTCTTAGTACTGTGTTTGATCAAGTTGTCTTGAACATTGTACTTTTATGTGTACAAATTATTATTTTAATAGATTGTTAAATCTTATTGTGAATTTGAATTTTATTTAAAGTGCTTGTTTAAGCCCATATAACGATCGACTCAATTTTAATACATTCTCATCGCAATTTAAATTAATGCCGATACCATTAGGTATTTCTAAATATATATCCTTTTCAACTTTGCCATTTAGAAAGGCACTACAGATATCAAGCTGAGGTACATCATGACCAAGACTATTACTTACCAATAACAAAGTCCAAATAGTCGAGAGCTTAGCTACAAGTGAATACACCTCTCCAAAATTAAAGCCTCTCTCCTGTTGGAATCCACAAGCAAAAATTCTAGCTTTATAAAAAACATTATCACAATTATCTAATTTCTTATTGAACAACCAATGACAGGTGGTGGTAGGAGCATTTTTGGGTTTTTTAACAATTTCCCAAGTTGAATTCACAGAAAGAACTTCAATTTCTTTCTCAGTCACTTTCTTCCAGTTTACAGATTCTGGAGATCAAACAGGTTGATTATAGGTTTGTGGATGTTCACAAGCAGAAATAGGAATACAAAAACAAGAATTTACTATATCATTAAAACACGAATTAACACTAACATCAATTTCAATGTTTTGAACATTGAATTCATCAACTTCATTCATAATGATGTCTGTCTCGTCATAACGTTTTTCAGTCACTCAACTTGTTAAACTCTACAACACATGATAAATATACCTTTTTTTTACTAACATCAAGCAACTTATAACCAGCAGGGGCATATCCGATGAACTTCAACTTTTTACTTTTAGCTTTAAATTTGTCCGATCCATATTAGAAATTGCACATACAGGCATCGCACCCAAATACCCTAACCTTAGTGTAGTAAAACTTTTCTTGTGCCATTTTTTGAAAGGGACAAAATTTTTATTTGTTGGACATCTATTAACAATGTAAGTGGCATAGGCGATAGATTTAGACCAATAAATTTTATCTAAATTATTTTCAACTATTAAGGTTCTAGCTCATTCCACTAAAGTTCAATTCAGCCTTTCAGTTTTATCATTCTGTTGTGGACAGTGTCGAATGGTTCGTTTGATTTGTATTCCTTTTTGACTAAAGTGTTCCTTAAATGGTGCATTTAAATATTCAGTATCACAATCGCATCTAAGTTGTTTTACATTATATCCAAATTTATTTGAAACTAATTCGTGGTAGTCTTTAAATTTATTTGGAACTTTGGATTTAAGTATTATTAAATAGATAAAGGTGGAAAAAATTTGTGTAGTTGTCTAAGAAAGTAATAAATTATTTCTTGTTGTTATAACTTACCAGGCTGATAAACCCGCAAAAATCCGTGTGTACTAGCTGTAATGGTTGTCTTGTATTTTTCTTGTTTCATTTAAATTAATGTCCGTGTTTTTTGCCTAAAATACAAAGTTTACAAAACACAAGATCATCTCCCTTGAGATTGGGTATTAAACCTTTCCTTCATAATAGATTAACATCATTAAAGTTCAGATGTGAAAGACATTTATGCCAGAGATTAGTCGGATTTAAATTTTAACTATTATTAGTGATTATGTTACAAGAACCATTTATATTTTCGAGTATTTTAAAAGAAATTTGATACAAAACCTTTCAATGCTACTACCAGTCAAAATTATTTTATCATTATTACGTTTGTCCACAATTTTTAACGACTCATCATAAAATACAGACACAAAACCAGCTTTACCTAAATATTTTGCAGAAAGCGAATTTGTGGACAATTCATTTGTGTATCAGACATTTTTCAAATTAATGTTAGTACCAGTTTCAAATTTGAGACAAATATTATCAACAACTGTAATGGCTAATGACTGACCAGTTTTAGCTCCCATTATAATAATTAGTTTGGACAGCTCAGTGTATTCATGAAACAGGGATTTATCGTTAACAATATGTGATGTGCAGCTGAGTCAACAATAAAATTGACACATACATTTTTCTATTTTATATTGTCTAAATTAGGATAAAGTTCTGGTAACAAAAAAGTACATCCTGATTCAGAACACTCAGTGTCAACTGCATTATGACTGGCCTAACTTATTTGACCTATATGATTGACCATTTTGTTTCTTAGCATAATAATCTCTAGCATAATGACCATTTTTACCACAATAATGACAACTATTATTTCGAGACAAGTAGTTACTGTTGTGATTTTGACTGGAATTCACACCTGACTGAGAACCTAAATCGTAATTATGACTACTTTGATTCTGACCAGAGCTTCCTTCATTATTGCAATCATTATTCGAATTACCATTATTAAAATTTCTTCTAAAGTTTGAACAACCATGGAAGTTTTAAAATTACGATTAACTCTACGATTATTATTACCTTCATATAAATTACAATTACATTGAGTACCAAAAAATATGTTCTCTTCACTCAGTTTAACATCTGACAAAGGTTTTGGAGTGGCAGAGGCAGAAGAAACAGAGACAGCCTCCTTCTAGTCCATTAACAATTTAGGATGACAGTTCACAAGTTTCCCAATGACCACATCCCATGAAGGTTCTGCCACATCCTCTAGCATTACTCGTAACAATTGATAATCACTTAGCAATGATTTCAATATCTGTAAAAGAAACTGCTTCACAGTGGTACAGTCAACTAGCTCAGTTAATTTACAAAATTTATTACAGAAAGACCTAATATATATTTGAAGATTGCCACCATTGACAAAGCGCAAATTACATAATTCAGATCACAGATTGACCAACCTCTGATTTGATTCACAACCACTTGCAGTCAGCAGCACTTGCCACATATCACAAGCCTATTCATGATCCTGCATCACTTCCAAAAATGAATTATATACATAATTAGTTATATGACACATAGCATTAGCATTATCATCATACCAGTCTTCATTTTGATCTTTCACAGCAGGTACATTTGTGATTTTGTCGTAGAATTTTTCCTTATGTAGTAGTATCGTTACATGTGGTTTCGGAATCGTTCGGAACATTTCGTTTAACTTAGTTTTCAAAGTTATTTTGTGTTTTTATTGAAATTTGAAATTATTTAGAATTTTTGTAAAAAAAAAACTATTTATTTGTAGAGGCTGTATTTTTTTTTAATATATTTTTATAAAGCAAGAATCTGAAAAATTTTCAAGTTGTGAATAAAAAACACCGAGTGACACTGTAAAGAAGAACGAAGTGTAGTATTCATGAGAACATGTTCGAATAAACCACCAGAAAACTTCATTTATCCTTTGAAAATATTAAAAAAAAAAAATCGGAGTCAACTTTATTTATTCAATTTAACATGAATGCAAAGAAAACGAAACAGAAAAGAACATTACTTATTTTCTAAATGACGATCGTATGCACAGGAAGTATTGCAGGAAAAACAGCATAGAAAACATTGGAGTTTACTTCGATGTTTTTGAATTTTTTTACACTGGTAGGCCTATTAATGAAATGAATGTTTTCAATGTGCCTGAGTACATGATGTTTTTTACCAAAAGAAGTTTGATATAGGTCGCAGATGAATTGCGATTTGGAATTCATATTTAAAAACATCAAAAATTAAACAATTAGGTAACCCATTTTCCAACTACCATTATTATCAATAAACTAACAAACAAAACAAACGAAAATCCCAAGTCGAACGAAGTGTTCCGACCAATTCCGAAACTACCAGAAAAAAATTTACCCTACGGTGTCCCTAGACGCTTGTAAATAATATATATGGGTTCCAATCTGTTAGATATCACTGAGTACAGTGCTATCTAAAATTTCACAACTGAGATATTTCTACAAACCAAGATTCCAATTCGCTATGTTTTTAACTGTGACATAAGCTGATAATGATTTGTATTACATCATTCTTTTTTTCTTTTTTTCTTTTTTCATTTGTTGTTCAACATCGGGTACAGAAGACATTACACTTTAAAAGTATTTATGTTTTTGTTTCTTATTATAGTATTACTGTATAATAATTAGTTTTTCAAGTATATGCACACCAAGTGTATTAGTAAATTTGGTCTACAAGATAATAACAGAGCATTGGTGTCAATTTTTGTAAGTAGTTCATATCAAGTCACCCAAAAACACCAAGTTTATAAATATTGTGTGTTATATGTAAGTTTTTTTGTTAAAGTTTATGTAATAAAATGTAAATAAGTAAATTCGCATTTTACAAATGTAAATAATATAATTAAAGTGTGGTATTTCATTCTCTTGTAATTCACAAATGGTGCCAACCACAAAAAAAATACCATAGAAATCACCATGACCAAGATCATCCACAAATACAGCTATTCCTTTCAACATCCATAAAGTAAAATTTAATCCATTTGTCAAGAAGAAAACTGCCAATTCTGTGGAAGAGTTAGCCCTAAATGAACCCTCACTTGAGAAAGAACTGTCAGACTTGGTCAACAGTTCTTTATCATCTATGGCTACTGCCAAATTCCAAGAAAAAAAACAAGAATTCAACCAAGAAGAAGAAGTACAAAATCTTGTCGTATCATTAAACAAAGATGGTAAAAAAATTGTTACTCTACATAAACTTACCAAAAATATACGAACTGACAAAATTCCATTATGTGATTTAAATTTGGTAGTTACACACATCGAAGACTCAACATCTAAAATGAGTAATAACCAAGAACACCAAGTAAAATCAAGTGAAATGAATTTGTTGACACTTCGTGATGGATTAAAAAATAATTCTGTTGCGAATCAGCCAATATTTCTGAGTAACAAAAATACGACACCAAGTCAAATCAATGAGAATTTGTTGTTGCAGAATGTGAATGTGCTGTGGATACCAAACAGTGGGCCACAACAAAGTAATATGAATGTATTAATAAAGCAGCAAACTTATATGCCACTTTTTGATGACATCTCCTTTAAACCAAGTCAATTAATATACCCACATTATTCAACTTTAAGTATGCAGAATTTACAACCAAGTTCAGCGAGCACAACAGCTACAGTTACACTGTACCTGCAACCAAGTTATTCAAGTGTGCAACCAATTATGCGAATATTACCAAGACTCCAGAGCTCTGTTTGACAGGACTACACCAACTAACAACAACTTACACCAGAAGGGTAATTCCACAAATGTAAGAATATTATGTGACTATGTGCCAAGTTTTACTTGAATATTTGTGGAATATCCTTACCAGTGTAAGTTGGTGTAAGTTAGTGTAATCCTATCAAACAGAGCTCAGATGACATGAGAAATTACTTAATCCCATCTGTAGTAAACTAACCAAGACAACATTATTTTCCGCAAAATTTGCAATTGTCTCTTGCGAGTTTGATTCCAGTCACAAATGCACATCTAGCGCAAGAAAACCAAGTTACATCACCACCCGGCTTACTAAGTACACCAAGTACCCAAGTAATGAGTAACCAAGTAAATAATTTCCCATACCAATGTTAACTTGCTATTGGGCAATATCAAATGGTACCTATAGTTCCTATTTGCACGTATGATGCAAATGAGAAACTGAAAGGGCAATTAAACTTCAAGAGCTGGTTAATGATCTTGTGGCGGGTGGCATAACCAACTTGATCACCTCAAGAAGGGCACACCAGTTGGGAATTGATGAGAACATCAGCCAAGCAATTGATGCAAAGGTGAAGAATCTTCTTCGTAGTTCACTCACAAACCTGATCAAAATGCTCACCATGTATCATAATACAGCATTCGATGTGTACCAAGATCTCACCAAGAAATATGGAAGTGAATCAATCTACAATTTAATGAAGGTAATGAATAAACTTGATAACCTTTAGTACGAAGAAAACCAATATCTAGTGCTCTTCTATTCGCAATTCAATCAATATTGGCGACAGATGAGTGAACTAGGACAAGAGTCATAGCCAGCTTTTTGGCTCTTTAAGTTAATTCAAAAGCTGAATCAGGTATTCGAGTCCACAATCAATACCTTGTACAAAAGACTGAGTGACAAAATAAATGAAGAGACATTGCAAGCTACTCTTCTAGACTGTGTTGAGGGAAAAATTCAACAACGCCTCAACAACCAACAAAACCAAGTACGAGTACTCAACCAAGTAACCAAGCTACAAATCAAAGTACGAACCAAGGTCAGTAGCAAACAACAAGACTTAGATAATCACAATTTAAATTTTTCTGCCGATAATTTAAATGAGTGATGAGAAACAAAATAAGATGGTACAAAATTCGGTTGTTCAAAATGAAAATTTTATACCAAACCAAGTTAACGAAGTCAACCAAGTACCTAGTCCAAGTAATGAGCATACTTCTTCCAACCAAGTTAATTTAAACTAAGACCAAGCTTCTCAAGAGTCTTCTCAACAGGAGATTATCAAGATTAATTATGATTGGGATTCATCTCAAAACCAAGAAACTCGGAGTAAAATAAATGCTTTACAAATTCCTGATCAGTACAATAAATTGGATGAGTTTGAAATTTCTTCTCCAGACACTCCAAAATTATATAATGAATGCCTTAAGTCTTTCAATTGACCCAAGTTGAAGAAAGCTATTGACCAAGAAATTAAGTCTATGGGTTTACAAAAAGTCTGGGACACTGTTGCTAAGGCTTGTGCAAAAAATCAGCAAGTACTTCCATGGAAGTGAATTTTTACAATCAAACCAGATGGCTCTTTTAAGGCCAGGATTGTTATTGAAGGGTCTGTTGATAAGGAAAAGTACATTACTGAAGGTACTTATTCACCCACAGCAACAGCTACAACAATTTGCTAGTTTTTCTCAATTGCTAAAAAGTTAAATCTACCAATCACACAACTCGATATCAAGACTGCATTTTTAAACATCGAAATAGATAGGTTAAAATTTGCATCCATTCTTGCTGGCATCGATATCAATGGAAGTAAATATGTGTTAAGACTCAACAAGGGTGTGTATGGTATAATAAATTTACCAAGAAATATGGTTTTACACCGTCATTGAGGCAGGGCTGTTTGTTTATAAAATGGTCAGGAAAGGACTTCATTTTGTTTCTTGCCTATGTAGACGACATTCTTGTTATAGGCTCAGATGAAACCAAGTTAAAACGACGATTAAACTACCTCAAGAAAATTTGGAAGTACATATTTTAAGTACGCTTAAACATTATGTAGGATTTCATATAAATAATGAGCCGAATACAGATACTTTAAGGTTACACCAAGAAGACAATATACAAAGTCTCCTATAAAAATTTAACTTGCAACACCCTGACAGAAGATCAGTACTGTTGAATACTTTTGGTAAGGTAGAACCAACACCTTTACTTCCTCATAATTCATATATGATGGCTGTTGGTTCATCATTATATTTAGCAAATAGCACATGACCTGACATTTCATTTACAGTCAGCTATTAAGCTAGATTCCAAGAAAAACCAAGTGAGTTAGAAAGGGTACTAGTTAGTCATATATTTTGCTATTTGAGACAGACACCAAAATTAGGCCTAATCTACTCGAACCAAGACCAAGAAAATAAGATACAAACGTATGTGGATGCAGATTATGCTGCTGATAAATCATGTAAGTCTACCACAGGTTATGTGATACATCAGTTCAGCAATACAATTGCATGGAGAAGTAGACAACAGCAAATTATTGCCAAATCTACAACAGAAGCAAAATTTATTGCAACTGCTGTTTCATCCCATCATATTCTGTATTGCAGTCACTTAACGGAAGAAATTTTTCCTCAGTTTCCAAGTAAAGCAATAGTATTTGAAGATAATCAGTCTACCCGAGTTGTTTTAAACATCCTTTGGAATCATGGATAGTTGAAACATATTGATATTAGATATCTAAAAATTAAGGAACTAATTAGGGATGGTCTGTTCAAAGTTGTTGCAGTATCAACTGAAAATCAATTAGCCGATATATTAACCAAGCCTTTACCAATTAAGCAACAGAAAGTGTTGTGTAAACAAATTTTCAATAATTAAATCAATTTTTGTTTTTCTATGTGTAGACACCAAGTTGACAGTATACCAAACATGAGTAAACAAAAATTTCCAAAACCATTTATTAAAAAGATCAAAAACCAAGCAAATAAACAACCAAGATACTGTCAAAATCAAGTTGCTAGATTTTTGTTAGTTAAAAATGAAATGAGTCTGAAATTTCTGTTGCTCAAATAGAAAATTTAAATATATGGCCAACGAAGAAGTATAAGTCTACTTTATACACCAAGTTAGAAATGTTCTAAGATAGGCTTGAATTGTAAGATCTTCATCATATATTGCCTATTTTGATGAACTTGGAAAGACAATCGAATTTCATAAGCACACAGTATTATCAATATACTCATGCAAAAAACTAAGTTCAATAAGTCATGACATTCCCCAAGATTCCAAGTTTAATAACCATTCTAGTCCAAATACAAGTGAACTCGTTTTAATTGTTATTTAGTACTAAGTCCTTATTTTTCTGCCTGCAGATTAAGCTTTAAAACCAAGATTTGAGTTCAAGAACCATTGAATGCGTAACCAAGATAAAACCAAGAAGGAACCAAGACTTACCAAAGAAAACCACATGCGACAGATGTGATTTTTATTATGTAAAATATATGACTTACACACTAATAATAATTATCCTTTTCTGGTATAAGTTTATTTCATTGTTCCTTTTTAGTTTTTCATATTATCGACAAGAGCATTTATTTGTTAGTTAAAATATTTCCGATTGCTCATTTTTGTTTTGTATTGTTTATATTTTCTGATTTTTATATTTTTCTAGTTTTTATAATTACCAAGTCGACCACACATTAATATATTTCTTGCATTTACTATCTATTAAAATTAAAATTATGTGATAATAATGTGTTATTTGTTAAGAAAGGAGAAAAAACCAAAATACTAATTCTTTATTTCTATGAAAGGTATCTCATATGTGACAGATGTCATCATTGAGTATGAAATACAATAGACAAGAATCAAGACAAACCAATATACAAGACATGTGGTAAAAATTAACTCACCTGAAAGGGGGTGTTAGATATCACTGAGTACAGAGCTATCTAAGATTTCCCAGTCAAGATATTTCTACAAACCAAGATTCCAATTCCCTATGTTTTTATCTATGACATAAGCTAATGATGATTTGTATTGCATCATTCTTTTTTTTTTTTTTTTTTCGTTATTCAGTATTGTGTACAGAAGACATTACACTTTACAAGTATTTATGATTTTATTTCTTATTATGGTATTACTGTATAACAATTAGTTTTTCAAGTATGTGTACACCAAGTGTACGAGTAGATTTGACCTACAAGATAATCCCAGTGAAGTAATAAAATTTATTGATTAAATGAAAGTATGACCAAGTGTGCATGAATGACTGAGAGAGGGTGTGCGAGAAAGGGAGTGAGAGAGCATGTATGTGAGAGAGATAGTAAGGGAGTGGGAATGAGAGAGAAAGAAGAGTTGAAAATAAATATTTCATTTTGAATCAATTCTTATCATTTGCAAAGGGATAAGATAACATTCAATTGTGGGAATAAATGTGATATCTCCATATTCTACATATTCTACACCACAAATACAGTATATGTAGAATATGCAGAACATGAAGAATATTTAGAATATGTAGAAAACAAGTAGAATATAAAGAAATTGATAACTCTTCCTTCCACCATATACTAGATAGACATACCCTATACAATTTTGTACAATGCTTCCCCCTGAAGCACTGATACGTACAGAGTGTGACGTCACATTAGGGCAAGAAATTATTTTAGCCAGGTTATACTGCTGTTATTTCCAGGTTTTTGAAGTTGATTTTAGACAGGTTAGAGTTTTTTTTTTTTGAAAAATTATACATAATAATTTTTTTTATTAAGAAATTCATTTTAGAAGAAAAAATAAACTTTTTTGATTTTTTTTCTTCATAAAATTCTTATGGGATTTAACATGCATCTGCCCTATTGTGATGTCATTCACATGTGCTTCAATTTTCTATTGACATGGCATGTCTATCTAGTATATGGTCGAAGAATTCTTCTCAACACTATCAGTACCTTGTCATCTTATCAGTTTTATTTTCTACATATTTTAGATATTCTACATGAAATTGGATATTCTACTTTATATATTATGCACATTGAATATATAGACTATCCAATTTCTCATAGAATATGTAGAATATGTAGAAAATAATGCTAATAAAGTAACAAAATACTGATAATATTTATAAGAGTTATCAGTTTGTTTATAATCTCCCTCTGAGAATATGAAGATGACATACTGCTATTTTACCAATAGGATTGACTGTTGTTAACATTCGAACAGTGCACATGTACACTGGCATACAAATTACCCCACATCAATCGACATCAACCAATCAGAATAATCAGATTCTCCGGAATAAGGTAATTTGTATGCCAATGTTTACAAAAAAAAGCACGTGGCAATTTTTCCTTCAATCAAATTTTTAGAAAGCACGTGAGAAATGATATCTTGATTGAAGTAGTGACCACTACCACAATAAACAAATTACTGTCATAGATAACTAGATCAAGTTACTATGAACTAAAACAATGAAAAGATTTAAAAGAACATCAGTACATGAGCTCGGTTTATTTCAAGTAACACAATACAGTGCTAACAGTTCAACAGATGATGACAGATAAAAGTACAGAAAATAAAATATGTTTTATTCGAACAGAATCGCAGATAAAAAGAATGAGAGTCATCAGCTCATACAGGTACAGAATATAAACAAAACAAAAATGATTTGATGTATTCCAACAAAGCAAAACACATAGCATTAGCAGTGTTATCCATGCGTGCGACACCAAAATCACTATTATATTGTCTCCATCATGTACCGAGTGACCCAAAAGTCGTGCAACCAAAACATTCAAAAGTAAAAATTTGAAAGAAAGAGATAGAGGGCTAAAATTTTGCACTCTTGTAGGAGTGGGTTACTCGATTATTTATGCAAAATTTTAGCTTTGTATCTATAGTAGTCTAATTTTGCATTATTTTTGATTTTTAATTTCAATTTTCGTATTTGTGGCAAAACAAACTTTAAAACATTTTAAGTGGCCAAATTTTTCCAAAAATTCTGAAACTCGCCACAATAATGGAAGATGATTACCAGATTAAGCAGGTAAAGTTTTACTTTCTTATATCAATTTTTTTTTAATTTTCCTAGTGATCTGTACGCATAAAAAACAAATCAAAAAATTTTAAACTGCAAAAATTATTAAAAAATTTTGAAACATGGGACGATGATAGGGAAATGGTTACTCAATTATGTGATTATGCAACTTTTTGTACGCACTGAATTAAAATTTGCATAACTGCTCATTGCAGGTGTTATTAAGAAAAAACATTGATGTATGAAAAGTTGCATACCCAAATAATTTTAAGGTAACTGTTATGACAAAATTCTGCCATAAAGTGAAGTATCGCACCAAAGTGGAGATCAATGGAGAGGATGAAACAAAATATTTGAAATTTAAAAATTTCTTTATTTGGTTTTGAAAACATGGTATAGACCATAAAAAAAGTTCTTAAAAAAACAACGATGAAGGTACTGAAGGGAACTTTACCCATTTAATCTGGTAATCATTCTCTATTATTGTACCAAGTTTCAGAATTTTTTGAGAACTTTTACCATTAAAAATTTTTTAAAATAGATTTTTCAAACATGGAAAAATTATAATTAAAAATCAAAAATTCCTCGAAGTTAGATTATTATAGATACAGAGCTGAAACTTTGCATGAATAATTGAGTAACCAACTTCTGCAACTGTGCCAAGATTCAGTCTTGTATCTCTTTTTTCAAAATTTTTACATTTGAAGGTTTGGGTTGCATGACTTTTGGGTCACCCGGTATATATCTTTGAAGTATTCTACTAGTCTTCTACATTTATTCTACATATTCTACATCACAAATGTAGAAAATTGGATTCTATGTGTAGAAATAATATCACTGGGAACCGGGGAGTCACTTCTCTTATCAAACTGTACTTTTCACAGAATTCATTGACAAATTCTGTTCGATTTGTCACCGTTAAATTAATTAGGATTCGTCACTATTAAATTAATTAGAATTCAGCGACAAATTGAGGAGAATTCACCTACGAATATTAAAAAGGAATAAATGACGCTATTTAATTTTAAAAACACTTTCATTTTGTGAAATGACAATGCAAATTCCTCCAAATTATTTAATCAATTGATGTATGATATTTGATAAATCCTAAAAAGAAAGGGAACTTTTGAATGAAATGTACGCCTTCAGGGTGTCTCCATATAAGCCAATTTTAATTTTATCAGTATGCGCAATCCATTATGTATATGGTTGAAGGGGAGTCCTGTCCTGACCTTTGACTATATAGCTTAATGGACTGCTAAAACTGATGAAATGTTGAAGCCAAACAATGCAGGCGTTCCTTTTCAAAAAAGGTACTTTGTGTGAAAATTGAATTTATGTTGTTATATTTTTGACTCCTAACAATGTAAGTAGTGAGAGAACAATATTCTTTTAAGTTTCACTACGTGTTTGTACTTTCATTTATCACCAAAGATCGTTTTTTGTAAAAAGAACGCCTGTTAACAGTGGCTTCAGTGGTGTTCCATTTAACCCTATGTATTTCTTATCAGTTCTAGCAGTCCATTAAGATAGTCATAGGTCCTGACGCACGGCGTGTCTACAGTGTAATCTACTAATCTTATCAGTAGGAGCAGTTCATTCTTTGACTATATAGCTTAATGGACTGCTAGAACTGATAAGAAATACATAGGGTTAAATGAAACACCACTGAAGCCACTGTTAACAGGCGTTCTTTTTACAAAAAATGACCTTTGGTGATTTTCAAGATTTTATTAGTTCTAGAAACAATGAAAAATCAGAACAGCATACCTACTACATATGAAATCGATACCTATTTCATTTATCGTGTGGTAAACAAGTCAGAAATATGAAAAACTTGTACTTATGGCAGCACTATATCTTTAATTCAGATTCCGAATACACTGGGATATTCGATTTTGATATTCTCTGCAATTGTAAATCCTACTGACTGTTAAATTTGCTGAAATTTTTCAACAAAATTGTAAGAAATCGTTTGTCAAGGCTAAAAAATCATTACGCAAAATCATCTACTTTGTTCTGATTCAAACAAAATAACTTGGAAAAATTATCAGAAATATATTTCAAAATGAAGAAATTTGTGATATTTTAACAGACACCATCAATTTCTAATCACTTCAAACCTTTATTGGACAAATAATGTACCTACTTGAATCTTTTACAATAACTACTTATTTCAGGCATTTTAAAAACAAAAAATGGCAAAATAAAAGCCAAATTTTCATAAATGTCATCTAATTGTTTATTTACATTAATGTTCATATCATCTGAAATTTATTCTAAATTCGAAAAACGTTTTCTCTGATCAAATAAAATAAAATAAATTTTCACTCAAAAAATGTATTTTAGCTCATTTAGGACTTGTTCAAGTTCTTACGGTAGTTTAAAAAGTTTTTTTCAGATAACAAATCAGCGAACGATAAAACTATTTACCTAACAGCCGAATTTTTCAGTTTAAGAAAACCTTACTTCAAACTTTTCAAGAAAAAAGGAACTCCATCCAAAACTTACATTTTCACATTCTGAAGAGTTTGTCGATTAATTTAAATCATTATTCAAACATTTCACTATTAATTTCAGACAATAAATTGGTATAGCGTTCTAATATTTCACTAGTATCTGCTTATATTGTGTTGATACGAAATCCCACCTCATCTCATTCTTCATCATCATCATCACATCATTCTATATATATATGTCATATGTACAGTCTAGTCACGAAGTGTTTCCCCTACTACTTTCAATCGAATATCGCTGTTGCTTCGCCATTTACTTTTTCATTTGTCAAATATATTTTAGTTGCGAAATAAACGTCTTAAAAGTCAAAAGTCTCAAGTTCTTTCAATCCTCGTTCTGCATACCTCACATCATGGTAGCCATCGCTACGGTAGAACTTTGAGGAGAGACTTATAAAATTTAAATTAATGAACTAATTATTTTTTTGAAATTTGATTTGCTGCTGTGCGTAAAATTTTTTATGTTTTTTATTAAGTAATACACGAAAAGTTATCGTGTTTTTCGAGAAAGTAACTCGAATTTTAATTTATTTTGAAAAAATCAAAATTTAAATTTGAAGAATAGCTGAAGTTCCAGACTCAATAACGGCCAATACTGGAAGTCATCGAATGCCAAATCCAGAGGGACCGCCAAAGAGATCGTGAGAACAGCCGAAGGAAACCTGCTCCCGTTGTCGAGGACTCATCGTAGATCCAACATCGAAGACCCAATTTTTCGGACAACCCAGAGCAAAATTTAGGCAGGAAGTACAGAGGTCAACAGCATAAAAAACGTAAATCATTCGCCAGTGCAGCAGAAATTGAAAAGTAAAAATCATTATAAATGTAATATTTGATGAAATTAATTATTTTTCGTATTTCGTAATTGTATTTGAAGTGAGGCAAAAATAAGTAAATATAGTTAAAAATTATATGTCCCAAATTATAAACGTGTCTGAGTGTAAGATTGGAGAATACAATATTAAAAAGGAAGACTTAGAAGAATTAGTAAAAAAGTTTGAAGGAGAAAAAGTAGTTGATCTAAAAATCGAAATTTATAATTTACCACACGTAAAATACTACACAGGTGAAATAATATTGGAGTCTTTTGTAATAGATATATCGGGTAGAATAGAGGAAATCAGTACTCTAAAATATATTGTGATTTCAGAATCTTCAGTAAATTATTTTTCGAACAGAATTTACAGTTCTGCTAAATCGAGAGAGAAATTTATGAAAAGATTCTTTAATTGAATAAATTTAGAAAAACTGGATAAAAAGGAAATTAGTGAAGAAAAAAATTTGATAGAAAAATTAGAAAAAGAATCAATTGAAAATAAAAAATATACACCCGTTAGTAATAAAGAAAATAATTTGTTAGGTTTTTATAAAACAGAGGAAGAAATGGCATCCACGAACGAAATTAAACCCATCCAAGCCCCACTCGGAAAAGTTTTTAATGGAAAATACTATTTAGATTGGCGTAGAATGATTATATCCGCCATCCGAGGTGCGGGATATTACGACATCTTTGGGGAACATGAATTTTTACAGCCATATATAAATAATATTGATGATTTAAATTTTCGACCAGACAAAAATATGATCAACTACTGTAAAATGCAGGATAACGCCAAAGCGTTTGTATTAGAAAGAGTATCCAATGACATAACAAAACAGATACGAGATTGCAATACTGCAATTCTAATGCTTAAAAAATTAGATAATATTTATGGGACCAAAACTTCTGTTACAGCCAACATGGCAAAGGCAAAATGGTTAGAATTTAGGTTTCAGCCAAGTGGCAATATGAAAGGTTTCTTAAAAAAATGGGATGAACTCGTAACCGATGTGAGAGACAGTGGGAAAGAAATTACAGAAGCCGAAGAATTAGAAAATTTGCAATTAGCATTATGCTACGAGCAACAGATAGCTAAAATACAATATGAAAGCCTGCCTCCTAATGAAAAGAATTTGGATAATTTCAAAAGGATATTAAGAGAAGATTCAGACCAAAAGTACAGGGACCAAACTTTAAAGAAGCAAAATAATAATGGCAATAATCAAGCTACTAATACTTATAAGAATAATAATGGTAACGGAAATAATAATAGGTATAATTATAGAGGAAGATTCAATAGTAATTATCGAGGTAGAAATAATTACAGAAACCAAAATAATAATTATAATAATTTTAGAAATGGAAATAGAAACGGTTTCAATAATAATGGTCAAAATAGTAATAATAATGGTAATTCATTGGAACAAAACCAAAATAATAGTAATACGAATAATAATGGCAATAATGGTAATAATAACTATAGGGGAAACGGTTATAGAGGCAACCCCAATTATAGAGGAAATAATTATAGAAGCAGTGGTAGAAATAATAACCAAAACAATCCTAAATGTTATAGGTGTGGGCAATTTGGCCATATAGCACAGAACTGCGTGAGTAATAATTCCCAAACAAATAATAATGAGAGTACAAATAATAGTCAGGGGAATTATCCACCAAAAACAAATCCAAATTCATCCAATAATAATAAAAAGGAGAATTCGGACCAACAGGTGAAAATGTCCTGTATGGTAAAAAAATTTAATAGTAATGGAGATTGGTTATTGAATGAATTAACTAATGAAAATAAACAAAATTTAGATGAAAATTACGAAACATTAAATAACAGAGCAATTCTTGATGGAGCCGCGGAGGTCCACTTAACTTCCGATCTTGGTAAATTAATGGATGTAAAAAAATTTATAACCCCAATTAAATTACAATGTGCGGGTAGAAATACTTTTTTATATGCAACACATACGGGTAGAATGATCATAAAAATCGAAAATTCCAAAAAAAATCAATCATTGATAGAACTAAATGACGTTCATTATGTGCCGGATTTAAATTTGGATATTATCTCGGCCATAAAAATAACAAATACAGGTATAATTAACATCGACCAACAAAAAGAAATAGCGAACATTTATTTTATTGAAACAGCGGAAATCATAATAACCGCCAAAAAAGAAGAGGGTATATTCTACATATACTATAATGTCGAAAATAATGATATAAAAAAAAAAAAGATAAAGAGGATTATATGGATAAAAAAAATGTAATATGTGCCCCAGTTACCCAAGATACTAATGATGAATGGGATGATTTTACGGTAGAAATGGAAATTATTGAAGAAAACGAGAATACCCAAAAATCTCAGGGGGGTGACGAAATTGAAATAACAAATGAACCCAATGAAAATAATAATATAGATGAACCTAAAATTAATAATAATAATATAAATAAAAAATTGATAATGCACAGGAGATTGGGACATTTAAATGCCAGATATTTACAAAAATTAAAAAATTTAGCAATTGGAATACCCGAAAACATTAATTTTAGAGATGAAGATTTCGTTAACTGCCAAATATGTTGTATAGCCAATAATTCAAAACTGGGACATACAGGAATAAGAACTAAACCAACCCGAAAATTGGAATTAACATCGTCAGATATCATGGGTCCATTCACGCCCTCTGTGGCTAATCAAAAATATATTTTAACCTTCATAGACCATTTTTCGAAATATACATTTGTCATGCCCATAACCAATAAAAATCAAGTAACAAACGAATTTAAAAATATCATAATGTCTATGAAAAATAAATTTCCGGAATACCCCATAGGGACAATAAGGTGCGATAATGCAAAAGAGTATACCGATACAAAAATAATAAATTATTGTAGAGAAATAGGCATAACAATGGATTATGTGGTTCCATATTCTCCCGAATTGAATGGTGTTGCCAAAAGGCAAAATCAAACATTAATGAGAAGAGTAAGGGCCATGTTAATTGATGCTAATCTCGATATAAAATACTGGTCTTATGCTGTCGTAACAGCAGCTTATTTAATCAATAGATCCCCTACTAAAGCAAATGAAGGGTTCAAAACACCATATGAATTATTTTACGGAAGAAAACCAAATCTAAAAAACCTAAAAGTATTCGGTGCACTCACATACAGACATATACCCATGGAGGTAAGGAAACAAAATGCCACAAAAGCAAAATCTAAATCAAAAAACAAAATCGACCCAAAACTGGCGCACAGGGCAGAAAAGAACATATTAATGGGCTACACAAACACAGGGTATTGTCTGGGAGATCCATATAATTCAAAATCACATATATCATGCGACGTTAAAGTAGATGAAAGCCAAAATATAAAATCACTCTTAATTAATAAAAAACCTCTTACAATAAAATCGGCAGACTATGATTATGATTTGGGAATAATAAATCCTGTAGTTATGAATGTCAGAATGAAATATAATAAGGCCTACATAGAAGATAATATACCAAAATCATTCTCGGAAATTGAAAATAACCCTTTTAGAGAAGAATGGATAAAGGCCATTAATGACGAATTTGGTTCTCTCGATGATTTGAAAGTGTGGAAAGTGGTAGATTATGATCGCCAAAAATTAATAGATATGAGGTGGATCTTTACGATAAAATTTGACGAATTCGGGAACCTAAAACCTAAAGCCAGACTTGTGGCACGTGGCTTTAAGGATCGGACAGAATATGGCATTGCAGAAACACATGGACCTGTAGCATCCATAGGAACTATAAGACTATTATTATCAATTGTAAATAAGGAAAAATTAATAATGATTCAATACGACGTAAAAACTGCCTACCTAAATTCACCCATTATAAAACCAATTTTTGTTAAAAGGCCAGAAGGTATTAATATAAATAAAAATCAAGTACTAGAACTTCAAAAATCAATTTACGGCCTAAAAACTTCTAGCAAATCGTGGTATGACTTATTGGACATTAAAGTAAAAGAAATGGGATTCGAAAAAACTAAAAGCGACAGATGCTTCTACATAATGAAAAATAAGGAAGAAAAAACATATTTCTTAAGTTATGTAGACGATATATTAATAGCATCAAATTCACAATCGGCCATTACGAGAATAAATGAAGAATTACAAAAAGACTTTACCATTACGATAACAAATAATCCAAAATTTTTTGTGGGCCTAGAAATAATGAGAGACATTGAAAATAACACAATAATAATTTCGCAATATAAACACATAGAAAAAATGATTAAAAAATTTGGAATCTCTGAACTCAAAAATACAAATACACCCATGGAAACGGGGTTAAAAATTGACAAAATACAAAATGGCAGAGATGACACGGAGTATAGATCGATGATAGGGGGACTACTTTATTTAGCAAGACTTACAAGACCGGACATATTATTCCCAGTAAATTTCTTTTCCCATTTTCAGAACAGTTCAAATGATACTTTAAAAAATTATGTAAAAAGGATATTCAGATACGTCAATACAACCAAAAATTATAATCTAAAATTTACATCAAAGGGGGATGGAATACAGGCATACATTGATGCATCTTACGCACCCCAAGTTGACGATAAAAATATAGAATTACACAATCTGGATAAAGGGAAGTCAATAACTGGATTTATGCTATTTGCCTATGGAGACTTGGTGGAGTGGAATTGCTGCAAACAGACGATTCACGCCTCATCAAGTACCGCGGCTGAAATAATTGCAGTTTTTGACACCCTTGATACTATAAAAGTGATGCAATATATAAATTTCGAAATTTTTGGAGAAAAATTAATAGTGGATATTATGGAAGACAACATTTCAACACAGAAAATATGTTCCGGGGGAAGTCAAAGAAAGTCGAGAGCCCTTATGATCAAGTGCTACTCCATTTTGGAAGCTTATGAGGAAAAAATAATATTTTTTAGAACAGTTACCTCCGAAAATCAATTAGCAGATATATTAACAAAATCGTTGGATCGGTCAAAATTCGAGAATATAATTGTAAAAATATTGAACGAAACCAACATATACACATAATATAATATTTAATTCATGTTAAAGTCAGAATATGTCCAAAAATTATTTCGTCCTATTCCAAGTACAAGTCGTAAAATGTTCGAAAATAAGTCATAACACGAAAATATTTGCTGAAAAATCAACCTTCAATCATTGTCAAAAATAATACTTAATAAGACCATTTACCAAAAAATACTTGTAACAGATAAATGCTCGACATCTCGAATATTGTAACAAAGAAAAAATTAGGAAAATCGAGCAAGTTAAAACCCTACAAATCATATAATAAAAACCATATACAATTTCCAACAAGCGTGAGAGAAATACATGTAATATTCCCACACAAATTTTTATGAAAAGAAACTCTCCGACAATAAACACAATAGAGATAAAAACCTATTACATGACCGCAAATTAAGATAAATCGAAAACGTTGCCTTATCTGAGAACATATTAGACGCCACTTCAAATACAATACAACGTACGAAATATAGTATACGATGCAACAAATATTATTCTGCAATCTTTTTCATGTTTATTTTTAAGATAAAATACGCAACGTACGCTCCAATTCATTGAACTTACAAATGGAAAAACCTTTTGTCATATTTTTTCTCTCGCCTTCTTTTATTTTTATTCATTCGTATATATGTTCGTGAATATTTTTTTTTCCTTTTTTAATTTTTTGGTGTCTTTTTCTTTCGTTTTCGACTCGAATTATACGAGCGAAAACTTATATATTACTCGAAATATTTTAATAATTATGCATGTTACCATTTTTTACTTTTTTATATTTTTATTTTTTTTAAAATTACATCACATATACCATATAATATTTACGTACACAATAGTGTTCATTATTGCATGCATGTTACCATATTTTTATACATATTTATTTATTTTATACTAATTTGTTTTTACCAATTTTATTTCGAAGCACAGCGCAATAAAATTTTTTTTACAAACCCAAGTTACCAAAAATAATAAACATACAAATTTAATATTTTTTATCTCGTAAATTTTTATTATGCATATATTTTTTTTCTGTACTTGTAATTTTTTGTGTATTTAATATTTTTTTAGGAATAATAATTAATTTATTTTCAGAGAACATGATGAAGAAATTATTCGGTAAAATTTCAGGGGGGTGTTGATACGAAATCCCACCTCATCTCATTCTTCATCATCATCATCACATCATTCTATATATATATGTCATATGTACAGTCTAATCACGAAGTGTTTCCCCTACTACTTTCGATCGAATATCGCTGTTGCTTCGCCATTTACTTTTTCGTTTGTCAAATATATTTTAGTTGCGAAATAAACGTCTTAAAAGTCAAAAGTCTCAAGTTCTTTCGATCCTCGTTCTGCATACCTCACATCATATTGTTAGGAGTGATAAAAATATAACTCAATACAAATTCAATTTTCATACAAAGTACCTTTTTCAAAAAGTAACGCCTGCATTGTTTGGCTTCAAGATTTTATCAGTTCTAGCAGTCCATTAAGCTATATAGTCAAAGAGTTCATTGAATCCGTTTGTCTTTTAAGTTCTTAAGTAGTAATTTATAATTATAGTCAAAGTTGTGCACTCATCTCTTCATGAATTTAAACAAAATTGGCGCCGGTAAATGCAAACGTGCAGTTCAAATTAGTTCCCTCTCGTGTGTTATTTGTCAGACCTCACATTTATTCTAGTAGTTCCGTATACGTTGTTAATATGAATATATTGCTCACCGTTAAATATTTTATTTTCACTTATTTGTAGCAACAAAATAAACTTCAAAATGAAGTCACAATCCACTTGAAGTCTATATGACGTACCATCGCCTCAATCTTTTCGTAATTCATCGTGTAATTTGATTTTTCTTCAACTTGCCAGTTTAAGTACGACTGTCTTGTAAGTTATTTAAGTAACGGTCAACCTCTCATATCAACGCGCTGGAAAGGAATTCCATTCAATGATGTTTTTCTGTGTGTTGTTTAGAAACTGCGATGGAGACATTAGCCACTGATGGTCAGGGGAAAATACATGAATTTTCAATCGATCTTCATCGACTGTCTGCGAAAGATATTAAGAAAATAAGGTATTTAGTTTATTTGAATGTAGATTGACTGCGTGCCTGCACTACTGAACAGTCAGCAAGCACGAGGATAGTTATCATTTTGGAAATAATATTCCTATTAAGCTACTGTTTTAAATTGGAAAACTTAATCCATTTTATGATTCATGTATACGTATATTGAAATAGACGAAAGCGATATCTGAAGGCCGAATCTCATTTTGTGCCTTGTATTTCTTTTGACCTTTTTCATTTTTTTAGCGACAGTACATAGTTTTTGTCATCTGCTGAAATGCCAAAAAACAATTGTCAAAGACATAGCCTATATAAATTTTAAAAGTAGCCAAATAACGAAAAATAAGATCAATTTTCAGCCTGTAAATCTCATGTCAGGCTGTTTCTTGCACTAATGTCACCATAAATATAACGGAACGAAATCCTAACAGAAGTCAGAAGTTTAAAGATCGACATGTTTTGCTGCCATTTCACTTACTGTTGTAGCATGAGGTGTTTCTCACCAAAAATACGACCAAAAGTAATTGTTTCTCTGTCATTTACTGTTTTACTACTTTTTACCTTAATATTGTCTATCTTGTATCAATTTGAATCGTATTCTAATCAAATTTATTCTTCTATAATACTTCGTTTCACCAGGTTAAATGCTAAAAGAAACTTTTTTATACAAAAATCATATTTATTACTTTCTACAAAAAAATAGTATTTCATGTTATTTTCTAGTCCTCGCCCTCTTCAACATTCCAATCAAATTAACGTAAACTCGTTGCAGGTTAATATTAATTTTTTAATCTTATACGACCATGAATAAAGAATAATTTCAACAATTGGAAAAAAAAAAACCTTCAAAAACAAACAAATGGAGACGAAAGTACAAAATAATGATTTCACGCTCAAATATCAAACAAAATCTAGTTTTTTGGCTAAAATATAATAAAATTATACTTTTTTCTTTCATTGCCTAAAATTATTTTAATTAATGTTAATTACCATTTCCTAAGATAGCCTTTTGCTTTTATTTCAGATCTCAGTTAAAACGAAAACCAAACATCAGCTTAATAGATGCAGATAGCAAAGCCAAGAAACCAACTAAAAAAACTAAAAAGTCTTCACTGTCAGTAACTTCAATAATATCAGTCGTTGATTATGGTGCTTCAGATTTCCCAAAAGATGTTAATTCTCAGACGTCGTCAACCAAGAAACCAACGGTACCTCCACAAGAAGAAAAATTAGCTAATTCATCATTTAAAGATCAACTTTTGAATATTCAAACTCGTCCTAAACATCCGAATTCATCGAAGTGTCGCGATAATAAATCTTCAACAGACCAACGTCTTAAACCTTGCAAAAATTCGAGGAAAAAAAAATCTAAAATTATCAATTTTACCCGATATGAAAATCTGAAATCGCCCTCATATAGACAAAAATTTGAAAATTGGAGCGAAGATCATAAATCTTATTCGACTAGCGAAGAAAGTGAACTGGAAGAAGTTTTCGTACCGTGTAAAATATGGATTAAACCATCTGCTCGACCCATGTCACCGACTCTGCCCAAACCAGAAATAGCGACTGATAAAGTAGAAGATACAGTCAAAATAAGCGACACTACTCCAGTGTTCAGTATACGTCAACCCATTGTTCTGTTGAAGAAGATAAATAATGAATTAGATACTGGCTCCAGTTCCGATGCCAGTAGTAAAAACACATCGAACACTATTGAATCCAAGCCTGTGAAAATTTTGCCACGTAAAAGTTGCTGTTTTGGACGACAAGAGGAATTCGTCAAAAAATTTCCAGATGAAATTGTCATAAATATTTCACCGATTCGTGCGAATATAACTGATATTTCGGTGTCGAAATCAGTAACGCAAAAAGAAAAATTTCAGTCTGAAGTTTCCGTTGGCAAAGAACATCCAGTAATTAAGTGCAAAGTTTCAGAAAAACATTGCGAATCACTCTCAGATGATGGAAACCAAACTCAGTCTTTTGAACCGAAGTCATATTCAAAATCTATTATTTTCGCCCAGAACGTAGTTGAATTTGATACCAATAAACATTTTTGTCAGTCTAAAGTGTCAAAACCAGCTGCGTCGATTAGTTGCACATCTGAAAAAGTCACCAGCACTTTAGGATTTCAAAACGATACGTCGAAAACTAATCCAGATGAATCTATCTCGCCGGTACTCAGTCTTGTCATTTTCGAAGATGAGGCTCAAGCTTCCGCCCGCGATCTCTCCCCTAAAAAAGTGAGTCCCGTTATTTTTGAATCCAAAGACTACATGACTTACGTCGATAACTGCGATGTAACGAACCCGTTGTTAGATAGTAATCAATCTCAAGAAGCGACAACCAATAAATCGTTTGAAACATTAAACTCTAGTTCCGGTTTTGTTTTGGAACTGTCTGAAAACGAACATTCGGACAGTGAAGCAACAAATCAGATCCAAGATCACGAACCAACCCTTAATTTGAGCCCAGATTTGAATTTACAAATATCCGAAAGTGTAACTGACGCGACGATTTTTAGCGAAAATTGGTCTGAGGAATTTAACTCCATCAGTAAGAATATCGCCTCGAAAGAACAACATGAACCTCTTGTACACAGTATCTCAGCCCCAAAACTTGCTCAACTTTGTAATAATGGTACGCTTATTGATCCAAAATCTTCGGGAAACCGAAAAAGTCAGTTAACAGTCGCACAAATTACTGAATTGCAAAAGCAGGACAAAAGCCCATCCAAGTTTTGTACAAAATGTGCCGGAACCATCATCATCCCAAATGGTGCAAAAATGTCCCAGTCGTCACTGGTGGATGTCTACGATTTTGACGCTTATGTCGAGTCAGGTGTCGATTTGTTGCAAATTGATTACCGTTCGTCGAGAAGTTTGGCGTGGAATTTATCAAAAACAAACGGTGAACCCACCTGTGTTACATCCGGCGACGCAACCAGTATGAAGGTTTCTAGTAAAAATTATTCTCAAAAATTCAACTCCAGCGTTAAAAGTTCCGCCGCAAAAATACCCTGTGATTCCACTGCAACGAATGTCTTCCCCAAAGAGCATCCTCAGCATTCAGATTGTAAGAAAGCATTCAACGAGGTAGTGTCCTCTCTGAGAACAAATAAAAGTCAGTTGTCGACATCAAGAACTAACAATTTACAAAAACAGCCCAAAATTACGTCCCCAAAATCTTCTGAAGAACGTTCTGAAGGCATTGCCCGTGCTAGAGAAAAATTTTCAAACCACAATTGTAATACCACTGGCTTCGACGATTTGAGACAGTGTTGTAAGGGCGTTACTTCACCTAATGAAACCAAAAATGTATCTTGCAGTTGTAATGTACGAAAATTTTTCCATTTAAGTGAAGTCGTTAACGAGCCCCAGTCGCATTATGAACCCATCTACAAATTGGCTTCAAAACGGACGAATTCTGCTGATTCTTGCGCTTCAAAAGCATCATCACCAAATCAACTTTGGCATGATGATGACGCCAATCATGTACCTGCAGGAAATCCAACTGGCGACTGCGATGAAATTATTGATTTGACCGAAGCCGACGATGAACCTGACAATTCATCGTCTACTGGATTGATGAAAATTCCACCATCTGGAAGAATAAGACTAAAAACACCTTCGGAATTGGGCTGCACGATTGCCTTCACCGACGATGTAGAACGCCTTTTTCGACACGAGTTACCGCGTCTCCATTGTGATGTAGATAAACTCGAACTTTTGCAAAAGAAACATTTCAACATCTTCAAAATTGTCTTGGCGAAATACTACCGTGGGGTGGCGGTGAGTGACACATTGCTGGAACTGTACCGTACTCGTAGCGTTCCTTGTGGCTCTAATTTATTAAAAAATTTCTCTCCCAAGGTATCATCTATTTCGCAAAGTTTGCCTGATGTAGATCTGAAATTATTTTTTAGTACTCCTCCCGGTATTAGCAGTAATACATATAATTCAATTGTGATAAGGAATCCCAAAAATGATAAACAGATAAATTTAGATGATATAATTAGTAATATTACCGATATACATTGACTGAAGCATTGTTTAAATAGGCTATATCAATGCTCTATTTAAAGAGAGAAAAATATGGAGTCTTGTTTGTCAAATTACCCATTATTTTTTTTTTTTTACTCAGTATTATATTTAACGCTGTGAACTGATTTTACCTTTTAATTTAAGGAGGCTTCGGTTGTAACCTTAAGTTCTTAACATAAGTGGTTTTTTTTATTTTTTTCTCTAAGACTGAATCTGCTATGTGAATTGCGAATTACCTTGAGGAATACCTTGTTCTCGTTCAACCTGTTCAACTTGATTTTCATTTTCAGAATTTGGTTGAGGACTGGGAGGATCATCGGGATCATCATTATTTAAGCCTGTGTAAATGACATCACCATGAAAATCTATATTTTGTATTCCTACTAGTATCCTACGAGAAATGAGAATATTTATATGCAAAATATATACACAGGGTTATGCATTTCAGCACGCAACATAGGAAAATATCATTATGTTGCGTGCTGAAATGAATAACCTGGGTTATAAGTATCAGAATGGGACCAAGAGAAGCAACAAAATACAGAACATACATACCCCGAATGTGAGAGATGATTTTAATGAAAGATGGAACATTCAGGTTCTGACTAGCCTCTGCAGATAAGATAAGAGGAGCTGCATAACATAAATTGTGTGCATGAAAATGAATGAAATGAAGTTTTACTCGTAGTCTACATTAATGTGTCTCCTGTGTCGTGCAAAACTTGAAATTAGTTGGAAAAAATGTACACAACCTCTGAAAAAGTGTGGTGGGTAAAACAACATAGTGCTCGTATCGTGGAGTGTGTGATTCATTTCATGAAACTTTTCCAACCTGTCCTAAACCAAATTGCTCCACAGTCATGCAATTTCTCAAGAGATTTGAGGCTACAGGCAATGTTCAGTATGAATGTAAGTTAGCTCCACTTCGCCATCGTCAGGAACCTGAGAGTGACTTGGTAATACTAGCAGGTGTCCATGCAAATCCCAGAGCCAGTACATTAGAGATGGCACAGATGACTGGGTTCTCTTAAAGCACAGTTTGGCGTAAATTGAAAAAATATGGCTACAAGTGTTATAAACCAAATCTTGCAGGAGTTACCCCCCCACAATCGTGAGAATAGACTCCAATTTGCAACCAAAGCATTGGAATTGGTTGACATGTATCCTGACTTTGGGAGGAATATTGTATTTACAGATGAGAGCTTATTTTCTCTACATCATGCGCCCAATATACAGAATGTATGTATCTGGTCTCAGACAAATCCTCAGGATATTTACCCCAGTCACACACAATACCCAGGGAAACTAAATCTATGGGCTGGCATCCTCAACCATACATTACTTGGGACATTTGTAATCAATAGTACACTCACTGGACAAAAATACCTGACTTTATTAGAAAATGAGATTTCTGATAGAATTGTTGCTGCTGCTGGGGAGGCTAAACTGTGGTACATGCAGGATGGATGTCCAGCCCACAATTATGGACCAGCGAGAGACTTCCTGAAAGTAATTGGGATGTATGAAAAACCACTCCCTTGGGCAGCAAGATCCCCAGATTTGAATCCACTTTTTTTCATGGGGTCACATGTCTTCTGCTGTGTACAAGTATGGACCCTACTCTACAATTGAAAACCTTACTGCCAAAATCAATGAGAGCTAGGCAAGCATAACTTATGTCCAATTGGAAGCTGTGTAAGCTGAATTTGTCGATCACCTTGGGCATTATATTTTCGATGAGGGTGGGCATTTTAAACATCATTTGTAAAAATATAATTTTAGGTATGTGCAAATTGCTATTACACTTTTTTTTTGGACAGGTGTTTGTTTTATTTTATTCATTGTCTCTTGTTTTAATATGTTGTTCAAATCGTTGCTTCTCTTGGTCCCATTCTTATGCTTATAACCCAGCTTATTCATTTCAGCATGCAACATAATGATATTTTCCTATATTGCGTGTTGAAATGCATAACCCTGTATAATATGCATACATGGAGTTATGCTAGAAAAATTCTGATATTATAAAAATCTCTCCATTATTTCATTTTTTTTTAATGTTTGTATGATGTTTGGTGACTTAAAGATAAAGAGACGATAAACAAACTAAATTTGATTCAGTAATTTTAAATTTATTTTTTAAATTAATTAATATCACAATTTACAATAACAATTAACGTCTGACAATTGACAAAATACAGTACAGTTTTCATTTCATAAAAACTTAAATTCCCATTCCCAATTTCCAATTTGCGAATTGAAATGGATATCGATATTAAAGGGAAAGTATTGATAGTTGAAATATCGATATTTTTGAACAAATATCGATACGTATCAATATTTTTGGCATCATTACATCACAGAAACAAATATTAGCCAGCCTTTTGGCAGTGACTGTTGTCAGGGATCCGAGCCTCTTTACCTCATAAAAGTAATTACTCTACAGCTACTAGTTTTTGTGCTGCAAAAATGATAAAAATGTGTAGGACTGGTGGACTTACAAGTCTATCTCTGTTTCTGATTGGCCTTCCACTTTGCCAGCACACTGCCTACAGCAGCCCCAACGCACTCGTAGGACACTTTACAGGTGTCCATGTGAGCTCTGTAGTTAGCGCAGCTGTTTTATCCCCACTATCTTTGTGACCTATACTTATTGGGACCGTACGGATGAAAGCGGGTGTGTGGGAGTTTAGGAGTTTTAAACTCCGGTTTCCTCAACATGAGGGAGTTTAAATTCCCCTGTTTTAAGTATGCCAGAGTTTAGATCAGAGGAGCCCTCTTGTCTGTGAAGATGAACTTTGCTTGTTGCGGGACTGTTTGCAGGGGGCTTCTAGCTTTAAGGTTACCAAAGTTGGAACCTTCCTTTTGAGCGATTGTGGAGGTGAGATGAGGTGTGGAAGCGGAGATGATATCTGCTCCAGAATTTTAAAAACCAGAAGTGCTGTGTCCATAAGCAATTCTTCCTTGATCTGAGCCAACTTCTGGTTATGTTTGAGAAGTAGTTGAGCTTTTAATTTCTCAACAGCTTCTTGTTCATTCAAGGTGTTGGTCTATTTGAGGGGTTTGTTTGTTAGTGACAAAATTTTGACAACATTAAAAGAGGAAAAAACAATGTATGTACAACTTGCAAAAAAGAAAAATGATAGAAAATATATATAGAGAATACAATCCAAGTCAGCAACAGTAGAACAGTGAATGATTTTTGTTGCAAGATTTCAGTCGATCGCAGTGTCAGTACTTCATCTTATCTGAGTTTGTCCTTTTATGGATGGGATAGCATTTAAAATTCTCTACTGTTAGAAAGTTTTCCTGTAAAATTCTGATCGGTTTAAACGAAGTTAATCGTGAAATAGATCTGAAGCTCTCGAGAGATCTTCAGATGACAAAGACGTTCATTTTTTGTATGTGATGTCACAGTCTGTATTGACATTTTAGTTATCTTCATTCGACAATACAAACATGTTGCGATGGTTTTGTTCCGTATCGCCCGTGGATTTGTTTATTCGTGCCATTGTCTTTTGGCAGACATTTTTGTAATTGCTTGTCTCCAGAGTTTCTTTTGTCTCACAGGATTCTTTGTTTGTTATTTCTTTTTAGCAGATTTGAAATTTACGTAGCATATTTACTTTTTTGGGAATAATTTTTATTTCCTCCACATTAATCACTCAAACATACAATTTGGATGCAAATTTTTGATTTTGCTATTGCCTAGGGGCCTACCTCTTTTTCTGGTGCCTAAGGGGGCCTTGATATCATACATTTTTGTTGTAATGTCCGAAAATTTGACTAATTTTTTTAATTTGGTTTTATGTGAATTTTCTGTGTGTGAATTGTTTGTTTCACTTGTTTCGACTGATTCTTCCTCCATGTTTTGTTTTTTATATTTTTGGATGAATCTTCCTCTATATATTCCATGTTTTTTCTTTCCATCTTTGATATTCTCTTATCGTCATTTACCAAAAAGGCAGGCTTCAATCTCTAGATTGAAATAGTTCTTGTTTTGCCTCCTATTAGTATCACAAAGTTTTTGTCATTGTGTAGTACTACCTGGTAAAGATTTGCATATGGTTTTCCAGTGCAAACCTTATTTTTTCATCTCTCACAAATACATGTGATATATTGGCCAAATGTTTTGAGACATAAATCTTGGGCTGGCCATGACAAACTGCCTGTTTAAGAAAATTATTGGCATCATTTCTTATGTTTTGTACCATTATGTCAGGGCTGACTTCTCTCAATTCTGTGAAGAAGTCCCCTGGTAGGTGTAGCTCTTTGTCAAATGCTAATTGCACTACAGAGTGTCCTATATCCATTTGTAGGGCAAATTGGAGGCCTAAGAGGATGGTAGGAAATACCTCAACCCACCTCTTGGTATCATGAGCTATAATTGAGGCTTCAAGTGCTCTGTCCCATCTCCCTATTTTTCCATTGGCTTGAGGATGGTAAGCTGTAGTGTGATTGTGTTGTACACCAAGCTTCTTAGACAACTCATTGAAGAGTGAGCTCTCAAATTGGTGACCTTGGTCCGTGATTATGGGTTCTAGAAAGCCATACCTTGCAATCCAGGTGTCACATAACCTGGCAGCTACAGTCAGAGCTATTATTTTGTAGAGAGGAATTGCTTCTGGCTGTCAATTGTTGTGTCTATTATTATCAACTGGTAGCTGTGTCCTTATGATGATGGCAATGGGCCAACCAAGTCTCTATGTACTGTTTTAAAATGCTGTTTGCTTGAAGGATTTGAGAGGTGACTGAGTGTATCTTCCTACTTTACACTCTTCACAGTTCAGGCAACTGTGAGCCCATTTATTTCAGTCTAATTTCATTTGGGGCCAAATAAACCTTTCTGAAACTAGATTAGCACTGCATTTTGGTCCAGAGTGTGTCAAGTTATATACACTGTTGAATGCCAATTTGCAATATTTTTTTGATAGAAATGGCCTATTCTTACCTGTACAAATGTCACATGTTAATAAAACATCAATACTGGGAATTTTTCTCTGCCTTAATTTTAGAGCTTTATCATTGTTTGATAACAGTTCTTGCAATTTGGCATTCTTTAGCTGTACTTTAGCTATTTCAGCATAAGGTAAATATGTAGGAGCCAAGATAGCTTAGATTCTACTTAGAGCATCAGCTGGAGTCTTAAGTTCTCCACTTATATACTGGATATCCGTAGTCAATTGACCAATATAGTCTAATTGTCATGATCTTCTCAGTGATGCTGGTTCTGCTTTTTGCGTGAAATCATGAATTAGAGGGTTTATGGTCTGTATACACAATAAAACATCTACACTCTAGTTGATGCCTGAAATGTTTCAGCACAGCAAAAATTAAAAACAATTCCCGATCATACGTGCTGTAATTCTTTACTGTTTTTGAGAGCTTCCTGGAGAAGAAAGCTAGCAGTAGTTTTTTGTTGTCATTATCCAGTTGGTACAGTGTTGCACCAATCACAAATTCTGTGGCAACAGTACCTACACATAATGGCAGACTTTTGTTTGGATGAGCCAATAGTGCTACATTTTCCAGGATTTCTTTTATTTTCTCAAAGGCCTGTTTGGCTTCTTCATTCAAATAAAGTGGAATTATATCTTTCTTTTTGTTTGTTTTTATTAATGCAAACAGCTAACTTTGTTTGGCTGTAACATTCTTCATGTAACGTGTGTAGAAATACACCACCCCCAAGAAATGCTTGAGTTCAGCGACATTTGAGGGTTTTAGGAAATTCAGTATTGGTTCGACTTTGGTCTTCTAGGGGAAAATGCCTTCGCTGAGACTTTATAGCTGAGAAAGTCAATTTTGGTTTGTTTGTGTAAACTTTTACCTACGTTGATGGAGAGGCTGGCGGTGTATATACACTGTATGACAGCTCTTACATTCTTCTCATACTCTTGCTCACCATCTTCTAAGCAAATACAAATGTCATCCAAGTATGCATAACCAAATGGTAATTCCCAAAACAATCAATTGATAAATCTTTGGAAGGTTTGTACTGAGTTGTGAAGTCCAAACACCATTCAAAGGTATTTGAATAGACCTAAGGGGTTTATAACCTCTGTCTTTGGTATGTCCAGTTCAGCCATAAGAATTTGGTGGAATACCTAATTGATGTCAATTTTTGTGAATATCGTTTTACCCAAGGTAACTATTTTGGCATTTAAGGCCCTGTAGTTGCCAACAATCTGCCACTCTTAACTTGATTTTTTGATCATGTGAATTGCGGAACTCCTTGAGCTTTTTAAGGGGTGAGAAATGCCTTCTCCGATGATGTGATCATAGTATTCCCATGTTGCTCTTAGTTTATCAGACAGTAACCTTCTAGCTCTATCATGGCAAGGCAGTCCTTTTGTCTCTATATAATAAACTGTGTCCTGTTTATAAGTCGGATGCCTGCGAATTGATGGTTGAGTGACTCCAGGATAGTCAGATAGAATCCATAGTAATTGTTCGCCAACTTTGATATAGCTGGATATATTTAGGTCCAGTCTGTATGGTAGAGTTTTGCCATCCACACAAAGTGTAGTTTCACTATCAATCAAATTGCTGTTTTTAAGGTCAATGATTAGACTGAAATATCCAAGAAAATCTGCACCTAGGATTGGGTTTGGTATGTCCTCAACCATGAAGGATCATGTCATATCTTTTATGAGTCCAATGTTCATTTTGCTGGTCTCAAGTCTGTAAACTGGAAGGTTTTGACCATTCACAGAATGGAGATAATATTTCGGAGGATGTACTTCTGTCCCAGCTGACTTTATAGAAGCTGCAAGATTTGTGCCAGAACCTCTGGTGTCGGCTGTGGCTGTCTACTTCCTCCTGCTGATGTATATGTTGGTGGATTTGTTTTTGTACTTCCACTCCCATCGTTGTAGGAACCACCTCAGTATTATGCTGACTAAAGTATTCCACAGGTACTTCTGTATATACTCCCTCACCTTGTGAAAACACCAGATCTTGTTTTTGTTGGTTGGGGATTTTCAGGTCAGAACTTTAGCTTTTATTTTGACCACTCCTCAACGCTTTTACTGCTAATTCATCTTGGTTAATTGCAGCTCCCAGACATATGAGCTCTAGGTGCTGAATTGCCATTACCAACTTGGAAATGTCTTCAGATTGTCTAGTCAAAGTTGGAGGGGTTGGTGGATGAGTCCAACCTTCTTCCTCCAAATCTACTGTCTTTTTGCTCCCAGGCTGTATTTATTTCGAAGGGCGTTTAAATTCCTACTTCAGCAGACTCTACTTCAACAACTGCTAGTGTCTAGTTATGATAAAAAAAATTTTTTACTTGTCAAGCATGCTAGAATCTTCCCAACACACCACACCAATTTTTGAGAAAGCGCACCTCCCCTCTACACCAAAAAAATCACATTGGGGTCACCACTGTAGAATACTTTGTTGTGAAAAGAATATTCTCACCAGAAGGTAATCAACAGTTTATTTGAATTTTCTGCCACTTCATATGTAAACATTCTGGTAATCCAAAACCTGGGCAAACGCTGGTAATTTTAGAGCCAGTCTTGACGGTTTATATAGTGGCTTATTTACACACACACGTACACATATGTAGTGATAATGTACGTCCGTGTATAAGGGTTGGTTGTCATTTCTTGTAGAGATAAGAAATGGGACCAGTTTGTGGGCGAAAACTATGTTTTTTTTATAGTGTTTTCTGTGATTTACTGGTCAGTTACTTCAATATTAAATTTTTGTAGAACAGATATCAATTTGCTAATGGAAAAAAAAAAAATCATAATTTCATTAATACTCCGTCCTATATGGAATTATAGACTTATTGAGCTGAAACCCAATTTTTTTTGTATACAGCCACCCCTAACTGAAGAACAGAAAATATTTCGCTCATTGATTTGGCGAAATTAAATTTTTTCATGTTTTCAACCGAAATTTGTTCATCTAATTAATCTTTATTGCTTAGACCGAACAGTACAAATTACTTAGTTACGATCATAACCGATTCATTAAAACCAACCAGTATGTATTTCCTAATTGAACGCAGAATCAACTAATTGTATTTATTTTGGAAAGTTCTTTACATTGCTTTTCATTTTCTCGCCATAATCTATAAGTCATTTTAAATTGGAAGCATCTCTTCTCCTTAAGCTATTACCTACGGCTCAGTTTTATCAAAAACTGATATTTGATTTACATCTAATAATCCATGAAATTCAAAACTGGCGTACGCAAATATAATAAGTTCGTTCTCGCTATTTTGCTGTTGTATTGCCTGGTTAGAACAATACGGTATATTGAATTGTGTAAAACAACCTACTCTGAATTTAGCGTCACATTAGTTATAATTTGATACATAATTTTAAAAATTGACTGCTGTTTGAAGGTATGAATTTTATTAAAAATAACATGGATATAGAATGAACATTTTTCTGTCATATCTTACTTATTTTCTTTCCCTATTAACTGTTTTTATTCTTCCTTTTTGAAAATTATTTTAAACAAAATTTATAGCCTTTAAATTTATTCATTTAACTTCCATCATATACACCACCAACTATTTTTTTGAATTCGAATGACGAAAAAAATAAAATAGTTAGCATAGCAGCTACCCTGAATAAACTTCCTCATGCAACTATTGAAATTAAAGTATGTGAAATGAAACTGACCAATTTTATTAAACTTTTCCTTACCCAAAGTTATATCTAATTGGCGAAAATATTACTTTTTAGTGCCTACATATGTCTATGAATATTTTAGAAAGTTTAATGTTTGCTGGAAAGAAAATGTAATTAATCATTTCGTAATTCTTTGTTTTTTATTATTCATTGACAATTCAAACGAATGAAAAGTATTTTATTTTATATATTTTTCCACCAATTTGAAGGGTTGATAAATACAGGGCTTTTATTTCGAGGGAAGTTTTACATTAGTATTATTTAACATTCTTACTATAGGTTCCTATTCAATCATTTGTTTTAAACATTATTTAAATAATGTTTCTTTGACAAATATTCCATGTAGGTACCTCGTGTATATTTTCACAATTTCAAACAAATTTAACTATTTATAATCACATTGAAAAATTATTACCTATCTTGTGTTGTAGTTAAGATTTTTGAATGATTTGTTATTGTTAATTTATTAATTAAACTTCATAACAAAACTAAAAATTGATCTGACATAGTCTACCCATTTTGATATATTAAAATAATCTTAACAATAAGAAAAAACAAAACATAAAAAGTTCTCTACAACAAATGTTTTGTGAGTAAATATGGATTCATCCCAACATTATGAATAATATGAGACCGAAAAACTTATTTTTTGTCAATAATTAATTTTATTTTTACTTCATAAAAATTTAATATTATGGTACGAAACTACGAATGTTGTATTGATTTGTCTCAGCTGTATCTGTTTCGTGGAAAATGGTTAATTCTAAGATTTTTTTTTTTTTAATTTTAAGCAGTATTACATACTTTTAGATATTTTTATGAAAGCATAATCTCTAGCGACTTCTCAGAGCTCCTAGTCGTTTATTACGAATTAATTTTCATTACAAGACTGATACTGTTGGTATTATATTCCCGATGTATTTTTAAGATGATCACTAAAATCGTGTAAGGGGTTGATTTTGTCAACGGTTAATTTTTTTTATTTTTTGCGTGCTTTTGTTGTTTGTAAATTTATTCATGTTTGTTATGACCACTTTTTTTTTTCTTCTCACTTTGGTGATCTACTCGTACTCCAATATTTTAAAATGTATCAACGTTTTATAACCATCTTCATTACATTTTTTCTCATAAATATGTTTTACTAATTAGTGTTTATGAATTACTAGCTTCCTATTGTGCCAAGTTGCTTATCTCACCCCCCCCCCATACATCAGAAGATATTTTATCTATTATTTTTTGAAATATTTAACAGTATAAAATTTGAAACTACTTAGGTATGTAAATTGAATAATACGGAGAACTCCCAATTCTTTATGAACTAATTACTTAAACGGGGTTTAAAATCTCTTCTTTTCTCTTAATCTGTATTATGTAAAATAGGGAAATTTTAACTTTTAGAGATTAAATTAAGAGAAACAGTATAAACAATAGCGCAGTGCTTCCCTTTAGTCAACCTTTTAGGTATTAGCTATCATGGAGATTAGATCCGTGAGTATAAACCATATTTTAAGAAGATGAGTTTAAACTTACTTTTTTTTTTCTTTTATTCTTAACAGTATTTTATAAAGTGGGAAAATTTCAACTTCTAAAGAATAAATTAGTGAGTATAAACTTCCTCTCTTCAACCTAGGTTTCTAGATTTTTTCTACCCTAATTATCATAGAATTTGAATTATTAAAGTAAGTCTAGAACACACTTTTTAGAATACCCAAGTTTTTGAAACATAGATGTGTTACTTACATTCAGAAGTAGATAGAAATTGAAAATCAAAAAGTTTTTAAATTTGGGAAACAAAAAGCAAAAGCAGGAAGTGAAATAAATGAAGGTAAAAGTTTAAAATAAAAGTCGGAAGTAAAATAAATTTTGAAAAATGCTAGCACAGCAAGCCTTGCTAGAAAAAGTAGGTTTTTGAGAAAAAGAATTATGAATTTTGATGGTCACATTACTTATCTGTAAGTTTATATGCGTTAATGGCACTGTGGAATACCTTGTCGAGAAAGAATATTCACACAAGAAATTAATCAACAGATTATTTGCATATTTTGCCACTTCATATGTAAACATACAGGTAAGCCAAAACTTGGACAAACTCTGATAATTTTAGAGCCAGTTTGGATGGTTTATATAGGGGCTTATTTAAAGACACTCATACATAGTAAATATGTACATTTATGTATAAGGGTGGTTTGTCATTTCTTATATACATATATAATAAATGGCGGACCAGTTCGTGTACCAAATTGTTACAGCACTGTAATTGTTTGATTCGTCACAGTTTGGTTCTCAAACATTACTTGCAAGTAAGTAATTACGTTTGAATGAAATTTGTACAATTTTTTTAATGTAATAGAGACAAATATTAGCCAGTCTTTTGGCAGCAACTGTCATCAGGAATCTGAGCCCCTTCACTTCATATGAGTAATGTCCCTGCAGGTATATTATGATTGTATGAAATTTTTTAGCTACTGACTAAATATTAAACAATTTAAAATTTAGAAGCATTATTTCTAGAAATGAAAAATTAATTAGGATGATAAAGTATGGTAAATAATCATAATTATAATTTCAAATAAAATCAAAGAAATATAATAAAGTTATGAAATAACAAGAAGAAAACATGAACATGTAATTATTGTTTGTAAAACAAAAAAGTTCATGAAAATTAGAAGAAAAAAAAAGGAAAAAAAGCTTTACCAAAAATATCATCTGGTCAATCCGCACCAAAACTGGTAGCATGCTACGATAAATTATAATGAATATTTTTTTCAAATTTCAACATTTTATGACCAATATAAAAATAAAAATAGTGGTACTGAATGTACTATCAGATCAATTTGTGCCAAAATCGATAGTGCACCACAATGAACTGAAATAAATATTTACTCCTAGTATCATGGCTATTGATAAAAAATTGAGCATTTTATAGTCAAAATAAAAACAAAAATGGTGGTACTGGAAGTACCATCTGGTTGATTAACACCAAAATCAATAGGTCTAGTCCCTAGCTTAGTACATATGTTCATGTGAGAATAATAGCAAATTATATTATACGTTGACTTATTATTCTCGCACATCACATGTTGTGGCAACACTGTTTTTGTTGTTATTATTAATCTGTGATATTTTTGTTTGTAACTCAACTGTGATTATATGTTTTGTATGCCTTCTCGTCGCTCATCAACCTTCGTAACATCAACATGTCCGCTAATATTATGTGGAATAAAATTCGTGAAATAGTGAATATTTAGTCTTTTTATTTATGTGTTCGTAATGTGTGTTTCTAGTCGTCGTTCAATCTTTTCATCAGTGTAGGTTTTGTCGTTGCTTTTCGTGTAGTTCGATCTGTTGGCAGTTCGTATTTTCTCACAGGTTACGGGCCCAGATACCTGGATGTCAACGTGGTCACCATTGTTTTGAGTCTTCAAAGTTGTGCTGTCGAATTCTGCTCGCCACTCCCAAGTAGTACCATGCTTCTTAATTCATTTTTCATTGTTTGATATGTTCGCTTCTCGATGTTCCTGTGATCTCGTTCGTGTTGAATCGTTGGTCGGCGTATCTGATAGTTGCTGAAATTGCTGTTTTGCGGTGCAACTGATCGTCGTAACCTGTAAACAAGATGGACGCGAGAAAGAAGAATACGATCGAGCCGTTCAATGGGCAGAATGGTCGAACGTGGAAGTTCAGAATGGAGCTGCTGCTGGCAAAGGAGTCACTAAGTAATATAATTGTTGATTCTTTGCCTACTGTTTGTAATAGGGGAGATGCCTGGTCCAAGGAGAATGCTAAAGCGATGTTCCTGATAGCCAACAACGTGACAGATGAATATTTGGAGATGCTTCAGACGTACACTACTGCGAAGGAGATGTTCAACGTGCTCACGAACCTGATTGACAACGGAAACGACCAAACACTCATGGATTTACGAGGTGAATTGTACACAAAACGGTATATTTCTGGTTCTGATTTGCAGAAGTATCTGCTCGATTATCGTGCCCGTTGTAGACGATTAACCGAATTGGGAGACCTGACAACCACAAAACAATTTGTATTGGTATTGCTGCGATCGCTGCCTGCGGAGTTTCGTCCGATCAAAGTGGTGATAGAGGATGCAGAAGTCGTCACCTGGGATGCTGTGTTTATGAAGCTAAACAACTTCCAGCGTGAGCTATCATTTGATAGTAAGTCGACAGTGAGAGGTAACTCTCTGAATTCTGCATCCCAAAAACCTTCATCAGTGGCTGTCACTGGTGAGGAGAATGTGTTTTTCGGTAATCATTACAGTATCGGACGAAATTCAGGTAATAATAATAATAATAATAGTAATCGTTTTAATCGTGGTAGGTCCCAAAATCGAAATAATAATCGTGGTTTCAATCGAGGGTAGAAATAATAATCATAATAATAATAATTTTTATAACTCATCTTCCAATAATGAAGGTCGAAATAGTAATAATAATCACAATTTTAACTCACAAAGCAATAATAATAATAGTTTTAATGGAAATGGTCGTAGTTCTGGTGCTGACAATGGACATTCAAATATTAAATGTCATTTTTGTAATAAGATTGGACATATAGCACGAAATTGCTATGCTAAAAATCGAAATAGTAATAATAATGACGCTTGTAATAGTAATAGTAATAACGGAAATCGTTCTAATGACCATGTTTCCAATAATAATAATAATAATAGGAGTTCTGCACAGATGTGCAATGAAAATTTTAATGGTAATGACGATTGCTCAGATGTGGGTTATAGTTTCACAGTAAATAATAGTAATAATAATAATAACAAAATTGATGAGTTCTGTAATGCAAAGGGAGATGTAAATTTGATGCCTCGAACCACATTTGTAGTAGACAGTGGATGCACAATTCACATAATTAACGATATAAGCCTATTCAGTGACTACATTAATTTGATTAAACCACATAGTATCTGTGTTGCGAAGAAAGGAGTTTCTCTGTCCGTTACATCTGTTGGTACAGTAAAATTAAAATTGTTAAATGGAATAGTAATTGAATTGAAAAATGTTAGATATGCTCGGGAGCTGCCGCAGAATCTGCTATTGGTAAAACGAATGAGCAAGTCGGGTTTTGATACCCTGTTTAAAGAGGAATCTGTCGATGTCATCCAACGCTGCAGTGGAAAAATAGTGACCACTGGTGTTAGCGTGAATTCAGATCTTTACACCATTGATTTTTTAAAAATGACTAGTCAATCGTGTAATCTGACATTGGAGGATGAGTCGAGCCCACTGACTGTGTGGCATAGGCGACTTGCTCATCTGAACGTGAACGATGTTAAGTTGTTGTCAAACAGAGGTTTAATACCGAACGTTGACTCCAACCGCAGATTGCTGTGTGAGCCCTGTGTGATGGGGAAACAGAGCCGAAAACCGTTCTTGAGGCATGAACGAAAAACTAGTAAGCCTCTGGAATTGGTACATACTGATCTCTGTGGTCCTATAAATCCTCCTGCATATAAAGGAGCGAAATATTTTATGACATTTATAGATGACTATTCAAATTTTTGTTGTGTGTACCTGTTGACAAGTAAAACGGAAGCCTTTTCAAAATTTAAAGAATATCATGAGATGGTCTCGAATAAATTTGGCTATAATGTAAAGAGACTTCGTTGTGATAGCGGCACAGAATACTTGAACATTACCTTCCAGTCATATTGTACTGAGAAAGGAATTGTGGTTGAACCTACGGTTGGTGGCTGTCCACAGCAAAATGGAAAAGCTGAAAGGATGAACAGGACGCTATGTGAGAGGGCAAGGACGCTGTTATTCGAGAGTGGTCTTGGTAAGATATTTTGGTCGGAAGCCATATTGTGCTCCGCCTATATCGTGAACAGATGCCCCACAAACAAGGATTTTGTTCCTTATGAAAGGTGGTTCAATGAACAATTTGACTATAAAAAATTAAAAACGTTTGGATGCAACGCATATATGTTGTCATTCAAACATGACTCTAAAAAGTTTAAAATAAAAGTGAAAAGTTGATTATGGTAGGATATTCTCCATGTGGTTTCAGATTGTTGGATATAAATGCTAAGGAGATACGTCTGTCGCGAGATGTTGAGTTCTTCGAAAATAAAATAGATAATAATAATATAAATAAATATACTAAAGATGATGATATTTTCACAGAAGTCACGGAATCAAACTTAGAAAATATTGAAGTTGATGGTGACTTGAATTTAGACTGTCTTCCACAGGAAACGACTGAACGTGATGAAGTAGCAAGCAATATATATCTTGCTGAGGATGGCGTCCCTTTGACGTTTGAGGAGGCAAATGCTGCACCAGACAGTCTGATGTGGAGGGATGCTATTTCTTCCGAAATAAGTGCCCTGAATTCCAATCAGACTTGGCGGGTGACCAAATGTCCAAAGGAAGCCCCCACCATCACGTGTCGGTGGATTTTTAATAAAAAATATGATATTAATAATGATGTGTTATATAATGCTAGATTAGTTGCCAGAGGATGCCAACAGAAGAAGGGCTTCAATTTTAATGAAGTGTATGCGCCGGTGGCGAAGCTTTCGACTGTCAGGACCCTCTTGGCTGTTAGCAATAAATTAAAATTTCACATAGAACAAATTGATATATGTAGTGCCTTCCTGAATGGAATTCTTTCGGAAGATGTGTATCTTGAGATACCCGAAGGGATAGAAACTAAAATTGATAGGCATAATAATGTTTTGAAATTGAATAGGTCTATCTATGGTCTAAAGCAGTCACCCAAGGTATGGAATAAATTGTTCAACGAGTTCCTTGTTGCTCTTGGCTTTGTGCAGAGCACGGCGGATGACTGCTTATATATATATAAAAATAAAAGTGATGGAACTGTAGTCTTTTTACTCACATATGTTGACGATGTCCTGATTAGCTCAAATAACAAAACACAAATCACATTTTTTAAAAAAGAAATAAATAAAAGGTTTAAGTGTAAGGATCTGGGAAAGGTCAAGAAATATTTAGGTTTGAATATCAATCACAATCGTGAAGATGGCATACTGGAAATTGAGCAGAGGGGTCTCATTGAGTCTGTTGCTAGGCGTTTTGGCGTTGATAACTGTGCACCGACCTACACACCCATTGACCCTAAACTCCAATTGGACAGGGATCTCAATGCGTGTGATAGTGTACTCAACAACAACTATCAACAGCTCGTGGGATGCGTAATGTATCTGATGCTAGGATCACGGCCCGATATTTGCTTTGCAATATCGTATTTTAGCCAATTCTCCAGTTATGCCACTGACGAACATTATAAATACTTATTGAGAGTACTTAAATATTTAGTTACCACGAAAGATAAAAAATTAATATTTTCTAATGAACATGATAATAACGGCAATATTTTAGAAACTTTTTCTGATGCCGATTGGGGTAACTGTATCACCACAAGACGGTCTATCCCTGGCTACTGTGTCTTTGTTTATGGATCACTGGTGTCCTGGTCTAGCAAAAAGCAACCAACTGTAGCACTATCTAGCACTGAGAGTGAGTTGATTGCAATATGCGATGCTACCACTGAGTCGATCTGGTTGAAGTATCTGTTAAGTGACTTTTGCATTCAGATTAATGACAGAGCTGTGATTTATGAAGATAACCAGAGTTGTCTGGCTCTTCTGCACTCTGGAAAGTGGAATACTCGCAGATCCAAACATATAGATGTAAAGTACCGTTTTGTGTGCAATCACGTAGATATAGATTTTAAGTATTCAACGTACCAACTTCGCGACAGTTGGGGGACGTTTTCACGAAGGGCTGCCCGAAGCCCAAATTTGATATGTTTTGTAAACTGTTAAAATTAATGTAATTTTTTGTATATGTTTACCATTTGTGTTGATATTTTTTTGTGTTGTAAATTCGTTGTGTTATTGTTGACCTTTGTCATTTTTGTTTTTTAATGACTTTATTAATTTAGAAAATTTGTTTAATAGTATTTTTGACTTTATCGTATAAATATAATTTGAGGAGGCGTGTGAGAATAATAGCAAATTATATTATACGTTGACTTATTATTCTCGCACATCACATGTTGTGGCAACACTGTTTTGTTGTTATTATTAATCTGTGATATTTGTGTTTGTAACTCAACTGTGATTATATGTTTTGTATGCCTTCTCGTCGCTCATCAACCTTCGTAACATCAACATGTCCGCTAATATTATGTGGAATAAAATTCGTGAAATAGTGAATATTTAGTCTTTTTATTTATGTGTTCGTAATGTGTGTTTCTAGTCGTCGTTCAATCTTTTCATCAGTGTAGGTTTTGTCGTTGCTTTTCGTGTAGTTCGATCCATTGGCAGTTCGTATTTTCTCACAGTTCATATCAAATTTTGTGATTATCGGACAAAAATTGAGACCTGTACTATGGGAACCAGAAATTGTCATATATATATATATATATATATATATATGAATTTAAGTAAACTTAGTTTCTCATTAAATTTTGGATTTTGAATGCTGAAGCTATGCTTTCAAAAGAGTTTTTGCTAGGGATGTGAACCAAAACCAAAACTGCTTTACAATTTTCAAGGACAACTGATAACTGATACCAAAACCAAAATAATCAACTAGTAACCAATAACCAATGACCAAATCACAGAACTTTCACAATTAAAACTGAAACCACTAACTGATTAAAATGATTCCATTTTAGTTTCTGAATTTTCAAACAAAATTAACAGTTGCTAGGAGAAACAAGAGAATGAATATTGTTGGGATACGATTCCCTCACTACCTCACGAACACGGGACGTCACATTGACTAACACTGTATGTAACATACTATTACATTTATTTGTTTTACATGTGGCGACACTGATCGTCAATATAGTATTCTTTCCGCCAT
>WOFM01000298.1:55348-99342 GCA_011428145.1 Ericerus pela | reverse complement strand
CATATGTGCGGAAATTACTACATCTGCATTAGTGTGGGACTCTGGAATTCGGTTTGCACTACTACCATCAAGGGTAAGTCTTGGGAGATGGCGGACTCCAGTATATTTTGATTGTTCAGCAAGAATTCATCTTGCTTTACAACTCGGATATATATGGAGGTATCGCAGTCTTCTTGGTGTATTCGATCTCTGGATTCGTCTTGTCTTCATCCTCGTCCGTTGTTATAATTTTGAGTTCCTATTATATTTAATTAGTCGTTATTATTTTATTTGTTGTTTTTTTTATTTTATTATATTATTTTTCTATGAAATTGAACAAAGATCTGTTTTACAAATTTAATAAGACCATGAATTTAGGCACGGATCGTGGTAGTGAAGAAGTTTTGGAGGATGCTCCTATGTATCCTACTCCGGCTGAGTTGCGTGCGATGCCAAAGTTTATGGTTCCAGATAATGGGCTGGTTGAGACTTCGGAGAGTTTTATGCTCACGCAGGTTTCTCTTCCATATCTGCGTTGCTGGTCTCCGCGCTGTCCGTGTCTTTTTACTGGGGTGGTAGGCCTTTGGAAGATTTTCAAAGCTCTACACTCCTTTTTATCCGCTGATTATGGTCCAACCGGGGTGGACGCATATCGGAAGAATTTTCCTGGGGATTCTTTTAATACGTCTTTCGGATCGTGGAGACATGTTATGCCGCAGAGTCTCTGTGAATGCTGCTTGCAGTCCATGGTTCAGCTGGCTTCCCAATTCAGTTTCCTCTTTCCAGAGGCAAGCCTGTGGAGATGGGAAGGATCCGTGGTTTGTTTCTCGACTCTTGACGTGAATCCCTCTGATATTACCAGGTATGCTGTTGGTTTGAATCTCCTTACTTCCATCATTTTGGCGATGCAACCTCTCAATTTTGGTTCCAAAGTTCGTTTTGCCGTCACTAACACTGCGTATGCCAACACTATAATGGATAGGTCGCAGTTCCAACATCTGGTTGATTATTTTGTTCGTTTTTATCGCCAAAAAAATTGAAATAAATGACACTCCTCATTATATCGAAGTCTTGCGTATTTTGGAGCCATCGGAAAAGCTGACTATTTCACACGATCGCCGGGTTCTGCGAGGGGCTGATCCGCGAAGTGAGCCGAGTCCTGGACCAAGTAAAATGATTGTGTCCAATTGGCGCATGTTCTTGGTTCCTCGACATCAACGTTTCAGGCGTTGTTCTGTTTCTCCGGAGGTTGAGACACATGATCATCTTGAAAGAGTGGAGCAGGATGAGGTCAAGTCAGAGGCTGCAGAGACTTCTCCTCAAGATGTGGATTGGTAGATCGGTGAGTAAAAAAAATTTTATACTTTTTTTTTTGTGGGAGAGATAATTACGTGAATGGTCCTTACAATATATCTTATCTATAGTTATTACGAATTAGGTTACAAATGTTATTATATAATGGTTCGGGTGGAGGTTCAGAGTATCTTCTTACATATTCCTCCAAGCTTAACTCACTCGGGTTTTTAATATCTTGTGAAAAAGGTTGTGTAGGTAGAGACAAAGGTTGTTTAACACTTTTTCCCTCATCACACCTACTGAACAAGTTGATTTCTTCCAAATGTTGTCTTTGGGTAATCAATTGGATCTTTTGTAAAGTTATTCTTTTCTTTTCCGGGTCTTTTAATTCAAATCTCTTTCTCCATTCTGAACTATCTTTTCCTTTTAATAAGGCTTCTTCTGTAAATGTCACCTTTTTATTATTTTTATTTTTATCGCTAGTTTTCTTTAAAATTCCTTTTTGTGGTCTTCCTCTTGGACGTTTGACAATGATTTTAATTTCACCTTCTGATTCATTTTCTTCAGAGCTCTTTTCCTTCTTTGGTCTACCTCTTTTTCTCTTTGGATTAGGACTAATTTTTTCAGATTCTGAGTTATCGGATATATTTTCTTCAATATCTGATGGTAAGTTAGCATCACAACGGGCATTATAAGGTGTAAGTCTTCTTATATGCACTGTGTCGTCTGTACTATTTCCATCGTCGGAGATTATACGAACAATATAATTTAGATCTGAAATTTTTCTAACTATTCTATATGGTCCTAGAAATTTTGGTTTGCCTTTTCCGTAATTTATCGGTGCTTTCAAAAGAACTAAATCGTTGGTTTCATAAGAGATTTCTTTTCTTCCCTTATTATAACGTTCTGAATATTTTATTGCGTTTTCTTTATCCAAGCTCGGGATTGTTTTTCGTATTTTATTTGCTTCACTTATCTGTCCTTCTCTGTTTTTGCTGATAAGTAGTGATGGGATAATTAAATTTATATGAGGTTCTCCTTTATAACCGTGCATAAGATAAAATGGATCGTGATTATTTAATCCTTCGATAGGTGTCATGTTGTAGGTCAAGGCTACGTTCTGCACGTGGTCTGGCCATTCTTCACTATCGGTACTCTCGTATTTCGCTAACATTTTTTTTATCGTTCCGTTCATTTTCTCTACTTGTCCTTGAGTTTGTGGTGAATATGATGTTGAGTAGTATATTTTAATACCGTTATTTTTACAATAATTTTGCACGTATTCATTCGAGAAATGAGTTCCGTTATCACACGTAATCTTCGTCGGTCTTCCATAATGACGTATGATTTCTTTTAGAAATTTAATTACTGAATGCGCGTTTGGTTGCGTTACTGCTTTAGTCCAACAATATTTTGTTGCTTTATCTATTCCTACTATGAAAAATTTCTTTTCATTATTGGTGTTAAATTTCCGTATAAAATCAATTTGGATATGTGCAAGTGGTATACATTCTTCAGGGTTAATTGGTTTTAAATATCCATATTTTTCGCTAATATTCTTATTGATTTGGCACTGATGGCACGAACGTACATGCCTCGAGACTATTTTGGGCATTTGCGTGAAATAGTATCGAGCACGCGTTTTGGCAAGAGTTTTACGAATTCCAAAATATCCTCCCCCAGTTTGACTCTCATGACATATATTTAGTATCTGAGGTATGAGGGAGTCAGGAATGACTGGTACGGCATAATGATAAACAGAGTTATCATTATTTTTCCATAGGATTCCATTTTCATCAAGGTAAAATGGATTTAGATTGCGTGATTTTCTTGCTTTTAAATTTTTTCTTAACTCTTTTTTGTTACCATCTTCTAAAATTTTTATTATTATTCCCCAATATTTATCTTCACGTTGTAAATCCCATAGATTGTGGATTTCTTCATCTGTTATATTAACTGGATTTCTTGTTTCTGAATTTTCTGAAAAATTGGAAAGCTGAGAATTTGTAGACGTAGTGGAGTTTCCAGTTTTTTCCGAAATATCGGATAAGATGGAACTTCGATCGTCTTCCAAATTGTCGCTTTCCACATCTGCTTCATTTTCTTTCTTCTTCATACTGCGTGTTATTGCTTTGATCTGTTATTCTTGTTTTACAATATTTGGAGGATCAGGTGTTCCTTCTGGTATTATGAATTGACCATTTCGGAATTCTGCATAATTGTCCTCTTCTTCTTCTTCTAAACGGGATAGATAATCAGCAATTTTGTTATTGTCGCCTTTAATGTGTCTTATTTTAAATGTAAATTCTCCTAATTTCGAAATTAATCTATTTAGTCTTGCATTTGGTTTCTTCATTCGACTTTGATACGTTAAAAGTTCATGATCCGTAAAAATATTAAATTCTTTGTAGACTAAGAATTCTCTGAAATATTCACAAGTTTCAGTGATAGCCAACATCTCTAAATCAAAAGAACATAAATGTTGTTGATTCTTAGGAATTTTTTTCGAAAAGTATCCTATAGGATGTGGTTCTTTTGTTTTTCTGACTACTTGCATTATTACTGCTCCTATTGCTGTTTTTGATGCGTCGACTTTGACGTATGTTTCAGCATCAGGATCGTAGATTGTAAGAATTGGATCTGACGTAATCAATTCTTTAATTTTGTCGAAGGCTTTTTGTGCTTCGTCGTTCCATGCTATTTTATTATTTGCTTTAACATTTTCTTTTCTTGTTAAATCTGTTAACGGTGCCGTAATTTGTGAAAAGTTTTTTATCATTTTTCGATAATAATTTGCTGGGCCAATAAATCTGCATAGTTGACGTAATGTTTTCGGTGGTTGAGCTTCACAAATCGGTTTGATGTTTTTGTCTAACGGTTCTAATTTATGGTATGAAATTTTATGTCCTAAATATTCGATACTTTCATTAAAGAAGCTACTTTTGCTCGTTTTAATTAGCAAACCTGCTTCAACTAGTACTTTTAGGACTTCTTCTAAATTTTCCAAAGTTTCTTTAAACGTTTCTCCAAAAACACATATATCATCCAGATAGACTAAAACTTTATATTCTAGGATATGATTGAATAAGTTGGTCATGGTTTTTTGAAAAATGCTGGGGCTTGCACTTAATCCCATAGGGATGGAGTTAAATACGTTACTTACTCCTCCAACATTTATTCCTGTTATCGCTTTTGATTCTTCATCAAGTGGAATTTGATAATATCCCTGATTAAGATCAATTGTCACAAAATATTTCTTATCTCGTAATGCATCCCATGTTTCAGGGAGACGAGGTACTCTACTCGTATCCTTCTTTACTATTTCATTTACACCTTTATAATCTACTAATAATCTATAAACTCCATTTGATTTCTTCTTAACAAATACAGGGCTCTCATATCTAGAGCTTGCTCTTTTAATAATACCACATTCTTCAAATTCTTTAATTTTCTTTCTAATTTCTCTTTTTTCAAAAATTCCCATATGATAATTTCTACGTTGAATTGGCTCGTCTGTTTTCAAGTAGACATGTGCCGGTTTCAATTTCGTAGGTCTTACCTTGGCAGGTTCTTCTGTAAATATATGGATATATTTTTTTAGAACGCTTACTACTGCCTGTTTTTCTTCCTTCGTTAAATTCTTATTAATTTTCACTTGTGTTCCTTCATTGTCGTGGATAACGCTGTCATCAGATCGGGTTATACGGACAAGTTTTAGCATATCAACCTCCTCACCTTGGTTACCCACAGTATCCCCCGACATAATGCGTTGGATGCTGGTTTGGCCACGGTGGACGGAATTTGTCTGACAGTCCCGCATAGTCGGCTGTCTAAGCCTATAGTGTCCTAAAACTGTCCCTTGTGCGATCTGGGTGTCAAAGTGCGGACTGTGGAATCTTAAGGCTGGCCATCCTAAATCATCAACAATATACTCGCCTTCTAAACCATAACTTGTTAAAAACCACTCATCTGGATCTGCTTTTCCCATATCTGGATCCAGGTTTATACAATATTCATTATTTACTTCTATGCAGAAATCTTAGTCTGCTCTAATAAATCCTTCGCAATTTTCTTCCTTAAACTTAATTATACTAAATGTTTCACGCTTCCATGGCAGTCCTATTCTAAATAAATTCTTACTAAATAAAATATCGGCATTATGTCGATCTAAAAAGTTGTATCCGAGAAGTAAAGGTGTGGTCACCTCAGAGGTGACGTATGCTTCCGCATCAAGGAGGAGGTCACCCATTTTTATTTTGATTTCTATGACTCCTATGACAATTATTGCACTGTCGTTAGCAGCTACCATACACACTCTTGCAGGTCTGATCACATTATCCTTTACGTGGTCATATTGGACAAGCGTCACTTCAGAGCCTCTGTCGACTCTTCCCTGTGTTTCATATTCCTCACGGCTCACAATGTTGCAGGGGACGATTAATTTACGTCTCGCCCTGACTAATTTCATTGATGCACTACTGATATGAATTTTCCAATTATGCGGCGCGTGTGGATCTATTACTAGGAGAGCAGCGCAGTCCGGATGATGGACGTTGCTGTTACAAGCCCGAAAGTCGTAGCCATTAACTGGTATAGAGCAAACGGGCTCTACTGCAAGTTTTTTGGCTGTTGGGTGAAATTTTGTTGTTGGATGCTTGGAACTACGTCTGGAGTTCGCAAGTTATACGATGGTACGGCATAATTTGTTGTAGATGCCCAAGGTTGAGTACCCAACATTGGGGCACCATATGCCTGTGCGTAACCAGTTGGTTATTGTCCGTAGGGATTAAATTGTTGACCATAATTTGACGCAAAGTTATTATTAAAACGTGGTGGTCTGAAATTCCTCTGCAGGAATTGAGGTGTAGCTCGATTTTGTAGTCTACAATCTCTGGAGAGATGTCCCCTTCTTCAACAATTAAAACAATTTATTTCCCTCGGTGGGTATCTTTCATTATTTTGAGGACGATACGATTCTCTTGTCAGTTGTCTATATGCATTTTGATTATTCTTTGGTCTATTAGGTTCTCTTTCCCTAGACTGCCTTCTTCTAGGGTTACTTTCGTTAATTTCATTATTATTATTGTTTTGGTTTCTCTCTCTACGAGGTCTATTTTCCACATTTTTGTTTTCTGAAGTTTGATTTCTATTTCTGTTTTGCTGACGATTATTTGAGGTGGGGGGTTTCCATCCTCCCTCTACTAATGCTACAATAACTGGATCAGTTGGAGAGATTGGTGGAGTTATGGGTTTTACAGGCTCTTTTTTCTCTGGAGCTTTGCCCTTCATCATCTCTTCCATCTGTTTTGTTAATTTGGCAATCGTTTCTGTAGCTTTGTTCAACATCTCTTCTGTTTTCTGAACATCGGTTAAATCTAAAGCTTTTTCTTTGAATTCTTTCCAATCCGTAAATGTTTTTGAGATTTCGCTCTGTGTTTGGAGATTTTTGGATGCAAAAAATTTTCTCATTTCTCCTGTTAGTCTAGGGAGTAAGAGGTCGCAAATTTTCTTCTCGCTAATTGTAGCATCTAATTGTTTATAAAGCCGGAAAAATTTCGGCACGTTTGTACTGAAGTAAGAGTCATCAAATTTTAATGATTTGATATGCTTTTTTACCGTATCTTTATCTTTTTTAAAGATACGTGTTAATATTTTCTTTACGTCCGACCATGAGGTTTCTGGGGTAATTTTATTTTCAGCTGCGAATAATTCCAGAGCTGTGCTACAGAGGGCTATATTCAAATTTCTTATCATTTCATATTCAGTCGCCTCGTAAGTTTTTGCCTGAGTTTCGTATTCAAAGAGGAATTCAAGAATATCTTCATCGGGACCATTTGAAAAATGGCTCGGAGTCCATCTTTCTGATCTTTTCCAGAAATTATTCATCGCTAGGTTATGTTGCGCATAAGCATCATTTGCTGCTGCATATCTTGCTTGTTGCTGTTGTTGCAAAAGCAAGGGTGCATTACTTTCAGCAATTTCTTCTGGATTCATGTTATTATTTTCCGATTTTAAAAAGGGATTATTCTTATTTTCGATATTTATTACGTTGACGTACGCGTGTTCTTTTTGATCAAGAAATTCCACGCGTATTTCTGGTGGTAATAAATTGATAGGGTCGAAAGAATTATCTTCAGTTGTTATTGGAATTTTATTTTTAGGTTTTTCCAAATTTTCTAAACTTTTTACATGAATTTGGACTGAATGTTGGATTTCGGTCTGTGAGGACTTTCCCTGTCCTTGAGGGACTAGTGACGATAAATCAGCACTAGACTGTGAGGGTCTATCGACAAAAGTTTGATTTAATATTGATTGCTCTCTGAGGAAGATTTCGTCTTCGTCGTTAGGGAGAGAGAAATCAGATGTAACCGAAATTAATTTTTTAGGTGACACGTGGTGTGACACTTTAGATAGAAGCTTTTCAAAACTTGAGCTAAGGCTTCTTCTTGCTAACCTTTTTTCTGTCTCTTCTTTTTTCTTTTTCTCTAATTCTAACTTTTTTCCTTTAGTTTCTAGATCTTCTTCCTCTGTGTCAGAGAAGATTTCTTCTGCTTCGTTGGGGTCTTTATTTTTTATACTTCTTGTTACTCTATGATAACTTTTACTTTCCTCGATTAATTTATCAAAATTACTTGTTCTTTCAAATTTTTCAGTGTTGGGGTTAGAATATAGTATATGCAACAACCAATGTTTGGGATGTCTACCTTTATATAATTTTTTCTGTAGTTCGATGCATGTTCTACCTTCTACCCTTTTTACTTTAGCTGCTTTTAGCACACGATAGAGGAACAATGTGGACACACAACTTCCCCAATGATTATCAAGGAGTGGATAATTTCCTTCTTCAGAAAATTCCTCATACAAATTTTTAAGGTAATTTTCAGATTCCAAAAGATTTTCTTCGGCTTTTGAATCTAAAATATCCGGGAGTGATGCACTCGTACTTTCACTTTTTTCAGACATTCGCGAGGGTTGGGAAATCTTACATTTTACAATATTATTTATGATATCGATAACAGTTTCGAATTTTTCCAAATTAATAGAAGAAAATTTTATAATTTGCTTACAGTTGGATGACGGATAATTTACTGTAGTTTTCTCTAGTTTATTGGCGACTTCCTTCTGGTTGACTTCGTTGGTGAGTGACTTCTTGTTCTCTGTGTTTTGGACCTGGATACTGGTTGGGCTGACTTTGTTTCTTTTTGATTTCAGGAACCAGTGCCGGATTTTCTCCTTATTTTTAAGTTTATTATTAGATTTGTTTTTTGTTATTAATTTATTTTTAAGTGATTTATTTTTAGTTGTCTTAATCAAATGTCGGCATTCATCTGCAATAAATATTTGATTTTGTAGACGTTTGTTTAATTTTTCTTTGATTGTTCGGATTATTTTAGCCACGATTTTATAACAATTACATAAAACCAATTTGCTCGAATAAGAATTGAATCAATTATTTGTGAGCTTTAACAAAAATTTATTTTTTACACGATTTGGAAAATGTTTTATGAAAATTTTAACATTAATTTGTACTAAAAAAAAATTTTTACTTCCGAAGGTTTTTTTATTCGGGCGCCAATTTGTTGCGAGAGTAATTCATTAGTTTGAATTTACCTCAACAAATAAGATAATTTCTTTATTATTATCTTTTATTAATATTTCACTTTAATTATTACAAACACTTCGAAATTATACTTAATACTATTTCTTAATATTAATGAAACCTAATGTCCATAACAGCTAGTATGAACCCTAATGTTTCTACTTGACTGTAGGTTTAGGAATGATCATATCTTCGAAATGAAGATACGACATCACTTTTGTTTCCTTTGTTTCAATCAAATATGGCCGACCAAAAAGGTGGCGTGATATAGAACATCCGCCAAATATGATGACACATTATAGTCAGCATATCTGGTGGTGTCTGATCGTGAGAAGCTAGGTGAGATATAGACAGCTATTATTCCGAGAATCAGGAATAATAGTTGTCTATAATTTGTTCGACACGTTTTTGTAGATGAACTGAATCGTCTGAAAAAACGGGACGGAACAACGTTTATAATTATTAAGCTTCACCACGATATATTATTTGTTATTTTACTGGACTTTGTTTTGTCCAAATCACATATTCACAATATATTTTTGTTCATATATGATTTGAGGAGGCGTGTGAGAATATGCTCCTCATGACCTCGCTCATAGTCGATATATTTAGCCGTAACGTTGTCGCTGCTCGTGACGTCATCCGCTATAGCTGATTGTATATTCGTATTTTAACTGTCAGTTAGTTGATCTCCAAATGTTGTTACGTGAACATAGAATAAAATGAGACCTTAAAAACTGAATCTTTTACTTATTGTGTTGACTACAAATTTAGTGTTTCTTCAATGGTGTTCGTTTAATATCATCGCTGGTTGTTGTTCTTATTCGATTAATGTGAAATCTTTCATATTAGTGATTGCTACTTTCTCACAAGTATTTCTCACAAAAATTTACATGTTTGTAGATGCACTTTCAATAGGTAGAATACCAAAACTGCCCAAACTGCCCATGTGTCGTTTCCATCATTTAATTATATCCTGGAAGATTAGGATTATGAGTGAATGGAATGAGAGTGTAGAACTTTGATGATATATATATGGTGAAGATGACACATGGGCTGTTTCAGTGTCCTGCCTACAGAAAGTGCTTCTACAAACACGTGTACTTCCACCTAAATATCTGATTGGAGAAAAATCTCACAATATGCATTTGATTATAAATACTGGCGTACAAAGTACCTCTCTTTTACACCGATTTTTGATACTGATTGGTTGGGGTGTTCAGTCTGGGGTACTTCATATGCTAGTATGCGGCATCTACAGTATGGACACTCCACCCCATGTTAAAACTGTTCCGTGTCCTCTCCATCGTATATATCTTCGACCATATATATAATGGACTGCGCATGCTGATAAAATATTGAAGGCAACCAAATGAAATGTACATTTCATTCAAAAATTTAATCCCTTATCAAACTGCACTTTTCATAATATTAAAAAATCAGAATTCTCAAATTGAAGATATTTTTAACCAGGTTTTCTTCTTTAAAATAAATTTAGTTATGGCTAAAATACTTTGGAAGATCAACAGTCATAAATCCGGGTTTATATATTAACAGTTTGTGAATTTAAATTGTTAAACTGTCATTTTATTCCTCGGAGAAAATGTATGATTATCCTCTTTTCTCACACATTACACAAAAATTTTAATATGATCTCTCATCTGTCGTGTATTTCATTAAAAAGTATCACAAACATAAATTTCTTAGGATTTACCGGAGTTTTTTGAAGATAACATGACTATCTGGATTAATAACTTTCATGTTTTACAGACTGGAAATTATGTTGCTCTTGTCACTGCAAGTGTGAGTATTGGGTTCGTTATTCTTCCTCTATCATTAAAAGATTTTATGTTAGTTTTTCTGTTTACCCAAACAGGATGATGAAGAAGTTGGTGTTATTGAACAACTGTGCTCCCAAATTTACAAAAATCTAGTTATGTTCACTCAGAGGTATGATGAAGAATTCGTCCCTCACTCACCTCGATTTGTTGATGACATCTGGAATTTCTATTCAACTATTTGCCTTGAAGATTGCCGTGATACTGTTATACAGATAAATCCTTTGGAGTAATTTAACTTCATGAATTTGTCAATGAATTTTCCTCAATTTGTTTGCATTTAATGGCATTTATTCGTCGACGAATTAAGGCCGTTAAATGCACCCAAATCCCCTTTAATTCATGTGTGTTTATAAATATTAATTCGCTGACAAATCGAATAGAATTTGTCGTTGAATTCTATTCGATTTGTTTGCATTTATTGACGTTAATTCGTTGGAGAATCAAAGTGAATTCGTCGACGAATCAAGGCCATTAAATTCACCCAAATCCCCTTTAATTCATGTGTACTTATAAATGTTAATTCGTCGACAAATTGACGGGAATTTGTCTTAATTCGTCGACAAATTCTCTTTGATTTGTCGACAAATTAATGCCATTAATACGAGAAAGAACACATCATGAAGTCAAAAGCAAACAAAATGTTCCTTCTGCGAGACACTCGCCTCAACCAAAATTTGATATCGTAAGTTGTACCGATTTTAGCCTCGATCGATTTTTTTATGTTTGTTTCTGCAACGTTTATTGTTTTCAGCTGGACAGGAGTGCTTTAATTTTTTTGTGGACCGTTGCTGATAGAAAACCATATTAACCTTTGTTATCCGATCCAGCAGTACTGAATAGTATTTGTGAAAAAGTAATATTCCCAAATATACAGTTTCAAAGTAAATATATTTTTTCAATAGTTCGTTGGTTGACTTTAAGTTCAGAATGATTAATTGAAAGTTTTGTATAGCATTGAATAAAGAACTATTAGAAGACAACCCTGACGAATATATTCGCCGAGACATTAAAGGATCAGATGTTGACATGCAAAGAAGAACAGCTTGTGATCTCGTTAAAATGTTGCCTCGGTATTTTGAGCAGGAAATGAAACAAATATTTGTTTCTTACTTGAAAGAATTCATCATTGTCACCAAGGCTTATTTTAGCATACACATTTTGTACAGCTTGAACCTTGAAGTATGTGATGGCAATTTGAAAAGAGAGTGTGCAGTTGTCATGTTTCTTCTACCTCAAATGAAACAAAATATAATAATTCCTTTGCTCACAATTTGTTTTACTTATTTTCTAAGTGCCCTATTACTGGTTGATATTTTAAAAATTCTCCTACTGAAAGAAAATCCCAAAAAAGGACAGGCTAATAGTAAAATGGATTTTCTTTAATTTTCATATATTTCCTATCCAACCTATTAAAAGTAGGCATACGTATAATATTACTAGGATAATAGTAAGTAAAGTATTCAAGACTATAACAAAATACGTGAAGCATATTGGTGTAAAGGTCCTGATAACATGAAAAGAAATCAATCGAAAATAAAGAGAAATCTATGTATTTTTCACCTATCAGATTTTCCTATTATTTATAATAAATTTATTTCTTCAACTAGGACAAATAGTTTTTAGGTAATTAGTTTAAAGATGATTAAAAATAATGCTTTTTGTGGCATGGTGACGGATATTCTTGTCAACTGTTGACACTTTTTTGCACAAAGCCCTAATTCTGACTTTGAAATACAATTGTATTATTAATTCTGTTAAGTGAGAATCTGGTAACTCGACATTACCAGCCTCCTCCAATTCGCAAATTAATTCGTTAACAAGCAACGGAATTTTTGACAGACAAAGAAAATTTGATTCTCTTGCCTGCATTTTTTTCTCTGCTTCTTCACATATAACTGTGATCATTCTTGAAGGGATTTTTAATCCACCACAACTTTTTAGTTTGATCAAGTCTGAGCTGTTTGATGGATCTTTTAAACGTTGAACTGCCTCATTTGATGCCAGTTTTTTATTCTCTAACTTACAAATGATGAATCCAGCAATGAAGGCTACAATATCCTGGGAATAGCTATCCAGTTCTTCTTCCTGGATCGAGTCTTCATCAATAATATTGTCAGCTGTACAACTCTTCAGAATGTTGTCAGTTAGCTGCTGTTGTGTCGCTCTGGAAAATAATGAATCAACAGATTTTGTAGATGTTGATGGTATATCTAAAATTTTGATGTCAGATTCACAACAGTTTGCTCCTTCTGGAACTCGTAATTCATGATGAACCAACAGCCTCTTGAAAATGGCTTTGAATTGCTGGCTGTTGGGGTTATTGTTACAGCCTCCATTTGAAAGTTTTCCGAACATACTTGTATGCTTTTGGTGAGTAAAAGTTTAATGTTAATGCAAATTTTCGCACATCTTTGTTGAAAAGAGTTTTCCTTGATGATTTTTCTCTAAGAGCTATGCTCAACATGCTTGGGGGTAGTTCAGTCTGAAAAAAAGAATAAAACAAAGTCGAAAAATATAATATATATAATTTTTAATTATGATAAGCTATGGTAGTTCAGTCTAAAAAAAAATAATAAAACAAAGTTGAAAAATATAATATATTTAATTGTTAATTATGATTGGCTATGGTAGTTCAGTCTAAAAAAAATTATAAAACAAAGTATATAATTATAATAAATGTAATTGTAAATTATAATTAGCTATGGTTATTCAGTCGAAAAAGAATAATAAAACAAAGTCGAAAAATATAATATATATAATTTTTAATTATGATAGGTTGTGGTAGTTCAGTCTAAAAAAAATTATAAAACAAAGTAGATAAATATAATAAATGTAATTGTAAATTAGTATTGGTTAAAACAATTATCCATCACATAAAGGAATTATCTGCATTAATAAATTTATTTTTTTTATACTAACTAAAAATTTATCTGACAGAGTTGACGAAATTTTTTTTTTCTTCTCTGAATGATGGATAAGATCTTGCAATGTTACAACTTTTTCTTTCAGTCGACGAACTTGTTGTTGCAATGCTATAATTTTCTTTTTATACCCTTGAATTGTTGATTTGCCATACTGCAGTTAAGTCTAGATCTACGTGGTGTAGAAACATCCGGTGTTCTTAGCTGCATAAAATATTTTCGATTTCTGATATAACGTTGTAGTGAGGGGGTCATCTCCATATCATTACCTAAGATACACACAAAAACATGGTATAATAATAGTACAATAATAGTACATATGAATTAATTCGTTCAAAGAATGAAAATGGTGCTCTGTGAATGGACAATCAATCTTCAGGTGCTAATAGGTTGCTTGCCCAGGAGTAATCAGGTACAAGTAGAAAAAATTGCAAATCATCCAAAATTTTTACATCCATTTGTATTATTCAAGAAAAAAAAATGTTAAATTCTAATCTACACCAAAAATTTGTAAAATTTTCAATTTTTTCCTTGTGTAGAGCTGCAAATGGTCACACAACCAACCCATGAGTATAATAATTCTTCATTCTCAAAATTCCCAAAATCCTTGCAGTTAGATATATCTATTCAAAAATACCAAAAATAAAAATAAAGCAATGAAAACTCACCACTATTTTGATTTTCTTGTCCTGATATAGTTTCTTGCAAAACAACTGATGAATTGTTTAATTCAGTGTCAGTCTGGGCCTCTAATAAAACAGTCATTGGGGAATCTTCTGGATTTTCATTTTCATGTGCTGTAACAAAAATGTTACTTAAAAAAAATATTTCACCAAACTGGAAACTTGTGTTAACTTATCAAATTCTCAAAAAACATGTAAATTAAAAAAAAAAGTAAGTAAAAGAAGCAATGAAAATTACCACTATTTTGATTTTCCTGATCTGATATGGTCTCTTGCAAAACAACTGATGAATTGTTGATTTCAGTTACAATTTGCCCATTTAATAGAAAATTTATTGGACAATCTTCAGGATTTCTATTTTCATGTGCTGCATTAAAAATGGTATCAGTTTAAAAAGAAATATTGTACTGAACTAAAAAGTTTTGTTAATTTATAAAAATTATCAAAGATTACATGTTTCTTCCCGAATTTCAATATTATCCCTTAAAGAGGTACAATTTTTTTCACAAATTTCATCTTTTCGATATGTATTACTTCCTTTATGTAGGCTTTTCTTATTCAATAAGCATCTTGCTTCATGCTTTGTACGATATGATTTTGTTTTAAAAGCATTTTGACAGTATACACAGTTCTAAAGAGTAAGCAAAAACAGAAAGATGAAAAGTATAATCTATTTATATTTAAACTTATTGAAATGCTCACGAATATTCAAATTTATTATTATAATTTTATTATTTTGGAAGGTGTCACTTATAAAATATGGTTACTTCATTAATAAGTTCCATTTATCTGCAAATTCTCTTACATTCGTCGCCGTTAAATTTATCAGGATTCAGCGACGAATCAAAGAGAATTCATCTACAAATTCTCTTCGATTTGTCACTGTTAAATTAGTCAGGATTCAGCGACAAATCGAAGAAAATTCATCTACAAATTTTCTTCGATTGGTCGCTGATAAATTAATGAGAATTCAGCCACAAATCGAAGAGAATTCACCTACAAATTTTCTTCGATTTGTCGCTGATAAATTAATGAGGATTCAGTGACAAATCAAAGAGAATTCACCTACAAATTTTCTTCGATTTGCCGCCGATAAATTAAGGAGGATTCAGCGACGAATCGAAGAGAATTCACCTACAAATTTTCTTCGATTCGTCATTGATAAATTAATGAGGATTCAGCGACGAATTAAAGAGAATTCATCTACGAATTCTCTTCGATTTGTCACCGTTAATTTAATCAGGATTCAGTGACAAATCGAAAAGAATTTGTAATACAATAATTACATTAATTACTGAAGAGAATGAATCTTTAGAGATCGCAGCAACACGCGATGGGTCAACTAGTATATTATATTAAGCTGCGTGTATTTTTGTTGGCAGCTGATGTTTTAAAAAATACAAGTTGCCAACTATGACTTACGTATAATTGACGTTGATGATCGCTTGAATTCTCTTGTTGATTTGAATGCACTTTTTTAAAATGATTTGCACGGCCTGATCTGGTGGAGAATACAGCTGGACAAAAGCGACATTGCACCGCTTTATGACCCTGAAGATAATTGAATATATTTCATGGAAATTAATGAGCTAAGTAGGAGTTCTCAATTCAATATTGAACTTACCTCTGAGATAATATGAAGTTGTTTAGTATGACGCTGGAATATTGAATATGACGAAAATTCTCTACCACAATCCTGGCATTTCTGTTTAGTAAACAAGTCAAGTCACAAATTCAAACACCTTTAATCCTTGAATTGTAATGGCAAAAAAATTGATATGCTAGAAACTTACTATTAGAGAACCAGATGTTTAAAGAACATCAGCATGAATTTTATTCACGTGATAAAACATCTCTGATGAACCAGAAAACTTATTATCACAGTAACTGCACTGATATATCTATAAGTATTGAACCAAAAAAATTAAAATGCACAACTTACTAATATTAAAAATATTCTGTCAGCAGGTAGTGGATTCAATCAGGAATTACAAAATTAATGTCAACTAATGGTAGTTAATAATACTTCCAAGATTAACTTTTCGTGAAGAATCATCTTCCCTACAGTTCTTTGAGATTGTAACATGTTTGATCATCCCTTGTCAAGTTTTCAGTGTTTTGGAACAATTTGCACATTTCTGAGAAAAGAATAAGAAGTGCATTTTGTAGTATTGAATAAGCTATTTAAGTTGAAAAATAATTTACAAAAATCATGAAATTAACTTACAAAGCTATTCATTATTTTACTCCACCAAAAACTAAAATGAAAATATTAAAAAGGAATAATAATGACGCTATTTAATTTTAAAAACACTTTCATTTTGTAAAATGAAGTGCAAAATTATTTAATCAATTGACCTATAATATTGGATAAATCCTGAAAAAACAATATTTTTGAATGAAATTTACGCCTTCATGGTGTCTCCATATCTTTGACTATATAGCTTATGGACTGCTAGAACTGATAAAATCTTGAAGCCGAACACTGCAGGCGTTACTTTTCGAAAAAGGTACTTTGTGTGAAAATTGAATTTGTATTCAGTTATATTTTCGTGACTCCTAACAATATAAGCAATGAGAGAATGATATTCTTTTAAGTTTCACTAGTGTTTGTACTTTCACTTATCACCAAAGGTCGTTTTTCGAAAAAGAACGCCTGTTAACAGTGGCTTCAGCGGTGTTCCATTTAACTCTATGTATTTCTTATCAGTTCTAGCAGTCCATTAAGCTATATAGTCAAAGCTCCATATAAGCCAATGTTAATTTTATCAGTATGCGCAGTCCATTATATATATGGTCGAAGATATAAGCCAATGTTAATTTTATCAGTATGCGCAGTCCATTATATATATGGTCGAAGGTATATATATCCTCGAAGGTATATATATCCTCGAAGGCGTAGAACGTGTAGAATAGCAATTTTCGTGGCATAGAAGGACTTCATCACTACCCAATACCCATGAGTATAAATTTTTGTAAACAAACAAAAGTCTACTAATTTTTGTGACATTGAAAAATTCCTTACCTACGAAAATTGATTTTTATCTACTCAATCTTGGGTTTCACTTCGAATTTTTAATTCAGTAACTCCAGTTTCTATCTGTTAGAAGTTAACATTTTAAATTTACTTTTTTGTGAGCCATTATTATTCTACTTGGTGACCAAGAAAATGATTAGAATTTTCTTCTCGTTAGTGGAAATGATTTGATCATTTCAAGGTATATATTTTTGGTACCTTATCAAGTAATATTAAAAACATTTTTTGTGACTGCAGAGTAAACAAAATTTTGTTTGTATTGACCATTCTATTTGTTAATTACTCTTTAATAATAAAATTAATTTAAAGGTGCGCAAATTGATTCGAGAGGATTATTAGTTCATTCTTGAATGCCCTTCAGTTTTTTGCCATGGCGGAAGATACCTTATCAGATGGAAATGAAATTACTTTACAGTCTTTCGATTTAAACGAACACCTCTCGAATCTCAGAAGTTCATTGGAACAATTATATAATGCCTCATTGACGGATTACACCTTTTGGTTGCAAGACAGTCGGCAGTTGAGTGACGACAAAAGTTTAGTAGATCATGGAATCGAAGGCAAAGGTGACGTCCAGGTCAAGTTACAAGTTAAAATCGGTGAAAATGGAGCCAAAATGATAAACATAATTGACGTTCTAAAACAAACTGAGGACGATGAAGTCGAAGAAGTTTATGGTGATTCTGCTAACGTTTCCAGCAATGACGAGTGTTTACAATGGGTAGAAGCGCGAGATTTCGTTGAAGTTAAATTTCGTTATAACATACCTTCTGATCCGCACGAATGGAACGTCGATGATGTAAAACACTGGATTCATTGGGCTATCCAGACTTTCGATCTTAGAAACATCAATCTAGATAAATGGAACGTTACTGGCGAATATATTTGTCGGATGACGATTGATGATTTTGTTAAAAAAGTTCCTCAAGATATTGATGATGATTTCTGGACTCATATTCTAGTACTGCAGACATGCGGCCAAGTAATGATTAGAGCTGATCACGTTCCCAAAGAAAAATCCGTTGTTGATTCGAAAGTATATCCCAAGAAAAAGCTATGCTATACGACCATAAACTTATGGAGATTTTTGTTGGAGCTTTTAACCGATAAATCTTATAAAGATATTATCCGCTGGGTTGATGACAACGGAGAGTTTCAGATGGTTAAACCAGATACTGTGGCTCGATTATGGGGCGAAAAGAAACAAAAGGATAATATGACTTATGAAAAACTATCCCGCGCATTGCGTTATTACTCTGAAGAAGATATGATATCTAAAGTGAAGTGGAAGCGATTCGTGTATAAATTTAATTTCGATATTAAAGAAATTGTTGGATATAGTCCAATGCAGTTAGATAAATTATTAAATGACGAATAATTCTTTATTTGTATCATACTAGATTTATTTCCTTATTTTTGTAAAATATAATCATTTGTATCTTGTTGTGCTGTGTTACTCAGATGGTCGTTCAGTCGCACTGTAATATTATTGTTGAAGTATAATTATTAACTGTAACCACTTGAAGGACTTACTAGAATTTTAAGTGATGTACTTTTTTCTGTTGCAGAATGCAGTTCTTCATAATTTGTTAAAGATGAATAGACATGAAAATTTAACTCAAAAATAATCAAGAGTTGTGCAGAATTATTTTCAATTATTGGTGAGAAGACCTATCTAGTCTTATTTTTTTACATTTCAAACAATTAGTGGAAGTTCCAGTCATCATTTTGACATATTTATCAAGTTTGTCATTCAGTTTTCATGTAATTGTTGACTTATATCTATTTCGCTGCTCTGCGTTAATTCCATTCATTATTTTATGATTTTTCGTAATTCACTTGATAGTGACAGACCCTCATTCGATTGCTTCAAATGGATTTCCAAATTGTTAACCTTTAAGATTTCAATGTGATAACAGCTTCTATTTAAGGCTATAGAATAAATATCCTTAGCACGGATAAGATACTTCCAGTTCAGAAGTAGTCTGTTTCACCGAATGCCTATATGTCTGTGGATTCAACTAACAAAATTTGTATGCATTGTCAAGTCAACTTAAATCCAAAATATATTACTTATTCGGGTGTTCTCCTAGTAAACGAAGTCTTGTGATCTTGAACTTAACCTGTCTTAAAATGGGGATAATCGAGTAGTTCAAGAGGTCTCATAATTCGCCCGATTTCACAATTAGAGAACCTCTAAGACAAGTATATTCATACACCGTTGGCTGTCCTGGGAAAAATATATGTAATTTTTAGTAATTTCATTTTGTCTGGACATTTATCGATTTAAATTCAATATTCCGATGAGAAATTCTTTTCAATTATCCAAATAATTTATTTCATGTAATTAAAATGATCCATAATAGGTAAAAATTATTTTACGTTTTGCTACTGTCCATTGAAATAACATGTTTATGCAAAGAAAAAAACGAAATTGGACAGAAAACGGTGCGTGCGTCTACTCATCTTAGAGGTTCTTTAGTTTAGTTTCTTTCAGAACCGAATTAATTTAAGTTAGTCAGGACTTTGCACAGTTTTTCTCGTTTTTTAAAAGCTACGATTGTAAACTTCGTTTGACTTTATGTAAAATTTGTCTTCTGAATTTTATTTTATTTCTGTTTTGCAAACGTTCCTCCTGTTAAGGTTTCCTCGTTGAAATTTCTCAATTTCATTCAGTTTTAACTTGTTTGCTTATTGTTCTGTATTAGTAGAGTCTTAGTATAAGGTGATCGCTTCGGGTATTTTTTGCCTTTGTCGTTAGTAAAAGGGTCAAAAGCATAATTTTTACTGTAAAATATTTTTTTAGAAAAAAAAAAATTCAGTTGACAAATTATGGTTGTTAAATTGATATTTGTCTGGTATTGAAATAAAAAGAACAATTTTTTGTCCTCAATTGAAATTCAATTTTCGTTCGGAGACGATATTTACTGTTCAATTTGAGTTAAATTTTGATGCATCATTGAAGTGACAAATTACTTTTCTTTCCTTTATTTTCGACTAAATTTCATAGTTTTATGTTAAAATTTTAATTCAATTTACCCAAAAATTTTAACCTAAATTTTCGGTATATTTTCTCGGGCTTTTACCTAACTTATAAGATTTAATAGTTTTCTTATGGTTTTGATTGAAAATAATGGGAAGTTCGACTTGTAAAACGAAAATGTGTTTTCATAAGTAATATTCAGTTCTGGCTGTCCTTTTTTCTTTCATTCTTTTTTTGCTCTAAATTTTTCTTTTTTTTTAGGTGATAGTAAATCAAAATGCCAGAACCAACGACGGAGAAATTGAAATTTTCGTCCCTAAAAGAATTAAAAGAGGCGGCGAATATTTCCGAAAGATATTATGTTAAAGATGAATCAAAGTATGTTGCAATTTTACTTCCAAGTTGCCTTCTGTTAGTTCTCCCCTTAAAGTAATCCTATTACTTTATGGAAGTCATTTTAAATCTTGACATGCTCCATCATTCCCTTCAGTAACGCTTTTCTTTCTTGCGTCGTGTCTTTTTCGATTTGAACTAACCATTACATGGTTTTATTTTATTTGTTTTTGTAGACTTGTACGCGCCTTCGACATCTGTTATAAACAAGGCGAAGAAAATTTGAAAAAAGGTGATGAGGAACTTGCTTACATCTACTTCATGCGTGCCCTCAATCTCTATACGTGTTATCGGAAGAGCAAATGGTCTCAAAATAAGGATGAAAAGTTCCTCGTATTATTAATAGGGCTTAAATTCCACAAATCAGTGGAACAACTTGAGTTTTTGGATTCGAATTTAGACAAACAGTAAGTTACGTTTTGAAAGTTCCACTGATTTTGATTTACGTCAAAAAATCCGAATTTTTAGTTTCTGAATTATGCACACCTTCTAGACGCTGTAGTTATCAGTTTTTTTTTGTAAATAGATTGATGGATTGAATTTGTTTTAATGAGGTCTGCTTCTTTTTTTGTTTTTTATAAGAAATTAGTCTGATACAAGTTACAGTCAACATTGTCATCTATGCTGCGTAATTTCCTCATGTTTGTTTTACTGTGTGTTTCGATAATTTGATACAAATGTTTACATTACAGATACAAATTGAAGAAACAGCTAAATGAATCATCTTTAGCAAATAAGATGAAAAAAGAAAGTATTGAACAAGATGATAGTGTAGATAACAAACTTAAAGAACTCTCTACAAACCCATCGTACACAAATGGTGCGTAACTTATGATTAGTTTTAAAAATATATTCATAAAAGGTTGACTTATTGATGAAGTTTTATTGTTATAGACGTACAATGTGCTTTTATGGAAGAAAATAAATCGAGTATATCCAGTACTGAACTTTATTCTTTATTAAATAGAGAAAACCCCTGTACAATATTAATATTAGATATACGACTGAAAGAAGATTTTGAGAAATCGAGTATGAAAATAAACGATATTGTTAATATTCCTCAGAATATAATCACTTCTCGGTACGTATGTCGTATACATTGTTGAAGGCGGTTCTTCGTGATGCACTTAATTAATTATTTTTCCGTTATTCAGCAATATTGCAACAAAATTAGAATCGTTATTGGAAGAACGTTTCAAACTTCTTTTTCGAAAAAGAGGAGATTATGAACGAGTAATAGTTGTTGATTGGTCATCAAAAAGCAACACTAATTCAGTTCCTCAGTCTACCATGAGTACTATGTTGAAGATTTTGAATAAAGTAAGTAATAATTGCAATTGCAAAACTAGAATTATTTTGAAATTATATGGTGTGCGCCAGATATTGGGTGGTTTTCAGAATTGAATGACCTGAAAAACTAACATTCAAATAATTTTAATTTTTTCTCAAAATTTTGTCTGCAACATTTTATTTTAAGGTTCCTTTGAAGGTTCACGAATGGAGTATATCCTGTTTCGCGTTTTTGTAATTAGCTCCTAATCTTGGTAAAACTCTGCAATGAAAATTTCGTGGCCTAGTATTGAGACAAAAATGTTTCATTTAGCTATGAAATCCCTAAGTTTGGTCAATCTTGAGCTTTAATTATAAGTTAAAATATTATGATATTTTGTTTCTACCTATAAAATTTAGAAACTTTTGACGCCTGTACGGTGAAACGAGATCTTATTTTGCAAAATTTAAGCCCGAACATTCGATGTTGTAAGTAAAATTTTTACCACGTCCCAAATTATTTATTAACTTTTTTAAATGAAAATTTACGCTTAGAATTTTTGTCGAAGGGGTAGTAGTCGCGTTTTCGGAAAATTTTTTAGAATTTCACTTTGAGAAGGAAATTAAATAAAATTCTTGAAAGATTAAGACTAGGTTTAATTTGCGGCTTCTCTCACGTTTTCGCAGCAAATAGGTACAAAAGTTACCAATTAAAAACCAAGAAGTGTATGCTAAAATTCACGACTCATGGGTGGTAGTGAGGAGAAGAGTAGTGGATACTTATGGCTATTTTGTCTATTTTAATAAGGATTTTTGTCCTGGTGAGAATGATTTTAAGGTAAGCTACTATTTTTAGATCACTTCCAGTTGTGGGTCAAAATTTTCATGGTGCTGTACAATAGTAAAAATGTACAAAGGGTGTAATCTCTCTATAAATGTTACATACTCTTTAATTCAGTTTTTTTTTTTTTTTTTTTGTTTCTCATTAATATCAAAGAAAACTGAAAAAATAAACAAAATATTTCAGGAGCTGTGGGAAATTGAACCCACGCACTTATTGCCCTTGCGGGGCTTTCATCGAACAGCACAGTTTCTTACCGATTGGAATCCTAACTTTTGGTTTGTTTATCCGCAATTTTTGCAACTTTTAAAATTTAAATTTTGAAAAAAACTTCCCTTTCACTTCAAGATTCCTTAGCCGCAGTTAGAGATAGAAATCTAAAATTAATGCTGTTGAAAAGAGGAGAAAATTTTTTTAAATCCTGAACAAACTTAATTTTTTTATTATCAGTTTTTCAAAAATAAACCATAAAAAAATTGTGAAATAATGAAAAAAGTGGAGTGTTTTATTCTTGTATTTTCTTCCGCTATTAGTTCGCAATTACTTTGTTTTAGGTGAAAACTGATAATGAAAATGAATTAATCGTTTGAAAATAAGGGGGTTCACCGCTGGAAATTTTTTCTCTACTATCGTTGGTTTTTGAAATAAGTAACAATTTAAAAAACAGCTTTCTCATTAGTTTTCAGTTTTTTTTGTGGATTATTTTTGAAAAACTAATGATCATAAAAAATTATATTTTGGTAAATAATTCAATCAAATTTTCGCTTCTTTCCAATAGTACCAACCACAGTTTTTATCTGTAATAGCAGCTGAGAAATTGTGAAGTGAGAGAGGATCAGTTTTTTTCAAAATTAAAATTTTGTGAATGTTGCAAAAATCGCAGATAATTGTATTAAAATTGGGATTGAATTTTGTCGTATAGGTCGAGCATCGATGAGTTAACGATTACATAGCCTCTTGTTCAAAGATTGACAAAAATTTTGAGTAATTTGCTGTCATCTATTTTCGCCAAAATTTACTTAATTTTAAGTGCATTATGGATTAAATTATTTTAGTTCGTTATACAATTTTAATGTTAATTTCTTTTTTTTTGAATAGTTCAGAAATTTTTATGATGATGATTGATCTTCTACATTTTTGTTAAAATGTCGATAAATCCTAAGTCGATCGATTTATGATATCGATTATTATTAAACTCTTAAGACTTCTTTATTACTTTTAATTTTCATTCTTTTTATTTTGAATTTAAGATTTTTATTTTATTGTCAACTTAGGCTACCCTACAATTTTATTGTTTTTATTTTTCTATTATATTTTGTTTCGTATATTTTTCAGTATGATGTGAAAGTAAAATACAAATCTAAACCTGTAATGCTCGAAGGTGGCTATGAAGATTGGCTGTTTCGCTACCCTACACTAACCACCAATACCTTAATTTCGCCGCCAAAGGAATCAGTCAATATCAAATTTTCTCTAGGTATGTTGCCTACATAGTCTCGTATTGCTTGGAATTGTTGATCCATTTTCTGAATTTGAATTATTTCGTGAAATTTCATTCGACTTTGACTTATTGTTGAAAATTTTTAAAAATTCGAGTTATTGAATCAGCTGAAAAATAATTAGAATTATTAAAGTGAATTAGGTATTTGATATTATATGTAGAGTTATTGCCTTTTAATGCTTGATTCAATCAATTTTATTGACTAATGAATGCTTGAAATGTCGTGGTTCTGTTGTTCTAATTTAAATTTGCTAGTAAAATAATTCCACGTTTTCTTTGATTTTATATTAATAAAAAGTATTTTTTATGAAATTCCCGTTTAAACAAAGGTCATAATTATGTCGACATAGTTGCAAAGGACTGGTCAATCTAGTGATTTATGTCAATCACCAATTTACTCAATTGTAGGTGTACGTACATAATATGTATAAAGTTGCTTACCGATGTCTGTCGAAAATTTTGATTATTTTGTTTTTACTCAGGAAAAATTTAATCAACCTATTGTTTCTGCTAATAAATTTATTCTTTGCCCGTAGAAAAGATAAGTTACCCTACAAACGCTTTGTTTGAACCAGAAAAAATAGAAAAACCTCTCGCACCAATTGCTACACCAACCAATCCAAAGCCATCTATCGATCGATCTACGAAGGTAACTGTTTCTGTGGCTCTATAATGAATCACGAGTATTCTTGATTGGACTTTTTCTGATTATGTATCAGTTATTCTCATTAGTAAATATTACTTTTATGTCTATTGTTTGTGTAATTTTTCCAAATCACTGAATGTTAATTTTTTTTTTGAAAGTAAATTATATTTAATGAAATGTAGGGCAAATAAGGATGATGAGAATATGTCATTTAATACAAGTTTAGATAACGGATTTTCTTGCGTAAACATGCGAGAAAATAGTTTTCCTTGTACCATATAAATTTGGATACGTCGGAGTTCTGATGTTTTAAAAGGCTTTTCTTTTTAATAATGTTCTTATTCGTATTTTCCTAGTCGTATTGGTTATTTTTTGTTCATTTTTCCAAGTTCTGGAGATATATAGATACCCACTTAAGAATGATAGATCAAGAATACCCATTATTTGTTATGGTTCAGCCCTTTTCTCCAAGTTGTTCAAAGTTTTCTTTCAACTTTCTGCTGATTTAAGAATTTGTTCTAGCCTGCAACATTCCAAGAAAAGAAACGTGAAGGTATCGATGAGTTGAAAGAGAATGCCGTCGAACCTGTGGCGAAGAAAGAACCTAATATTGCTGTCACGGAGGATAACGTTACCAAAATTGTTGTGAAAAATGATGTTCCCGATACAAATCCATCGGTCAAAGTGAATGGTCGACGGGATAGCCAAGAAAATGATGATGACGAACTGAAGAAACAGTTTTATCGGAGTGGACGCCGTTCAGCGCTTACAGAAAATGAGGTTCATTCGCCATTACTCAACGAAAAGAAAGAGGTTGAAAATGGCGAGTCATCGCGTTTTGATCGGTCAGTATAGATGTCTTGTGAGATCGGTTTTGTTTTCGTGTACTTCATTTTATTAATTGAAATTCGTTTTTGATTTTTTAGAATAAACAATTGCGATGAAACTTTTAGAAGTAAAAGTAAGTTTAGATTAGCAAATTCCTAAAAAGTAGGTATCTGAAGGTATGATGCTATGTATGCTATTCAAAGAGCCTGTTGTAAGAATAATGTTGAAAAATACTGTAAAATGCCACTGTTTGTGAAATTTTAGGGTAGTTATCCTCTCGAGAAAATCTTACTTTGTCCAAAGATCGGCTAATAAACTTTACTATTCGTGAATTCTCCGACATGTTGAACGAAATTTTTACATTATCGTTTCATGACCTCAAATCGATTTTTATTCGTTTTATCATGATTAGTTTATCCTATTTTTTTTTCCTTAACTGTATTTTGGAAAATGTTAAATGATCTGTTCACAGAACATACGATCCATCCTGAAAAATAAAAATCGTTCTCAAGATATATTTTGATTGCTCAAGTGTGAAATGTTTATTAAACATATTACTAACGTCTTCAAACGAGATTAGTTAACGTTCTATAGTCATTTGATTCAATTTTACAAATGGTTTATTTCCACACAATGAATTCATTCATAATTTAAATTTATGTGCCATGAAATGCATACTGAATCGTAGTTTTATTTATCGTGTTTACGTAGAAGCTGTAAATAATATTTATAATGAAACTGGAATGAAGATGAAGAGATACTCGTCAACACCAAACATATCAGAGGTAAATAACCATTCATTATTTACCATGTTCTTTTAACGATTTTTTCTACTAGTAATATTATTATCTTATTTGTTCAATAGTTGGGCATTAACGAATCTTGCCGACCACCGATTGATCGTTCCACGAAACCGTCCAACGATGATCAGCTGAATTACTATACTACCGGATACATTTATAATGAAATTGTAAGTACTTTGTGGAGTAATTGTTCTGTTTGTTGTTAAACCGACGTTGTTTTGGCATGGTATTGTTTATTATTCAATTTTCTGCTGGGATGATTCTTCTATATTAGTTATTTAGAGTTACTTTAATATTTTGTAATAAGTTGCTAGTTATAGGTTTATTTTTGTATCGTTCTGGGTTCTGATCTTTCTTTGTGTGGTGCTGGGGAAAGGGGAATTTTATTTATACGTGTTGAAATATGCGTTGCTCATTTTTTGTGTTGGCTCCTCATTCAGATGTCACAAACATCGCCGCTTTGTTATTGTCGTTATTATGACCAAAATAAATACAAATTCGTACAAATTAATGTTGAAAGTGGAGCCATTAAACAAATTGCATATGCATGCTTATAATTCAATTAACTTGAATTATCAACTCTGAATCTCCTTTATTACTTGTTTACATTCTTGAAAATTACGTCCTCTAATTTTACTGTTCTTCGATGGAAATGAGAGAGAACAGGCTGCTAATGTAAACTTCTTGAAAACTTCTTGTAGGTTGAAGCATTTAAATTTAGTTGAATTCATATAAAATTACGAACACTTCATTCAAATTTTCTTAATTCTGGTAACTTGGCTAAGTAAATTAGACTTATATAAAAAAATAAAAACATTTTACTCGAGCAAATTTTTTTTATCAAAAAATTGTTGATAGTGGTCTTTTAAACATCATATTAAAAATCCCACCCCCACCTCTAGGATTAATTCTAGAAAAAATAACCCCAAAAAGAACCCACAAAATTTGTCATTGTTTACTGGGGGATATATTTTATTTGCAGGAACATTGATGGAGTAAATATGTGGCGTTGAATGTATCTACATATTGAATTTCAGCCTTATCAATTGAAAACTAATCAGTTAGTATGATACAAAAAATTTGTATATTCACTGTGAGTGTGCATGTAGATGTACACACAACACCACACAATACCAGAGAAGGTGGAGCGTGTTCTTCTGTAAGACGAGTGTGTGAGCCTAGCTCAGTATTCAAGTTTAGTTACGTAGATGAAATACATAGCCGTGAGCGCAAAAAGGTAGTTTGTGGGCTTTAGTCCACTGGCCCACTAGGTGATTGACAAGTGCGTAGTACACTTGTTTGTCAGCGATCATACGTCGCCACATTCACTAAATGTACTTCATTGTCTTTTGAGTGCTTAAGATAGACTTGATGACAAAATATTTGATAATCCAATTTTTAGTAAATTAAAAAAATGTTTTGTCTAAAAATTTTTCACATTTCATATTGTTTTAGAGATTTTCTTGGAAAACCATTTTTGGAAAAGGTCAACCCCGTAAAAAAGTTAGCTCCAGAAGCGGAGGAAAGATTTTTAATATAATGTTTAGTGGACCACTCGCAACAATTTTCTGAAAAAATTAATTTGCTTCAGAAATTTTTATATTTTTTCTATTTGCATAGACTAACTACCAAAATTCGGAAAAGATATTTTAAAAATAATTAATTTGAAATTATTTACTATGCTCACCTAGCATAAAGAGAGATATGAAAAATAGTTGAAATTTGATACTGTTTTTGAGATATTTTAATATTTAATTAATTTATGTGAAATTGTATTCAAACCTGTCAAAGTTATTTGTAGAAAAGTTCTGCAAACATGAAAAAACCTTTATGTTCATCATTTCATCGGAAAAAAAATTGTTCTTTTCAGTGGGTTTCATTCAAAATGTGCATTTCCTTTCCTTTTATTTCATAATTTTTAATTTTTTGAAGATTTCTTCCTTATTACCCAGTTTTCTTGTTTTTATTATATTTTTTGTTGGATGACTACAGAAAAAAGGAATCCATTTTTATGGACAACATATGAGCGTTGTTTTTAAGATCCTCGTGCCAACTCAAAATTATTGAAATCAGTCTTATTTGTCGTTTGTAATTTGTATCAGACTTTGTTATTTTTAATTGGTCGCCACTGTTTGTGGAGAAAAAAATCATAAAATCAGTTATAGTTTTTTTTGAGGATGAGAAATTTTGAAATAAATTAATAACAATTTTCAACAACTTTTCGTATTTTATTCTTACTTCGCCAGGTTGTCTGTTTGTGGTTCAATAGATTGAAAAATTTTGACTACATTTTGTAGGTTAATCGATTAAAAGAATACGGATTAAAAACATTTCAAAGGTTTCGTCAGCGCTGTTCTTATGACCGTCAGTAAGAATTTTTTATTTTATCAAACAAAATATGATTTGAAAGAATAACCAAGAAAAACTAAAACCAAAATTTTGTGTCAGTTTAGAGTTTTGGTTTTTTATGTTCGATAATAATTTATGTTTCTTGAAACTCGAATATCAATATCGTAAATTTTTAATACGCTTTTCTTTTGACAAGAAAGTACGTTTTTCTTTATCGTATTTGTTGGTGTGGATTTCTTATATGTTCATCGTTTATCAAACTTTCCTTTTTTTTTTTAAATTTTTTAGGGAAAAGGACTGACCGGGCTGAGAAATATTGGTAATACTTGTTATATGAACTCAATATTGCAGTGCTTGAGCAATACGGATCCGTTAAGAAAGAGGTTATGTTCGTGGGATATGCGAGTCATTAACGAGAATAGTAAAACTCGGGGAGCTGTTGCCAGAGAGATCATATCAATTATGAAACAATTATGGAGTGGTGACGGCGGCTCAATAACTTGTAAATCACTTAAGGTAAGCATAGAGAAGTGAAGTTTTGCGAATTATGTGGTTAGTAATAACGATCTATGAGTTATACTGTATATTGTTTACGTAGCTTGAGGCCAGAAATAAATTTACAAATAATCAACTTGGGGGAAATTATAACAGATTCTTAATTCTCTTTATAAAAATTCTATCAATTTTTTGATTACGTGGTTTGAAATAGAACTTATGATTGGTACAATATAGCCGTATTTAGCTTAAAAGAATATGAAGTGGTTTAAGTCATTAATCAAGGAAAAAACAATCTGATGGAACTATTTTCGTGAATTGTTTTTTTCAAATGAACATGGTCATTTTATCCAATGGCAGGAGGTATATTTTGACGTCAAAGTGAGAATGGGGGATGATCGGGATCCGGTGGCTTATGATGTACCAGCATGAATTTATCAGTCATATGTTTAAGCACCAACTGGATCAAAACGAACACGCCGTCATTTTAGGTCGAGAATGATCTTGAACTCGAACGTTTTGATCGCAAAGCCGAGCACTTTACCACTACGCTACTCAGACTCTTTATTTTCTCGAATTTAAAACCTTGAGCGATATTTGTGTACCTATGGTTTAATCATTATAAAGGAACTTCGTCATCACTAATTTCGTGATAGCCCTTCGAGGATTCAGATAATTGTTCCTCATTACGTACGAGTTAAAAATCGGAAAACATTTTGACTAAAGTAGCATTGCTATTAGATTCATGCTTATCTATTTGCTATCTGGGTATTCGATTTAGTTCGTAGAATTTATGGTGAAAATTTAACTTTACTTGTTCGAATTTATCGTGGCTCATCGTGTAACAAATTGAACTGTATTTTACAATTGAATTAGAATTGCTGCTGGTAATATTTCAGAAAAGAAGTGATCAGTTGCCTCTTTCTCCATATTGAAGTCGAAGGGTTTGAAAACGTCTAAATTGAAGCGAGTAAAATTTTAAAATAAATTTTGTGTTCAGAATTTTCTAAGTTCCTGCAACATTTTCAATCATCTATATTGATATTGAAACTTTTCCAAAAAAATTATTTTCAGTAAACCTGTATGATCAGGTTGCCGAAAACCAAAGAAAGGGACAGGCGAAAGCGAGGTGGTTCACCACAATATATCTTATCATTTTTGGCTACTACATATCCCGTTTATTCACACAGAGTTTATACCGTTCATTCGAAAATTCTGGCTCATTTTGTTCTCTCACTTTTCAAATTGAAAAGTGCGATGATTACCCTTATATTGTTTTCAAGTGTTGGAAAAGTGTATAAAGATTTCTTGAGAAATTTTTGATTTCGTGTTGATTCGTCTGAAAGAAAAGTGTATCTCGAAAATCAATGCAGCCTAATGTGATCCATCAAGTTTGAAATTATCAAGTTCAAAGAAAGAAATCCTGCCAAACTAAAATTTTATTGCTTGTCCTTTATTGTAGAGTTGGAAGACAAACTTTGCTTTTCAACTTATGTAGAATTTCGACTAAAAATTCTAACTGTTAGATTCGAATAACTTTTGATATAATTATTAAAATTAGATTCTATCGATGAAAAATTGTTATGAGGACATAGAAAGGTAGGAAGTTTCGGTTGATCAAAACATTCGCATTCTCACTGTATGCTGTCTTTTGCGTAGAGATTGCTTGCTTCGAAAGTTGAGTGTTTTAAATTTTTAACTTAATACAAAAAAAATGTTAATTTCGCGGAACTTTTGCTGCTGAAATAAAATATTGTGAGTAGAATTAAAAACTTTTCGTATTTGAATAGCTCTCTGTTCCTTCAATTCTGATAGTACACGTTTTGATGTAGTATGTTGGATTCGTTTTATTTTTTAGACTCTAATAAAATTAATTTCACTTGGGTATGTGCTATGTGTTAATGTAATTATCTATGTATATTTATGAATGGAATTGTTTTTTTTTCCAGTAAAAACTTTAATTTAATTTATTATTCGTAGAATATCATCGGCCGACATAACGATATGTTTAGCGGACACGATCAACAGGACTCGCACGAATTTTTGACCATTCTTATAGATTGGCTTCACGAAGATTTGAACGAGGTAAGTGAGTGTATTTGCAACGCAGTTGTTTAGCATCGCATCTGTTCTAATCACCGGCCTTAACCTCTCGTCGACAGCCGCCCTCTAGACAAAATTTAGACGGTGCTGACGAAAAGAGTGGCGAAAAAGCGTGGGGCGAATTCATCAGCAAGAACAACTCAATTATACGAAAGTTGTTTTACGGTCAGCTGAGATCAACTGTTTCGTGTAACGTGTGTCAAAAACAGTCAGTCACCTTTGAACCTTTTTCAAATTTATCGCTCTCGTTGCCGCCTGAAGAGATCGATAAATGCAGTCTTGCTGTAAGTCATTGGCGCCCACATTCGACATTTTTGATTACCTTTTTCACGTGTGTAACAAACCTTCGTTTTAACGCATCTTCGAATTTTTGCAGGACTGTTTGAAACTTTACATCAGCACCGATGACGTTGACAAGTGGCAGTGCCCAGGCTGTAAAGAATTGCGTAGAGCTACCAAAAAATTGGATATTACCAAGTTACCTCCGTTGTTGGTTATCCACTTCAAACGGTAAGTGCCTTCAAACTGTTGCGATGGGGTGTCTACGTGTCACAGTGGTTTGGTTCTCGACGTTATGGGTTCGAAACCTGTTGTCGTCGCATTCCTGACCCTAAGTGGTGGCATTCTCGATTGGGTGTTCAGCTGATACTTTCACGTGTGGTCGGAAAATTTATGCTTGGAGACCATTGGTCATCGGATCCCGACCATCTTTTCCTTCCACTTGGATGTCAAATATCCTCCAGGTGCTCGGTGAAAATGGTCGAGTTGCCGAAGGCCAGTAATAAATTTAAGAAAGAAAAAAAAAGTAGGCTCAGTTCGGATCGAGGTTAAAGTTAAAGCCTAAGAAAACGGCCAGCAATTGGGGTGTTATTTCGATTATCAGCAACAATGACAACAACGGTATCAGTGGTAAATGAATGCGTTGTTTTCGTAAGTTGGTACCGCAGAATTTTTTCGATGCGTCGAAAGTTGTATCCGTATTCGTAGCCCATTTATAAAACTTGGTCCTACGTCAAAAAACTGTTATGAGAGAGCATGCCTTGTTAAACTCTTCCTTCGAAAAAGAAACATGGACTTGGAATGTCATTTAATTTCGCTCCTGGAATTTTTTCTGGTAGATATAATCTTAAATCAAATTTCTATAAATTTTAACTCGTTTGAATAATGTTTAGAGGTGGAGGCTGAATTCTGAAATTAAAAACAAATCTCCATGCAGTTCTTCTTTCAACTTGGATTTGGAAACTTGTGGAAATTTTTTAGTGAATGTAATTCTTAAATTTTCTTTTTACATATTTAAACTTACCGATTAATAAATTTTTGAAATTAAACGAAGATTGGACGAACGAACTTACCATTTGAAGGATGGAAAAGATAGATAATTAAATTAGTTGAATAGAGAAGTATCAATTAGGTCATTATTATTAGGTACTTTTTTGAATATTTTTTTCACTGATGAAAGAGTTTCATCTCGTCGAAAAATTTATGTCCAATAAGATAACCAATTTATTCTTGGAAAAGCGGGCCTTCGTATTCAGTGATGCGTATTTGGACACAGGACTACGTATAATAAATTAGTATTTTATCACAACTTTCAGTTGATTGCTACCCAAGGAACCAGTGCGTTCTATCCAGAGCATAATTTTTTTTTTTTGGGGGGGGGAGGAAAGGTTTGGTCAAAGATTTTTAGGCACTTGTTTCTTTTTTAGACTGAAATCAAAAACCGTATAATTTGAGATTATTTTTGATGAAAAGAGAGGGAGGTATAATCATCAATATTTTAGGATTTTTTTATATGAATTTATAAAGCTGATTAATAATGTTGAGATAATTTGAAGATTAGTTTTTTCTTAATAAATATTTATCAAAAAAGTTAATAAACAATTTTGGTTCCATTAATATTAAAGTCGAATCGAGTTTAATGACTAAAGTTAATAATTTTCAGTAATAAGGTGATTTTGCCGAAAAAAACTTCAAAATTAATTTAAAAAAAAATTTTTTTTTCGTGTTTCAAATGACATACTATATCTACCTACCTACCTAGCTACGACTTCTGTTTTGAGACCAAACTTGTTAAATTAGAATTATGCGAAGACAATGAAAACTCATTGATGACAGTTTCTGAAAGAATTTCAATTCCCCTGTTAATTGACATCAGTGCTAGTCCATTCAACCATGACTCAGCTGTTGAGTTACAAAAGTAGTTTTTCACTTGTTTTGAAGTAGAAAAACTACTTCTAAACTAGTAACTGAGACTGGCCATGTGGCTGAAATTTTCAAATATTTATAGATTCTCGGGTAAAAACGTTCATCGCAATGTGCGAGAGAATTAAAAAATTTTTATGGATAATGGCTGGGTGCAGGATGTGACTCTTTTTATATTGGTACTATTAGCAAATATTGGGTTCCAGAATAAATAAAATAATTGTACTCCTATAATTTTACCTGTACCAAATTTCAGGCTTATTAGATCAAAGTCCTCAAACAATTTCGGGAGGGTTAGTACCAAACCCCCCTATTTCTGTGTCACTGCTCGAAACAGAGGGGCAAGAACTGAAAGACGTTGTCCTGACCTAGATGCACTGTTTCTTTCACTTACAAAAACAATGCGTTTTTTTTGTTTTTTTTTTAAACTGAGAAAGAAGATTTTCTTTTTATTTAAAGAGTGCCAACGATTGATGGCATTTTTTATACTTATTTTCCTTTTAATCAGGTCATTAGAATATTTGGGTGCTTGTATAGCCCAAATATTCATTATATTCCCTAGCTTACCCACTTGAACATCATTTTAATGTTCGATAATTATAGCTGGGCAGAATCTATTACCAATATTCCTAAAACTTCAAACTAAAGTCATCATCGTTAAATATTATTTCATTGAGCTATATCTGAATAGGTTGTAATTTAAAAACTAGAAGAAAGTAACCGACTGGTAATCCTCGAACAATACCTACACTAAAATATTGTCTTCATAGTTAAATGACACCCATTTTAGGTACTTCAGAGGATTTGAGCTAAAGTTGGCCATTGTTTCTGCTGAAGAACCTAAAGTTGAACTAAAACTAGCCCATGATAGCGATCTGTTTTCATTTCATATTTCTGTTTGAATTGAGACGTCTTTCTATTGTTGGCGGATAAATTATCGAAAAACTTCACTATTTTTAGATTTACTAGCGTTGGTGGATGCAAAAAGCAAAGAACGTACGTTGATTTTCCCGATTCGTTCAGCATGAAGCCTTACGTTGTCGGAGACGAGCACAGGCATCAGCAGTTTCAACTGTATGCTGTGTCCAACCATTCCGGATCGATGGAATCGGGCCATTATACAGCTTACTGTAAGAATCCTGCGGATAGAAGGTACTTAACTAATTACATTTCCGCAGATTTTATTTCGTTCGTGACAAATTTTCAGTTTGTTTTTCGTGCTAATATAGGTGGTACGAATTTGACGACCAGAATGTTTATCCAATGAATTCGATACCGAAATCTAGAGACGCGTACATCGTTTTTTATCAGACAATGAAAATTTGAAATCTCTCGGGCATGATGCTTGTTATTTATTTATTTATCATTTTGGTGAAAATGCTGGTTGTTATGAAACTGCCGTGCAACTCTAGTTTCGCTGAGTGACGGTTCCGTATCAAAAAAATTCCATTTTATAGAGGTTATTTGAGCTGAATTTTAAACTTATTTTCGTCGATATTCGAATCGAATCATTGGTCATATCATGCAAGATCTCTTCCCGTTTTTGTCATAGGCCAAATAATGCGTGCCTTGTTTTTTCGCTGCAAACAAATTTAATTATTCATTTTATCTTGTATTTTTTTTATTATGTACGTACGTATGAATCTGTTGTAATTTTACAATTTGTCAGAATGACTTCCAAATCGCTAGTAATTATGTGTTTGGGAAAAGTATTCTTTCGATTGAATGTACATTTCAAAACTATACGTTTTAAATTTTCTTTTATCTTTTTTCTGTTTTGTTACCATTTATAGAGAAGATAAGAATAGGGAAGTACAAATCAAAGAGTGTAATTATGTGAAAGCGCTCATTGATTTCCATTGTATTTTTATTCGTTTTTCGTATTGTAACGCTTTAAATGTTTTTCTGCCAATCTTTTATTATTGGAGCATATAATATGTACTGTTTAATCGATAAATTTCAAATGTTAAATGTTTATCTTTTGTTCTGATTTTGAGAATTATATTTTCTTTTAGATTTCTGTATTATTTTTTATTTCGTTCCTTTTTGTATGATAATTTGGCTCGGGTTCATGATGAAAAAACGTTTGAAATTGAAAAGCATAACGAGTTTACTCATATTTCTTTTCTGGGGAGGAAGATGACGATGGGGGTTGACTGTTTTTAAATAACAACTTTAATTTGGATTATAATGTGAAAATTAATTGAAATAAAAAAAAAGAAAGTTTTCTAAAAATTATGACAAACTGAATACAGAAAGTAGAGTACAAAAAGTCGTATCTTTCAGGCTCACTTTAGGGTCAGGAAGCGTCATACAAAAAAAGTGATGAGAATCTTTTTTATTGCAAATATAATGTTAAACATTTTTTGACTGAATTATTCTCCCGTTATAGTCAATATTTCCAGAAAAAATTGCAAAAAAATGATTTGGTGACACTTTGTCCATAATTCCTACAATAGCAAGAGAGTTTGGAGTTGAGGTGTTTCGTATAGTTATTTAGGACGCTTATCTCTAAAGATTAGTGGGAAAAAACAAACTGCGGCAATTTTCCAGAATAAGATTTCTATCTTCTCTGGACTACAGGTGCATTTTCAACGTAGAATTATTATGTTTGCTTGTCACATAAAAATTAGGAGAGTGTTATGAACCTGCAATGGGGAAAATGACTAAATCGATATTGAGTTCATTTTGGAAACTTTAAATGCAAAATTGCTTGTTTCAAACTATCGGCCAGAAAATGTTTGAAAACGCCAATAAATACCTCGAAAACGGTAATAGATAGAGCAATTTCGACAAGATTTTTTACCTTGATGAACGCCCCCATTTAGAATCGTTGTAAAAACATTTTGAGCCCACTTATTACCCCAAACCTGAGGAGGAGGGTTGTTGGTACCTACGTGTCCAATTTCGCACAACCACAATGCGCCTCGACTAGCTGATTAAAATGCCACACACTCATAACTGTAGCTCATTAGGGAGCAAGTTATCAGTATAAAAGTCAAAACTACGTTTTTGAGGTTCCTTGGCCCCCAAGGCCATGAGATGGATCCCATTTAGCACGAAGTCGATGCGCCTCATCTGGGAGAGCATTTTGATACCAAATTCGACTCTCTAGCATAATTTGGCCCAAATATTTCTATTTTTCTCTAATTTTTTAGGGCACTATTATTTTCTTATTTGCGAATGAGATCGAGTATCCATTTCCTACATTCATTTGTGACTGTAATGGCCATTTAAAACAGTGAAAAATGTTTATTTCAAATGTGAAAAAGCGGCGTTGTAATCCACTACGAGGGCCTAAGGCATGAGGCATTCAGAGGGTTTGAGATCTATCTTCTGGTGAGGAAGGAAGCTCAATGGGGATTGAATTATTTATAGGCTACAAAATACCCGCTAAAAATGGGGGTTTAGCCACCACATAGAACAACTAAGAAAATACACCTACAAATACGCTGCGTATCTGGAGTGTATTTGATAGCGAAAAAAACCAAACTCAATATAAATCCATCAAATAATATACTTTTATACAAACGCTTCATCACCAATTAATACGCATGTGGACATAGCCTAGGAATACACCTTATATTTGTAGTGTACATCAACCATTTGACATGCAGACTTACCTACATACACTTGCCAACTTAATACGCTTCTTAAGTTGATGTAAATCAACCAGATAATACGCTGGTGTACACTGTAGTGGAGGAGTTTACTTATTGTTGGTTTAACGTTACTAGGACGAATAAAATATGTTCGTTGTCACACACCTTAGCTCGCGCCTGGTTGTGGAACAACTATTAGCGTCGCCTCAGCCCAGTATCTACAGTCATGTCGAGTCCTCTGCGCATCGCTAGTGCACACAGGACTCGTGGGCATAGCCATAACACTGGGGGCGGTGTTCCTGGGTGGCCATTGGTGGCCGCCTCCGAAGATTCCCCTGAAATCTATAAAGATTAGACATACATGTTATATGAGATGTTATTTTATTACAAAATCAACAATAAAATTAACAAATACAATATAAACATGAAAAAATAGTTATGTACAGAAAATTATGAATAAAGTAGGAACAAAAACTTTTCTTCTTTTTTCTGACGTTACGACGTAACGAAGTGACAGAGAACAAAACTTTCCACGAAAGTTTGTTTCAATCGCCGGATGCTGCAGCTGAGAGGATGAGACGAGTTATTGGCCGTAGATCACAGATTCTGTAAAGGAATATTTGGGAATTAGCGAGTCGTGTAAACATCAACGATGCTAGTTTAAGTAGTGCACTCTGCCACCTATTACCCGTAGCTATTTATAAAGCACATGACAGTAATAGTGGGTGCCAAAAATTCGTAGTTATACCATTTTTAGGAGTATAATGTCCAATTATGGCGTACCCTAAAGTCAGTAATTTGGCTTGTCAGACCAGTCTATTTTTGTCATAATCAGGAGGGATCTATCGGAGGTACGATACTACGTATCGAGTTTATCTACATCTCTGTCATCTAACTCCAATGGAGCCAAGAACTTGAGAGGTCTTGTAGATGTTTGCTTGCTTGAGAATTCTATTTTTGCGTGACGGACTTGTCCATCACGAGATTTCTCTAAATCAATAATTTTTGCAAGTTTGTAAACGCCAGGTTTGGATGTGTAGTCCAAAACGTGTACTATGTCGTTTACTTTTAGTACAAATGGTACCGTGCGCCCTGGATTGGAGAGCGCAGTTGGTGGTCTATCTCTTAGGTATAAGAGATATTGTCTCTTCCAAGTTAACCAAAGGTTTGTTAAGTAATCTTGGTCGAGTTTCCAAATGTCCATAAGCTGTTTTGCTGTAGGAGTTGGATCTTTATTCGATTCATTAATCGGATTGCTTAGGTGGCCTAAGTTGGCCCGCATGAAATGTGTGGGTGTTAATGTCAACTGGTCTAGCTCATCCGGAGATGGGCATAGTGGCCTTCTGTTGACCATTGTTTGTATATCTTTCAAGCTCGCTTGAAAGGTATGTTTGTAGATTGAGTGGTGACCGTGGACTTTATAAAACACTTGTTTTATAATGCCGATCAGTCGTTCATAAACTCCACCATACCATGGTGCTTTAGCTGGGATGAAGTGCCATTTAATGCCTCTTTCATCTAAGCTAGGTTTTATTTTTCATTCTACAGTGAACGTTTTCCAGTACTCTGGTAAGTGCGTTGCAATTAAGTGGAATTGCGCTGCGTTATTGGAAAGGATAACTTTGGGCGTGCCTTTGTCCGCAAAAAATGTTAAGAACGCTATCCAGATGTCCTCAGTTGTCAAGTTTGACACTAAGAGTAGGTGTACTGCTCTGGTGGACAGGCTCGTAAAGATCAACACCCAATTTTTAATGGGTGGTGTAGTTGGTGTTGCCAACTGTGCTTTTGATTTTGGCAGGTATTTGTCAAATACCATAAATGGGCCAAAGATGTCCACACCTGTGTAGGTGAATGGATTTACAAAAGGTACCAGACGAAAGTCTGGTAGTGCTGAAAAAGTTGGTTGTTTAAACGGTCTTGTTTCAGCTTTTTTACATAGTGTGCACCACTTCTTTAGAATTTGAGGTAACACTTTTAGTGACTTTGGTACAAAATAGTGTCTTCTAAAGTCGGCTATGGTGAATTTTGTACCAGAATGTACATTTTTCAGATGTGTATGCATCAGAATTAATTTTGTTAAATGAGATTTAGGATGCATCATGGTTGGTGATAGCATATTTCTTGCGTACTCGATATCAGGTAGATAATTTACTGTATGTAATATCCCAGATGGATCAATCAGGATGTGGAATTTTTCGTACAAGACGTACAGAGGGTGATTTCATTTTTCTAATACTTCAAGTAGTTTTCCAAAGTATTTCTTTTGGTCAGCTCTGATGAAACAGAGTAGAGCAAAATGAAAAGTGAAATCTAAAGATGCATAAGGTGAAATTAGTCTTTTTCTCCTTATCCGCTGTTTGTTAAATCGTCGTACGGCTTCTATACATTGTAAGAGTGTTTGTACAGGTTTTATGCTTTTTATTTCTTTGACTCTATTTTTTATGCGATTTAAACGTTGGATTGGTCATTTTCGAGGATTGGATTTATTCTATCCTCTTTTGTTCGGTTTCTTTTCTGTAGGAATGATTGCGAAATTTCTCCTGCCTTTAGGTTAAGAGGGATTTCTATTTTTAGGTGGTGGATTAGGTTTATCGACCTTTTTTGGTACGGACATACAAATAGGCTCCGATAACTCCCTAATTTTAATAAACGATCTAACTGCTTCCAACAAATGTTTAACATTGCATTTGCTACTTTTTAGAGTGTTTTGGTAAGATCGAGTCACATCATGAAACTAAGCAGAAACTCAGGACTGAGTTCCTTGCTTGTTTTTTAGCCAATACATTGCAAAGCAATGTTTGTTATTCTCATCTTATCTTCCACAGATCATTCCATGGTATAGATCAAGAATTTTATCTAGTAACAATGTGTTACATGTGCATATTCCAAATATGATATTTGCATATGGCGTCACTTTAGGAAATTTACTAAAAATTATCTTTATCGTAAGTGTACTTATGGTTTTCCTTTGATTCTGATGGCTGCAATTTTCGGAAACTGTGCCACTACACTCCGGGAGAATGTGTAAACGGAGTTGCGTAAATAATTACAAAAAATCCCGCAAAAGCAATTAATTGTAATGGAGCGCACAGTAATCTCTATTAAAAATAGACAAATTAATTTTTTTTTTTTTTGTACATCTGGGGTACGTTGTGATGAACATGTTGTTGTCAGGGTGAGATAGCGCATGCGTGGGGTATTATCTACGCTGTCGCTGCCATTGCAGCGGACTGCACAAACTATGTTTGTGTTTCTATTAAGGATTGTTTTTTCAAACGCATGAGTGCGAGAGAGACAGTGATATTCTTAGATTTTTTTTCTATCTCTCTCGTATTGCTTTGTTTTGAAGGACAGAGACACGGATGCGCTAACATTTAGTGATGTTTCTGTATTTTATACAGCCTAAATATTTTTAGGACGAATTTAGGAATTCGATGTTTTTTATTTATTAAGATAATCTACGTAATAACTGGCGCTGGGGGCGGCGGAAAAATAATTGTAAGTTATTTTTCCATCAGCTATTTAGTAGCAGTGATTACGAGAGTCATTTCTAGGCTAATTCACAATTAGGAAATGTATTACTATACGGGGTATAGGGAATTATTATTGAGTTTCAGTCTCTAATAAGTTGAATTGTTTAGGTCTGAGTATAACTGTCAGGCTAATTCTTATTGAGACTGTTAATTACGTACGGCGTACGGATGAGAGTTATTTCAGAGTGGAAGCGATTATTATTTCAGTTCAGGTCAAACTGTGTGTTGGGCCGCAAGAAATTAATATTTCCGTTTTTTGAGGTTGGATACAAAATTAATTTTTGATTTCCGAAATTAGATTTCGATGTTCGAAATGACATTTCGAATTTCCAAAATTAAATTTCGATTTGCGAAATTAATTTTCGATTTTGCGAAATCAAATTTCGATGAAAACGAATTATTAAATTCGAAGTCCAGTGAAAAACACTGTGCTCCTGCTACCATGTAGTAGAGGAGTTTACTTATTGTTGGTTTAACGTCACAAGGACAAATAAAATATGTTAGTTGTCACACACCTTAGCTCGCACCTGGTTGTGGAACAACTATTAGCATTGCCACAGCCCAGTATCTACAGTCATGTCGAGCCCTCTGCGCATCGCTAGTGCGCACAGGACTCGTGGGCGTAGCCATGACATACACACGCTCCACAATATGCTTCATAAAAAGTAGTTTATATTCACCAATTAAAACGCATGTGAACCAACTTCTAAGAATATGCCTTAATTTTGTAGTGTACATCCACCGAATAATACGCAAATTAACACCCCTTTCAGATGTTACCTCATAAAATGAGATGGACATCTGCTAATTAACGCAGGTACACTGGTGGATGTACGCTGGATAAAACGACTAAAAAAAATCTCATACATAAGTCGAGTGGATATATGCTGAGATTTCCGCAGCATTTACACTGCGACTTTAAAAAAGGTGGGAGTATGCTCAGCGTTCGTTCGCCAAATTTTACTCATAATTTACACCTTCCAATTGATGAGTCATAACATCAGGCGTACATACCGTTTAATTTCAGCCATAAAAACAGCCTAAGTTGTGGGAACACGCCTGTGGAATACCTTGTTGTGAGAGATATTCTCACCAGAAGGAAATTCAACAGAATTTAAGCGTGCTCAGCCACTTCGTACATAAGTACGGGTAAGCCAAAACCAAGGCAAACACTGGCGATTTTAGAGCCGGTTCTGAGAGTTTATATACTGGTTTTGGCACACGCACACAAACACACGTACGTAAGATAATACGTACGTCGGTGAGGGCGGCCAGGTCGCATCATCCCCTATCATGATAAGAGATGACTGGCCAGTTCGTGTACGGATTGTGACATTGTTTAGTGATGTCACGATTCGGTACTCGTACATTACCTGCATGTACTTGCAGGTAATTACGATCAAACGTATTTTGTGTAGTTTAACGTCACAAGGACGATTATTTGCTTGCCCTTTGGGGCGGGGACTATTGTTGAGGGGTCCGAGCCCCTTTACCTCATACCAGTGAGTCCCCACAACGCCTATATCAGCATTAATTTACGCTTAGTACGCCTGGTACACCATCATTTCAGGGGAGGAAATGCCAATTCCTCTTGCCAGTAGGGCATGTGTCCCAGTACACAATCTTTTTTTTTTCTGTTTTAATTTACAAACCCTAGTTTTAAATTTTCAACTGCAAAATCAAATGAGGAAATTCATAAAATCACTGAAATTCAATTGCTGTTGATAAAATCTTGTATTTGGAGTACCTACATCAAAAAAGGTTCTCATGAAAAACTTTTTATGTTCAATACACAAGGAGTTATATGCATCCAATTTATCGCTTTACTAACGAGTTGAAGTAGGCAACTTATCATGCAGTAATCTATTTTGGGGCAACTCTGAAAAACTAGCCTTCAACAAGTTAATAGATATGGCTAACTAGCCAAAGCCTACTAAAAAAAAAGATGGATTATAAAATTATAGGTAATGATTGTTGCTAATGCAGTTAAAAATCTAAAATTGGATACACTGGAGACACCATCCAGTCGACCCCCTCCAAAGTTGGTAGGTTCTCACTAAGCAGCGTGTTAGAATAAATCATAGTAAATATAATTTTCAAATTTCGTAGCTATTGACTGAAAATTATGTATTTTAAACTCATAAAACTTCCATAATCAGAACAAAATAAGACCTACCGGAGGTATTGTTCTGCAAATTCAAAACAAAAATGATATGCTTGGTTCTTAGATACTTATGAAGGTTTAGTGGCATTCATATAGAAATATAATAGGTTGGCATTCAGCATTAGGTACACATTTTGTATGTTAAATTCAAAAATGGTCATAGTCAGTATCCAATACACTGAGAGTACCAACCACATAGGTAATATAATTATGCACCCAGGTCTATACAGTTTTCAATTTTAGGGTTCAAGGTTGCTGTTGTATATTACATATTATGAGGTAGGTATAGCCTTCTTGTGGAAAGTTAACGTCTGACCATGTTGCCAAATGTGCTTCAGGCAAAAAAGAAAAATGTTATTTTATAACAGAAATTTTCCATTTCTTTCACCAAATTTCAGGATGTATCGTATTTGATACATTAGGAAGGATGCTGGATGGGAACACTGTGAAATGGAATGCACACAAAATTTGGATATAGTATAAATGTGAATGAAAACTTAAGTAATAATTTTGGGTTTTGACCAAAGAATTATTTCTCGAATAAATTACTGGAAATTGAAAATTCTGAGATATTGCTTCAAAATGAATCAAGTTATTTCAAAATTTTTCGTGTGGCTCTCAATTTTTCTCATGTGGTTGGTACTCAACTGTTACCACGTGGTGTTCGAGCACATCAGAGCCACATCAAACGCCCAACAAGATCTGATGTCATCTTACTCCATATGTCAACTCAACTTCAATTTTGACATATGCGCATACCTACTAACCTGTATTACAAACGAGTTTAATTTATTATTATTTTTCATATGAATTTGAGCTTTTTGTGGCAAAAGTTTCCTTGAAAAAGGTAGATTTTAATATAACAAATATCTACATAATAGCTACAGGTCTGAAGGCTTATTTAAATTTAATAGCTACTTACGAA
>WOFM01000298.1:0-51250 GCA_011428145.1 Ericerus pela | reverse complement strand
ATATATATATATGTAAGTGTTAAGCACTTCTTATAGTGGCATACCCACTAGTTCGGTTTAACGTCCATGAGACGAACAATAATATGTCGTCACACTCCTCCTCACCGAAGTGTAACTGTTTGGCGACCGCCACAACACCAGCACAGGCAACACAACTCTCCTCCTGTGTTGCCAAGTTGATGCGCCCTGTATGTGCGCACCAACTCGTGGCCAGTCCACGATACTGGGGGCGGTGTACACCAAGCTAACCCTCTGGGGTTAGTTTATCAGTTTGAGGCTTGTCCTGAAAAGAGGAATTTACCGTTTTACGGGTAAAGACATACATATTTATAATGCGTTTATTTATAAAAATATAAAACAATATAAAAACGACTAAGACTTTTAAAACGAAGTCATAAAAAACAAAAAAAAATATATTAAATTTATAACTTCCGCAGACTGCCGGACACGCGAAGATATGATTAAAGATAAGTTTGGCCATAATGGATGGATTCTGTAAGGAAGAATGGGAAATTAGTCAGTCTGCTTATTACACCAAATTTATTGGTTATAATAAAGGGTGGATCGATCCACTGACACTTATCGTTTGCTTTCACCTAGATAGGGGGCTAGACAACGATAATGAGTTATTAAAAATAGCTCTTAAGTCAGTCAATTAGAAAATTGTAAGATGGTGCCAATTTCCATCAGTTAATTTTCTAAACACTTAGTCTCGTATGTCATTCAGAACAAGTCATGTTGATAAAGCCTTCAATTTGAGGTTATTGGGACTCTATCACTACTATCAAGTTCTAACAGAGCCAAAAACTTTAAGGGTCTAGTGACTGTTTTTGAACTTGGTAGTAAAATTTCCGCATGACGGACTTTTCCATCACAGGAAGGGGTCAGGGATACAATTTTGGCAATTTTGTATATTCCTGGCTTGGTCATATAGTCCAACACGTGAACTATATCACCAACTTTTGGTTCGAAATTTACTGTTCGGTAAACATTATCGACACCTTTTTGTATTTTATCTCTCAAGAATGGGAGATAAAGATTTTTCCATGCAAGCCATAATTTTGTTAAATTCTCTTGATCAATTTTCCACAGATTCTGTAGTGTTTTTGTCGTTGGAGTATTATCCAATGGTTTCTCAAGATTTAACGTAAAATTTCTAAGATTGGCATGCATGAAGTGAGCTGGTGTCAAAGTTATTTGATCAGCATCATCAACGGCAGGGCATAATGGACGTTCATTCATCATAATTTGAATGTTTTTTAATGCAGCTTGAAAGTTGTTTTTATGATGAGAATGATATCCTAATACTCTATAGAAGGCTTGTTTAAAGACTCCTATAAGCCGTTCATACGGGGCACCATACCATGGAGCTTTTGGCGGAGTAAAGTGCCACGTAATTCCTTTTTGTTTTAGTTGATCGCTAATTGTATTGTCAGCAACAATAGTGTCCCAGAATTTTGGTAAATGGGTAGCGATAACTAAAAATTGTGCGGCATTGTCGGACAAAATTACTTTTGGAGTTCCGCGGTCCGCAAAAAATGTTTGGAAAGCAGTCCAAATTTCACATGTTGTTAGACATGAGAGTGATATGAAATACACTGCTCTTGTTGAGAGACAAGTGAATATCAAGATCCATTTTTTATGTATCGAAGAGGTTGGAGTTGACAAATCCCATTTCTTTTTTGGCAGGAATTGATCAAAAACTCCAAATGGTCCAAAAACATCCACACCTGTGTAGGTGAATGGATGAGAAAAGGGCATCAATCTAAAATCTGGCATGGCCAAATGCGTTGGTTGTGCAAACGGGCGTTTATCATGTTTTTTACATACAACACAAGTATTCCTTAATAGTTTTGGTAAAACTTGCATAGATCTGGGTACAAAATAACTTCTGCGAAAAGCAGACATAGTAAATTTTATTCCCGCATGACTATTTGTTGTATGTACGTTTAACAAAATTAATTTTGTTAAATGAGATTTTGGGTGAAGTAATACAGGAGACAATACATCTGCTGTAAAAGGAGTTTCAGGTAAATAATTCTTTAACCTGAGTATGCCTGATTCATCCAAAACTATTTGAAATTTATCATATAATACATGTTCTGGAGGACTATGTGATAAAAGAATTTTAAACAGGTCAGAGAAATATTTCATCTGATCTGCATAAATAAAACATATGAGTGCAAATTGAAAATTGTTTGGTAAAATTGCATAAGGTTTTGTGCATCTAGAACGTCTAAGTCTCTTGGCAGAAAATTTTCTAAGTGCATTTAAACAGCTATAGAAAACACGTTCTAGTTTTACCAAACAATTGAATTTTTCAATTTCAATTCTAAAAGGAGTGTTTTCAGGTTTATGAACAAAACTAGCAAAAGGGTTTTCTCTGGCTTTTGAAGGTGGTTTATTTGATAAATCCAAAACTGAGTCTACTTGAGAATCAGTACTTTGTGATTCAACAGTTTGTGTTGCAAAGTTTTTGGTTTCACAAATAAAAGTTTTGTTGTTCATAAAAAATTTAGGTATATTTAACTTTTTTGATTTCAATTTTCTTTTTAATTTGGCAGGTTTATGACTGTCAAAGATATCTTCAGAATTTTGAGGAATCAAATTTGTTAAAGTTTCTGATATTAAGAAAGATTCTCTTAAGGTACAAAAGATGGGTGATGATGTATTATCATCCTCTATCTCTGGTAAAGATCGGATTATGTGAAGGTCCGTTGGTGGCCAGGTGTCTGAATTGTTATATAACCATTCAGGTCCTGTCCACCAAGTTGTTTTTAATAAATCTTCTACAGTTGCTCCCCTAGAACCGACATCTGCTGGATTATCGGCAGTAGGTACATATCTGTATTGTACATTTGGGATTTTTTTAATCTCAGTCACTCGATTGAGAATAAATTGTGTTAACACCCTACGTTCCAACAACCAAGTTAGAACACACTTACTATCAGACCATAAATAAGTTGGACTGTTAGATAAGTCTAGGGGTTGTCTAATATTTTTTATTGCCCTAGCTCCAATTACTGCCCCTAACAACTCCAACCGAGGAATTGTCATTGGTTTCATAGGAGCTACTCGACTTTTGCCTATTACAAATCGTACATCAAAAGAGTTGATTTCTTGTTTATAAAAACGAAGAAATGCAACCATAGAATATGCTATTTTTGATGCATCGACAAAAATATGTAATTGGCATTTATTCGGATCATAAGTACCCGGATAAAGTTGGCGTGGTAGGCAATAAGATGTACAAAGGGATAAATCTTGTATCAATTGTGTTGCTATAGGATGTAGCATTGTTGGTAAAGTTTCATCCCATTTGTAGCCTTCATTCCAGAGTTGTTTTATGAATACTCTGGAAGGAACATAGGCTGGAGCATACCAACCATTAGGGTCAAAAAATTGAGATACAATTTTCAAAAAATTTCTTTTTGTCCAATGTATATCTCTATCTTTTGTTTTGGGTTGGCTAATGAAAATTAAATCTTTATCCATGTCCCAAGTTATTCCTAATACTTTTACTTGAGGTTTGGTTAATGCATTTTCAGTGTTAAAGTCTTGTCTCAGTTTGATACAGTTAGTACCCCACTGAGACAACTCCATGGAAATATCAGTAACCAATTTATTTGAACGATCATGTAAATCTTTCAATTCTTTATATGTTGGTAAAGAAACGACTAGATTATCAACATACAAATTTTTGGCATACTTTTGGTAATATTCAGGATCAACTTGCTGAAAATGATGCATTAAAATTGCTGCCAGTAAAAAGGGGGCAGTTACAATTCCAAAGGGAACCCTTTGAAATCTAAAAATAATTATATTACTTTTAATTAGTGGTTTTGATGGATCTTTAATCCACAAAAAACGTGTTACATCCCTGTCATCAGGATGTAAGCCGATCTGATGAAATGCTTTTTTAATATCCGCAATAACTGCATACTTTTCTTTGCGAAATGATAAAAGAATTTCAAGTAGATCGGGTAATAAATTTGCACCTTTAAACATACAATCGTTTATTGAGTGTTTAGAGGCTTTAGTCTTAGCAGACCCATCAAAGACTACTCTAAGCGGGGTACTTTTTGTTAAGTCTAAAATGCCCTTGTGAGGCATGTAGTGAATTAATCCTGGTTTTGCAGTTTCATCCAATAATTCAATCATTTCAAGATCAATTAAGAGATCAAAATATTCTGTGTAACGTTTGAAAAATTCAGGATTTTTAACAAATTTTGGTAGTTGACTTTGTAAACGTTTATAACACAAATTATAATGATCTCCTAATGGAGGAGGATAATTTTTATAAAGCCATTTTATTTGGTAACGATTGTTAACCAATTGAACGTCTTTATAAAACAAGCTTAGCGCTTCTGCATCAGCTTGAGCCTCGTCAGAATTATGGGACTCAATACCAATGGCATCAAGTTTCCATAAATTTTCTACTTTCTGTGGATCAGAAAAGTAGACTGGAGTAAAGATATCGTTTATTGAAGGGTTTCGTTCAATCAAACCTCCTAACATATTTCCGAAAGCTGTTTCGATAAGTGTCAGTGAGGGTGAAAGGTGCTTAATATTACGGACAAATGACCACATATAATCATTGCCTAATAGTAATTGAATCCTATGCTCCTTATTGATTGACATAAATTTTAAATTTTTGTATTCTGGAAACTCTTCATAAAATTTGGTTAAGTTTGGTTGTTTTAGATTATGAGCTATAACATCCAAAGTTTTTGCTTTAATAGGAATTTTTACTCCATCAGGAGTAAACAAATCAAAGTCTACTGAAAAGGACTTTGTTGGTTTTGAAGTTTGATGTTGAAGACTAGAAAGTCGTAAATTTACTGCTTCATAACCTTTTAATTTTAAAGATTCGAAAGCAAATTTATTGACTATAAAAGTATCAACACTGCCACAGTCCATGAATCCCTGTATTTTAATAGGGTTTTTTATATTCAAGGATTGTGCATACATTTCAAAAACTAAAAAGGTAGAACTATTTTTAATTTTTGAATAATTGGTAAAACACTTACTATGTACAGGTAAGGTGGCCAACTGTTTATTCGACAGGACATCGCAAGTTTTCTTTGAAGCTTTCGCCTCAAACTGGTTACTGCCATTTGCCGATGCTTCCTGTGGAATAATTGGATTTTTAGTTATTTCTGTTATTGGTTCTTCTTGTAAAGAATCAATAAATGACTTACTTAAGGTGGCTTTACGCTCCCTTAACGTTGCGTACCAGGCATCACAAATGCCTGTACGTATCGGGTACGAAGCTTTCGGGCAGAAGATCGAATTATGTTGATCACTGAGGCAATTAAACCATTTACAGTGTTTGGGTGGTGTCCCAACACAGCGATCAGCATCCTCTTCGTGTCTTTCGTTACAACGAAAACACAAATTATGATGTCGGAAAAATTCCTCCCGAATTTGCTTTGTGTTCCCCTTTGAGGAGAAACACAAAAAACTGTGGTGACGAGCACCACAAAACAGGCACGCGTTGGTCTGAGGAGTTATCAGCACTGAGCGTGGAGTGTCCTTAGCCAACTGTATATCAGCTAATCTTGCATTTTCTGGAACAGAAGAAGAATCATCTGAGTTTTTAGATTTAGATTTTTGTTGTTTCTTCTTACTGTTATTTTTGGGATTGGATTTATCCTTTCCTTTATTTTTATTATCATCTTTGCTGAAAGATGCTCCAGCAAAAGCGGGTTTGCCTTTAGGCTTACCTTTTTTATTATCATTAAAATTTTTCCCTTGAATTTTATTTAAATTTTGTTTAGAAAGCCCATCTTTTTCCTCAAAAAGTTCGTGGATTTTAATGAACTCTCTAATGGCCGCAAATAAATGAGAGACATGTCTCTCAGAGCTTTTAAGATTATTTAAATACGACCTGGGGGGAAATTTTTCAACGGTAACATTAAATACTTGTTCCTCATCTATAATTGCAGATATATCTCTATACCTGTCTATGAGGGCTGCAATTCCATCCATTCCATCTTGGATAGATGAAATGGTGTCTACTGCAGTAGGAAAAGCTGTATTTTGCATCCAAATTTCAGCTTTTACTTTTGCCTGATCGCCAAAACGATCATGCAAAAATACTAATCTCTGATGGTAACCTTTTTCATCAGGTGCAAGATGAGTAAATTTATCTTTTAATTCTTTTGGAATAGCATTTTGAAGATAATTAATTTTTTGCTGAATGGCAAAATCATTTCGCAAGTGAACATATAAATTAAAACCTCGAATAAAACCAGGATAGGTTAGTATTTTTCCATCCCATTTATCTAAATAGAATTTCGGAGTTTTAAGGTTCATTGGTGGTGCTTCATTTTGTTCCAAAGGATTTATTTCCCAACATTTTGGAATAATGTTGCTTTTGGAACAAGATGATGCTGTTGTTTTTTGGTTTCCAATTTTCTCAGGAACCAAAGCTGTTATGGAATTAGTAATTGATGATGGACAATCTACTAAAATATTATCTGATGAAGCTAACGTTGATAAGTTGTTATCAACTGATGGACTAGGTTGTAATCTCTTACTCGCTGGTCCATCATTAGTTTCATCATTTGATGGGGTATTTCTCTTTCGAGAAGATATCTCATCAGTTTGAGGATTAACCATCTCACCTCTACGTTCTGCCGGTTTTACATAATTCTGGATGAACGTCTCGATTGGGGTGTGTAGCTCCTCAGCTACCCGCTCCTTGATGGATTCGATCTCCAGGTGCAGTTTCTCCAGTTGTTGCTGCAGATTTTTGTCTTGCTTCAACAGCTTGCTTAGGTCTTCACCTAATTTGCGAAGTAGTGCACTTCGTTGCTTTTCCAACTTCTCTTGCCTCTTCATTTCTTCGAACCTCTCCCTCGCTCTTTCCTCTATTTCCATTTCAGCTTCCCAAGGAATTGGGAAAGCTGGAGTAGGTAGCTGAGCTGGAGAGGGAGGGGCTCAAACTTGATCAACCTCCATTTGGGTAGGTAATTGCCAGTTTGGAATTAATTGCGGAGGTTTTGGAAATCTTTCATGAATTTCCGCAATTAATCCCAAAATGTCACCAATCTGTTTTCTTGATTGGGTCACCATGTCCGTTGGGGTTCCCTTTGGAATCCTGCGCAGCTCTTCAACCAGGTATTCCAGGTTTGGAAGTCTGCGGCGTGCCTGTAAAGGAGCTACTGAATCGGAATTCAGTAATTCCTTTATTTCGTCTATTGAGACGATGACTTGGGCCAGCAAACTCTCAAAATATTCAATTTCTTCTTGGTTGCTCCAAGAAGAAATTACAGACTGTCTGTCCTGCTGAGGTTGCGATGAGTAGGATCGCCTTCTGGATGCACCCTCAAAGCCTGGTGGCGGTCCAGTGGGTAATTGGGGGGAGGCTGCCACACCACCGATGATGTCCCGTGTAACCTGACGGACCACGTTCTCCCGACTCAACAGGTTTGCTGCATCATCGAGTTGGTCAACCATCCGCTGTTGCTCATCATCGTAGGCCAACAGGTTTTCCTCCTCCGGATCCCGTAGGCCTGCTACAGCAGGGATTGGGAAGGGTGGTGGAGGTGGCGGTGTACGTGATGAGGATGTACTAGCTCTGGCTAATCCCTGCGATGGCTCAGACGTATGAGACATATTGACACTAAATAAAGGACATGTACAAATTTTGGAGTATTAAAAAATGTCAATAAATTCTACAAATAATTGATTTTATTAAGGGAAATTTCCCTTAAGTTCTTGACGAGTATTGATTTTTTTTTTTTTTTTTTTTTTTTTTTATATATCGATACCTTTGTCAATATTTATTTAAAGTATTATTATGAATCATGTCCGATAAAAAATCGGGCATGACCCGTAAGCGCAATGATGGTAAAAAAAATTTTTGTACAGGTTATTTGGTCAAAGGCATAAAGAGAGAAAAAAAAATTTGTTTTTGACCAAATAAATTATCATGGATCATGTCCGATGAAAATTCGGGCATGACCCATGGGCGCAATGAAGGTAAAATTAAATGAATTTACAAATAATGTAAAATTTAGGCCCCCTGATAGAGGGTCTAAAAATGAAATAAAAACATGAAAAATACGAATTACGATTGACTATGAATTACGTTAGCAAGAAAATATTTTTCTTTTGAATACTTCGTAACTTTTATTTTAGACAAGCAATATCTCAATAGTTGCCTAAAGGCATGGTGTTTTTAGCTTATGACGGGATTTCATTAAATCTGTTTTTCTAATGAAAGACCCGCCATAAATTTTGTTACGAGTCATGTTCCAATCAAATTTTGGGCATGACCCGTAAGCGCAATGCCGTTAATAATCGCGACACTACGTATTTTAGGAATTCACATTACAAAAATTTCTAAAAATTATTTTAACAATATGGATTGCGTGGATTTCCCTGGACTCGTAATTTTTTGATAAGTTTACAATCACTGAAATCCCTACAAATTATGTAATCATTATTTGAATAATTTCTTTCGAAATTACTCAAAGTTAGCGGTGGATAAGATAATTTACAAGCTACCATATATACCTGTTGATTAGAATATGATTTTATCCACCTTATTGAAAAATGCTGAAAATTATTAGGCAAATTGTATTTCCCTAAGCATGTATTATTTAAATAAATAAATATTTAAAGTACTTACGAATGGATTTTACTTAAATTCAGCCGTAATATGATGAATTCCTTGTTGGAAAGTAATTCAGTGCACTGTGAAACTAAAATTTCAGCCGAATTATTAACAAAAAACGTGTTTGTTAAAGTGAAATTAAGGAACACCACGTGTTGAATATTAATAGTTTCACAAAACAAGAAGAAAAACGCGAAAAAATCGGTAAAAACGAGTTTTTTAAGAATAGAAATAATTAACACCACAAATTTAATCACTAATAAATTAATTAAAGCAACAAAATTCATAAAAAAAATCACACTAAAACGAGCAAAAACGAAAAAAGAGCAGCAATGCAAACATCAAATTCCACTGACAAGGCAAGAATGACCAGAACGCACTTGTTCATTTTGTTGGTGGATGATTTAAGGGTATGTGTGTGTGTATACTCTTAACTTGATGTTTGCTTTTTTCGTTTTTTTTTTAATGCACACAAATGCATGAACAGGGCCGTACTATCACCCTGAGAAGGTATCGGTGATAGTAACATGATGTATGTATGTGTGAGTATTCTTACATACACACAATGACATTCCTATATTTGCAGGAAACTGCAAGTGTACTGTGCCCTGCCATTGTGATCTGTTGACCTTGTCGACTGTTGATTTTTTCGATATCGACAAGATCGACAATAATCCTTTAAGAAGACGAGATATTTTCGTCTTTTTAAACTTTATTAATTTTTGTACGAGTGGAAGAGAGATAACCTGCGTTATTTTTCCCTCTCCATTCGTAATAATGACGAAAAAATATTCGTCAATATTAACGCGCTTCATAGAAATCTTTTCATTTCTCGAAGTGTTCATTTGGCGGGGAATTTATTGTAGTCGTAATTATTGACGACTAACAATAATTTAACATATTTACGGTCGCCATGTTTCACCATATTGACCGCAATTTACGTCTGTGTATATGACGCTATGTGCTGAGGGCGGCGGAAAAAATTATTTAATATAATTTATTCTGTCATTGTCCTCATTTATACGCGAGTATAAAATACTGGGGGCGGCAAAAAAGATTTTTCTTATACAAAAAAAATCATTTTTTGCCGTCTTCAATCCACTTGAATTTATTTCTAACAATAGGTAGGAATAAAGAATTCGGTAAATATTTTCTTTTAGTACTGGTGTCAACTAGTACTAAGCACTGTCTTAGTTGAATAATATTATTCAAGTCTTTTGTTCAATTCTTTACACTAGATTTGAGCAAAATTTTATTCGTGAGAATAAATGGACTAAAGTCTTTTGTCTTTCAGTGTATTATTCATACATTGAAAAAAATCTTAAAGGGAACTATCTTTCGATGTTTCTCTTTAAAGAATGGAAGTGTGTCTGAAAAAATAAAGTCTTTCTTTGTTAGAAGAAATACGTTAGTTATTCTTTCACCTTAGAATTTGAGTTTTCGTGAAGAAACTTCAAACTCTAATTTATCTGCATTAAGGCTTTAAATTAATAAAGTCTTAAAGGTCCTAAAGACCGCAAAATTGCTTTCTGCTACCATATAGTGGCATACCCACTAGTTCGGTTTAACGTCCATGAGACGAACAATAATACGTCGTCACACTCCTCCTCACCGAAGTGTAACTGTTTGGCGACCGCCACAACACCAGCACAGGCAACACAACTCTCCTCCTGTGTTGCCAAGTCGATGCGCCCTGTAGGTGCGCACCAACTCGTGGCCAGTCCACGATACTTCTGACTTCTAATTTGCAGAGTAAATAAAATAATTCTCAAAACATAACGAACTGTATTGAGAATTTCAAATAATAAATTACAACTGAAATTAGAATTTTCAGAATCATTAATTGAACTTAACACAAGAGTAAAAATCTATCTGTCTATCTAAGTGTATCCACTGAACACGAATGAATCTAGTCTTTAAAAACAAAAAACGAAATACATCATCAGCTGAAAGCACCATTTGAAAATATCAAGAAATAACAGTGTATTGTATGGTCGTGAGCATGAAAAATGGTATTGTGGAAGGAGAATGAATAGTTACGCGTGAACGAAGATAAGCATTAAGAATTAGGTCAAGTTCAGGATTGAAAGAGGAAGAAGCATGAGTACAAGCTATGTTGAATAATGATAATTGTTCACATCCCCACACGCAGTGGTTAAACGGAGTTTAACAAAAATACCAAGAGGCAATGCTAAATACAATCGATAAAAGGATATAATTTTGAAATATGAAATACGTTCGATTTCTTACTACGACAGTTTATTTCTACTTCAAACAGAACATTAGAAACTTTCTTAGAGATTTTGTATGGTCCAGATCTAATTTCTGCGAGTTTATTTCTATTTAATGAGTGTCCGTGATGAATGTAAACTAAATCTCCTACGTTAAAATCATGGTCTTTTCTATTTTCATCATAAATTTTTTTATTCAGAAAATGGCTCTTCTGAGAATTTTTAAATGCAAGAGAAAGATCTTTTACTAAATTACTCAAGGTTTGAAAGTCATACCCTTGAATTATGTTAGTTTTAATGCAATTCATAAGATAGTTTGGAGAAAACTTAGTTGTTGAATGTATGGTATCATTGTATTCTGTTAATACTTCAGCAAAAAGAGTAGACCAAGGACGTTTACGATTTACATCATTTTCGTTAATTTTGCACCTTAATCTATTCACCAAGGTCTGATTAAGACGTTCGTTTAGTCCGTTAGAAAATGGGCAATCTACAGCTGTAAACAAGAGTTTGATACCATTTTCTTGAAGAAAATCTTTAAAAGCTGTAGAATTAATCCCAGCATATTGGTCAGCTAAGAGATTCGTTATTTTATGATCTTTTTTAAGAACTAAATTTAACAATTTAATAAAATCAGGGGCATGTTGATTTTTAGAAGTAATTGCATAGGCAAACGAGTAAAATGATCAATCAATAAATGAATATATCTTTTTGAGGAGTTGTTACCAGAGAAGCCACCAATAGTATCTACAGACATGTATTCTAATGGTTTAGTCGCTGGTCCTAATTGAGATAATTTACCAAATTTAGATGGAATACGAGTTTTGTTTTTTATGCAGACAGGACAATTTTTAGAAAAGAAAGAAATCAAATGTTTTAAATGTTGATTATAAAAATAAGGTAATAACATTAATTCCATCTGTTTTGTGCCAATATGGCCAAATCTAAAATGAGTTTTACGAATTAATTCTTTAGTAAATTCATCTGAAACAATTATTTTCTCTGAATCTTTGCATTTTGTGAACAAAATATTATTTTTCTTATAGATTACGTAAATTCTTCAATTAATTTCATTAAGTGCATTTCCCTGATCAGTTAAAATATCATCTATTTTAAGAAAATTAATTACTTTAAGTTCTGAATCAGCTTCATGACTCTCTAGAACTGGATTTCTGGAGAGACAGTCTGCTTCTGAATTTATTTTACCTGGCATATATTTTACGTTAAAATTAAACTGAGAAAGATGTAATAAAAGTTCCCTAAGTTCATCATCAAATTTTGTATTTACATTAAGGTTTTCAAGTGGCTTATGGTCACTGTAAACTGTAAAATTTATTCCAAGAAGACAATGACACCAGTACATTAGTGCCTCTTTAATTGCCAAGCATTCTAAAAATAAGGCTTTCTTCTTTTTCTGGGCATCGTTCAATTTTTTTGAGAAAAATGCTACTGGTTTTAAAACACCATCAGACTGATTTTGTTTCAGAACTGCACCAATGCCTTCCAAACTAGCATCCGTTTGAACGATTGTTTCTTTATTTGGATTAAAAATAGCCAAACACGGTTTGGAAATTAAACATTCTTTAACTTTTTGAAAGCTCATTTCGCATTTATCATTCCAATCAAAAATAGAATTTTTCTTTAATAAATTATGAAGTGGTGCTAAGAGAGTAGCAGAATTTGGAATGTATGAATGATAAAAATTGACTTTTCCTAAAAATTGTCTAACATTTTTTTGAGTTGTGGGTCTTGGAAAATAAAACATTATCATAAATGGGACGATTTACATTATTTTCTATAACATGGCCTAAATATTTTACTTTATTTTGAGAAAAATTGCACTTAGACAGGTTTAACCTAAAGCCTTCCTTAGGGACTGAATCAAGAAGTTTTTTTAAATGGTCTAAGTGCTCATCGAAAGTTTCTGAGAAAATTAAAATATCATCAATATAGTTAACGCAGAATTCATCTAGGCCATTTCGTTTTAATATGTTTCTTAATATTCTTTGAAATATGGCTGGGAATGTTTTTAATCCAAATGGTAGGCATCTCCAGTTATAGTGCCCGGACTGAGTTACAAAAGCAGTCTTATATCTGTCTTTTTCTCTCATAGGAACAGACCAAAAGGCGCTGTTGATGTCAAGAACACTAAACCACTTACAATCCCTAGCCTTTACTATTAAATCTTCAATAAGAAGAAACAGCTGACTCTCTGGAACAATGATTTTATTGAGCATAGTGTAATCAATACAAAGTCTATTTTTAAGTCTGGTACCATCTGACTGTTCCTTATATGCTAATGTCACAGGTGTGGCAAATGGCGAGGTTGACTCCTCAATCAAACCTGCCTCAATAAGCTTGCTAATTTGATTCTCAATCTCTTTTTGATAAATTATGTTCCACCTGTATGGCTTACGATAAATGTACTTATGTTCTGTTAATTTCAGAGAGGCTTGATGATCAACAATTTTCCCTATGTCAAACTTATTGTTAGCAAATGCATAATTAAAGTTAAGAATAAGGTTTTCTAAAATCTGTCTCTTTTCTAAATCTAAATGACTCAAATCTGCTTGCAACTCTAAAAAGTTCAAAGATAAAGTGTCATCAACTGTAAACGAATCTATCTTATGGTACCATCCACGTAATTTTTGAAAAATTTCTAATTCTTCATTCTGACAAAGTTGAAATGCTTTAATAAGATCTAGGCCAATCAAAAATTCATGGCAAAACGAATCTAAAATGAATACAATTACTTCTTTATAAATTTTAAAAATCTTTACTTTAATAATAGCAAATCCAATAATTTTACCATGGCCGCTAACCATTTTAAATTTTGTGTTAGTTAATCTGAAAAATTTAGTTTTTAATGACTTTAATTTATTTTTACTAACTACAGAAATATTCGAGCCTGAATCATAAACACCTGTAGTTTTTACTTTATTATTAAGCGACAGATTAACTTTGATTAGCGGCAAAAATTCTAGTTTTTTGTTTCATCTTCAGATAAAGATAACTCAGCTTCAACATTATTCACAGATTTTTGAGGAAACAAAGACTTATCCTTGAACCAGCAAGCTGTTTCCGGGTGAAATCTGTCATTATAGCCCTTAGAGGCGCAAAACAAACAGGCTTTCTTAATAACAAAATTATTAGTCTTTTTCTCTGAAGAATTACTTGTGGTAAAAATTTTACTTTTAAATTTCGATGACTCATCTGAACTATTTTTGCTCTGATTAAAATTTTTATTAGGATTATTTACGTTAAATTTACTCTTAAATTTATTCGAGCTTTCCGGAACATCAGATTCAAATTTTTTAAACTTTTTATGTAAAATGTCTATAGTAGTTACCCCATGTTTATTCAAAGAGTTTTGTACGTGAGATGGTAAACCTACAATAAGTAAATCTAAAATAACTATGTCTGGTAATTTCCTATCTAACTCCAGCAAAAGCTCCTCTTTCTTAACACAATAATCAATATAAGAGCCAGACATGTATTTGTATAAATATGCGTACTTTATGGGCTTGCAACTATTATCACCAAAAGTTGAAATCAATTTCTCTTTCCAATCTTTCCATACAGCAGTAGAATCTAGATGTTGATTGACTGAAAACCAGTCACTCATGGCCGGATCCAAACAGGATTTTAGGACTTCAATTTGTTTAAATCCAGTCATCTTAAAACGCTTGGATTTTTTCTCAAAAAGATCACACCAAGCTTCCACGTTCTTGTTTTTGTGAGAAAATTTTTCTATCAGGAAATGCTTCATTATGTCCTTGACGGACTCTTCTTTTGGCTCCAAAATTTTTAAAAGTGATGAAACCAATTCATCCATCTTTGGGTTGGAGGAGGTGGGGGTGGCTGCAAAACGAGTCTCAGCCAAATAATATTCTTGAAAGACAAAATTACCATCATCATCGACATACTGCTTGGCAACAGCCTCAATCAGGGTAGCATTGACCAAAGAGTATTGGCCCCTGGTCTTGATAGAAGAAACGGCGCCTTTGATGGGTGACAGTTCCAAAAGGGGTTTGTGAAGAGCCAATTTTTGGTACTCTTCCAGAAATGAAAACCAAGTCTCGTCCTCAAATGAACGGATGTGTTTCAGGAACACAGTTGTAGTTTTATCTGTGCCCTCAGGGAGAAAGAAAAATTGAAACTTTGCACTAGGCATGACAAACAGCACAGACAAACAATAAAAAAAAAAAATTACAAAATTTGAAAAAGTTTTGGATTGAACTTCTAAGAAAATTCTAATTTTTAAGTGTTAAGCACTTCTGACTTCTAATTTGCAGAGTAAATAAAATAATTCTCAAAAAATAACGAACTGTATTGAGAATTTCAAATAATAAATTACAACTGAAATTAGAATTTTCAGAATCATTAATTGAACTTAACACAAGAGTAAAAATCTATCTGTCTATCTGAGTGTATCCACTGAACACGAATGAATCTAGTCTTTAAAAACGAAAAACGAAATCCATCATCAGCTGAAAGCACCATTTGAAAATATCAAGAAATAACAGTATATTGTATGGTCGTGAGCATGAAAAATGGTATTGTGGAAGGAGAATGAATAGTTACGCGTGAACGAAGATAAGCATTAAGAATTAGGTCAAGTTCAGGATTGAAAGAGGAAGAAGCATGAGTACAAGCTATGTTGAATAATGATAATTGTTCACATATATATATATATAAATTTGAATTATTAGTGTCAAAATTTTCCTGAAGTCATGAAACAAAAAACATACCCAGCCCCACCCTGGAGGCTAATACCCCACCAAGTGTAATACGTAGGAATATTTTGTAAAGAAAACCTACTTAAAAATGATTCTTCAAGCGTCTATTGATCGATGCATTTTAAAATGCATTAACTGAAAAAGAGACACTCCTGCTGTAGGTAACGTAAAGTTGCCACTAATTTTATTCAAAAATTCTACATTATTATAAATAGACATGTAGGACTGTAATACACTTCAATATTATCCTCATGTCTGAAGAATATTATGTTGCTCATGAATGAATTGACAAGGCATACTTCGAATACTTTTCTGACAACACTGATGATTGCTATCGCATTTAGGGTGTTGATATTTCTACCAGCCTGGGTGAGGGGTTGCTCGGATCTCTACTGAATATGAACGAGATTGCTCGTACTCCGTGGATGTTTCTTTTTTTTTAATATTATCATTATAGTGACTAAAAATATACAAAAATTTAGCAAAGCTGAAACTACAAAATAAAAAGTCGGATTTTCATTTCTTTTTTAATATTAATACTTTATAATACCTATTCACAATGTTTTCGTACAAAGATTTAATTCTTGACTTGAAGAAAAATTGTATCAGTTTCGATGAAGATGATAAAAATATTAAATAAATTATTGAAAGTGAAGAAAGTTTTGAAAAATTTTCATAAAAGCTGAGAGAAGCCGGCATTTCATTTTCAATCCGTACATCAAATACTAAAAGTACATCAATGAATTCTGAAAAGGTATTGTTCAGAAACTTATTTGCGAATTAATAAAACATTTTAAGAAGACATAAACTGTATTCGAATGTAACTGTATCAAATGTCATTACAGCAGTTGTGAACAGAACGTAACTGAACCTACGAATTGGTTCATGCAAGATGTAAAAAGTCTAGCACGCACAAGTGTGCAAATATGAGATAAGCTTATTAATAACCCAACATACCCCTTCCATTTAAAATTATTTTTGAAAAAGAAAAAAAATTTAACTACTAATACACAAAAATAGGTGAAAAATTAAATAAAAAAAATCTACACATTCGTCAATAACATGAATATCACAGACTTGTCAAGTAGAAAAAAAACTTTCGATACGATTTGGCAATTTTAAACACAAAAAAGGAACAAACAAAAAAAACGTGAATGGACTAGATGGTAAAAGAAAGTTTATAAAAAAAATAAAAAATGTGGGGATGGATAGCAATAATCGTTATAATAAGCAATAACCAGATTTAACGTATAGATACAGCATGCCTTAACTCCATAAGCCGCTCAAAACCCAGGGCTTTCGTTAGAATGTCGGCTAACTGACTTTTTGAGTCAACTTTACATACTACAATAAAACCCTTGGAGATGTAATCAGCCACAAACTTGTAAGCTACCTCTATATGCTTACCCCATTTAATGAATTTGCCTTTGTTTGCCAGGGCAATGGCACTCGAGTTATCTTCATATACTGGTACAGGACCAGATATACTTACGCCCAAATTTCTTAACACACCTACCACAGGAAACAGCTCCAAAACAGTGTCTGCCAAGGTTATGTACTCAGCATACGTCGAGGCAGATCCACACCACTGGGTTACCAAAAACTTTAATTATTATGCCACCAGTTGATTTTCTATTGGCACTATCTGCTGCCCAATCCGCATCGGCCCAACCCTCAAAAGCCTGCTCCAAATTTCCCTAAAAGGTCAACTTCAGTTCCTGTGTTCCCTGCAAATACTTCAAAATACGCGATGCATACCAAAAATGTGTGTCTGTGGCACACTTCTGAAACCGACTAAGATAATTTATGGCAAATAACACATCAAGTCTAGTCCCTGACCCTACAAAAAGCAGTGCACCAATCAACCTCCTATAATCTGAAATTGGATTATCACAGTTATTAGAATAGGATAAATCAAGGTTACGTTCCATGGGCGTTTTGAAACTGCGCATTTCCTCAACTCGAAACTTTTTAACCAATGAGTTGATGTATTCTGTTTGATCCAGCTCCATAATTCGTGAAATTCTGTCATATTTAACAGCAATGCCCAAGTAGTTCTTGATAGTGCCCAGATCAGTCATACAAAATCTACATTTCAACCTACTTTTGAGGTCAGTAACCAAGGACTTTTCCTGCGAAAAAATTAGAAGATCGTCCACATACAAAATTAAGCCCAAAAGGCTTTTATTAACAAATTTAAAATACAGGCAACAGTCATAATCAGAGCAGCAAAACGCCAAACTCAACATAAAGTTGTGAAAGCACTCGTACCAAGCACGAGGGCTTTCCCTCAAACCTTAGAGAGCTTTCTTTAACTTGTAAACCTTACCATTTCCCTGATTGTAACCTTTCGGCTGGCCAACGTAGATCTCGCTGCGAATTTCTCCATTCAAGAATGCTCCTTCTACGTCCATTGGATGTATAAAAAATCCAAAGTGGCACGACATCGACAGCACAACTCTAAGAGTAGCCATGGCAGCAACCGGAGAATATGTTTCTTCATCTTCACTATGCTGCTGTCAAAAACCCACAACAACCAGTCGAGATTTGAACTTCCCAGTTGATTTTACACGATAGACCCATTTGACAGGAACAATTTTGCAATATGACGGTGGTGTAACCAATTCCCAGACGTTGTTTTTCCGCAAATTATCCATTTCTTTGTCCATTGACTATCTCCATTTCACTGAATCCTCACCACCAACAGCTTCCCAAAAGGTGTCCGGAGAGCATATACATGTGTAATTCACCTCTCTACCCTCGTCTCATCCCTCTTATCTTATCGTTCATTCACTCCGCACATTATCCATATTCCCGTAATTGCCTGCCGTATCGCCTATCAGCTCATGCACGTCGTGTGTTGCAACACACGAGTCGTGGCCCTCGTTTATCGCTTTCTCAGACAGCTAACGTATGTACTCGCATTCCTTTTCGCTTCTACTGCTAATTATTTCCGCCTCTCATGTCTACGACGTGCATACACGGAAAACGTTCTTGTTTTCGAATTCTTTGTGATTAAAAGCATTCGTGAATTTCATTTTCCGACTCCTTTTTTCCGTTCATACGAACGTGCTTATAAATTCGAAAACAGCAAGTTTTCCTTTTCCACGTTTTCGTGTGCTAACATTCAGTAAACTTGCTTAACTTTTGTAATGGCTCCTGTTCGGGTAAAATTTATGATTTGCTGTGAACCGAGTCCGTCAGACTTGAAAACCAATGAACCTCACCTCATATGGATTCAACTACTCGATGAGGATGATGATGATAAATTTGCATTTCCTGATGAATATAAAGAGGTCACACATCATGATGCATTATTCACCCTTGCTCCAGCGATTGATGCAAAACAAAGTCTCATACCTCGCTGGACCGCTGGCATCTTCAAGGTAACTCTACCCACCAATACCGCTGCATTATATTTTGATGACTCAGGAAATGCGAAGTTTATGGGCACAATGCTCAATCTCTTCAACCCTGCTGATCTCCTTCAACCTCCGAAAACTGTAACACGTTCTGAGTTGCCAGCCCCCGCAGCTTCCACCGCCATCACCCCCGCTCAAAGTTTGCTTTCCTCTATTGTCAAGGACGCAGTTCTCACCAAATTCAACACGAAGAGTCTCACCAATGCCGAAGCGTGGATCAATATCTTCGAAAAAGAGTGCACCAGGCTAGGTATTACAAACGACAAATTTTGGGAAGTTTTTCGACTCTTTCTAGAGGACGCAGCCGAAACCTGGTATAATACGACACGTCTCTCTTCCGATTCCACTTCTTGGGCATTTTGGCGCACATCTTTTCTCGAAGCGTTTGGTGTTCAAGGTTTGTCCGGCGCCTGTACTGCATTCACCTATCGTTATCTCGGAGGCTCGTTGTCAGACTACGCGCAGAACAAGTTGAGCCTACTTACAAGTTTCAATCCGGCGATGCACGAATTGGACAAGATCATTCACGTTACATTTGGTCTGCCGCAAAACTTACACGATCGAATTAACCTGAAGGAAATCACGACTGTAGGTAAGCTATTGATGCTTATAAACACGTTTGATAAACTGGTTGCTGTCCGCTCTATCGCAGGTAATCCAAACCCTCCACACTCGTCGCCCTCGTTCTCGTTGCTGTCAAGCTCTACTCCCACCCCAAATGCGTTTTCTTCTCTCCGGTCTCGAGCACCTTTAGCCTATTGTAAAAAAAGTAGAGGACGCGATCTCTACCACGCCGAGAAAAATTGCATTAATAAAGCACGCAACGCTCAATGTAAGCCTTCCGCACCAAAGCCAGATAACCCCCCAAAAGCTATTCACAGCTTCGAGTTGGACGACATGCAGAGTGAGATCTTAGTGCTTTCAAAAAACGAGTGAGGCCCTCGTTTGTCGTGTTAGCGGTGATGTTTTGTGGAATAGTCGGAAAAGGTCTTTACAATCCGGGAGCAAATGCCTCAGCGATCTCGCTGAAGGCGCTCAAAAGAGCAAAAAATTACAAGTACATTCTGATAACATCCACCTATAATACGACGAGCGGAAAGGGCAACATTCTAGGCATTACAATTTTAGACATAAAAATTCTTGATATCACTCATCGTATCCCTCTGTACGTCATAGACTCCGAAGCCTTCACTTTCGACTTTATTATTGCTTTAGATACAATACCACTCTATAAACTATTTTTAAACAAAAAATTAGAAATTTCTCAAATCAACGTAAGTCTGAAAACGGATATCGCCACAGTTAATCACATAAATAATATGGTACCCGACACCATAAGTAACAATAACGTAAGTGAGATTTGGAACGATTATATGTTGCTTGAGCTATTCCACGATGAAGTAAAACACTTAGATAATACGAAAAGATGCACGATCCGTACCTTCGTAGAGAAAAACAGCCATGCATTTGGTAAAAGTAAATTTGATGTCAGAAATGTTACTAAATACGAAAGTGCCATTAACCTTAGTAAAGATACCTACGTGGCAAAAAAACCATACAGGTGCTCGTTCGAGGACCAAGAGGAAATTGAAAGACAATGTTCCGAGTTACTACGCAATGGCATGATCACGCAGTCGTCCTCCCCTTTTGCTTCGCCCGTGACAATGCAATTTAAGAAAGAGGGCCTGTGTGCTAAAAAAGTCAAAACTCGCATGTGCTTTGACTTTCGTGAGTTGAACAAATTGATCATACCCGAAAGCCAACCGTTCCCACTTATAGACAAAATTTTGACAAAAACTCGAGACTGCTTATTTTTCTCCACCCTGGATATAAATGCCACTTTTCACTCCATCCCGATTAAAGAATCGGATCAGTACAAATCGGCGTTTATCACCCAACACGGGCATTTTGAGTGGCGCTCGATGCCTTTCGGACTAAAAGTATCACCGGCCGTCTTTCAACGCATCCTCTCCGGCATACTTTTACGTAATAATCTTACTTCGTTTACCGTAAACTACCTAGACGATATCTCAATTTACTCTCGCACTTTTGAGGAACACCTACAACACATTCAACGCATAATCGACGTCATTTTCGAAGAAGAATTTAGGTTAAATTTCAAAAAATGTAATTTTGCAATGTCCTCTATTCCTTACCTGGGCCACATCCTGGGACCCAACACAGTACAACCCCTTTCCGATAACCTCATTGCCATCCAGGCATTTCCCATCCCATCCTCCAGGAAAAACATCCGCCAATTTCTTGGGAAAGTCAACTTCTATCGTAAGTTCATCCCATAATCCGCTACTCTCCTAGAACCATTCCATAACCTCCTTAGGAAAAACATCCCATTCCGCTGGTCAAACAACTGCCAAGATAGCTTTGACAGAGTAAAGCGCCTTTTAACATCTTCGCCCATTCTGGCAATCTTTGATAGAACCAAACCAATCTTCATCCACACTGACGCCAGTGGGGTGGGGATTGGAGCAGTTCTAAAGCAGACGCAGGAGGACGATACAAACAAACCGGTCGCCTACTTCTCTCGAAAGTTGTCCGATGCGCAAAAGAAGAAAAAGGCAATTTATATCGAAAGCTTAGCAGTACGGGAGGCTATTTGATACTGGCGCTTTTGGCTGGTTGGTCGCCATTTCACCGTGATAACTGACCACAAACCTCTCCAACACCTCAACCTCAAAGCCCGAACTGATGAAGAACTTGGTGATTTAGCCAACGAACTTCTTCAGTTTGACTTTAAAATCCTATACCAACCTGGTCCTCTCAACTACGAGGCAGATTGCCTTTCCAGCAATCCCGTCCTCGAACCTTTAGACGCTTCTCCTCCCATTCTACCCACTTTCAATTTCTTATCCCTCAGCGAAGTCCGATCCTTTCAAAACAATGTAACTAAGTTTAACAATGATATCTCACAACAAGGTGTAGTCAGTCTTACGCAAAGTACGAGGAAAGCCACGTATTGTCTTAGATGAGTCCGCAGGAAAACGCTTAATCCAGATTGTTCACGAAAAGTTTGGCCACATTGGTTCCAAGCACGTTATCGCAATAATAACGCAACACTTCACATTACCAAACATATATAAGTCAATAAACGAATTTTGTAGTAAATGTACGATATGTTTAGAAAATAAGTCTCGACGCCTGTGCCCCTCAGCAAGGTTGGGTATCCTAGGTCCCGCCTCTTCTCCATTTGAAATCATGTCCCTGGACACCATAGGTGGCCTAGGGGCAGGAAAATCTTCCTTACATTATCTACATCTTCTAGTGACCATTTTTCCCGCTACGCTTACATCCTGTGTACAAAAGGGCAAACCGCTTGGGAGATGGTCTCTCTTATTGACTCTGTTCAGAAGCATAATCAAATCGGTATGCTAATGACAGATCAATATGGTGGGCTGTTCGGACGAATTTCGCTCCTACTGTACTCGCTCCAATATCCAACACGTATTTGTCGCAGTGGACAGCGCATCATCCAACAGTTTAAACAAACGCCTAAACCAGACGATAGTAAACCACATCCGCTGCACTCGAAACAATCCCACTGTCAATCCGAGGAAGAGTTGGGCTGCCCTCGCCACGGAGTGTGTGACGCAGTACAACAACACCCCTCATAGCGTAACTAAGTACCCACCCTCATACCTTCTCACAGGACGCCCTTGTGGCATTGTTCCTGACTCTCTATCACCTTCCCCCAACCTTGCTCTTGACCGTGAATCTGCCTTGTGTAACTCAAATAAATACCACGATTATAACAAAAAACTGTACAACCAAAGTAAGTCACCAATAGAGCTTGACATAGGGGATTCCGTCTTTATCAAAAACGGTAGTAAGTTAAATCGTAACAAACTAGATAAAATACGAATAGGTCCGTACAAAATTGTGAAACGATTATCGAATAATGTTTTTATTGTAAATGTGGGTCGAGGACCTGCATATAATAGAGTATGCCATGTGAGCAAAATTATATTATACAAAAAATGTAAATAGGCAAATTCCCTTTCGTTATCCTCATCCGTCATACCTCCTACGTTCTTGAACGAGTGGGGAGGGTGGATGTAATTCACCTCTCTACCCTCGTCTCATCCCTCTTATCTTATCGTTCATTCACTCCGCACTTTATCCATATTCCCGTAGCTGCCTGCTGTATCGCCTATTGGCTCATGCACGTCGTGTGTTGCAACACACGAGTCGTGGCCCTCGTTTATCGCTTTCTCAGACAGCTAACGTATGTACTCGCGTTCCTTTTTGCTTCTAATGCTAATTATTTCCGCCTCTCATGTCTACGACGTGCATACATGGAAAACGTTCTTGTTTTCGAATTCTTTGTGATTAAAAGCATTCGTGAATTTCATTTTCCGACTCCTTTTTTCCGTTCATAGGAACGTGCTTATACATGTACACAATTTTACATCGATGACATAATCATTCAGATGGCTTGGTGTCTTCCTCTCACGTACAGGGCAGTCTGAAGTTTCCCGTTCCTGGATTTGTTGATTCTGCTGGGCCGTTGAACTCTCTTGATTTTCCTGAGTGATGACAGATGACCCCTGCTCTCCGTAGGATTCATCCTCCTCCTCAGTGCTATATTCTCCACTGCAATCTGCCACAATACTCTGCTCTGAAACAGGTCTCTCAGGTTTCTGTTCAGCAAGTCGAACATAAGGTGTTTCTTTGACAGCTCCATTTACCAAAACTCGATAGCCATTTTCAGTGTATCCCACTAAAATGCCCCTCTCTGGTTCATGCAAGATGTAAAAAGTCCAGCACGCACAAGTGTGCAAATACGAGATAAGCTTACTAATAACCCAACAGGTATTTTCTTACCTACTCAATTAACTTCAGACCTGTCACACACATCAACTATATAAGCTACGAGTTGGACAGGTACTTGGGCTATTTTAAATATGACGAAGTTTTTTTGGACACTACAAGCTAATATTGTTTTCATAAAATATTCAACTTAAATTTGACATTACATCAATAAACTACAAAATAAATTAGGGTACTTAATTTTTTGGCAAATGTAAATTGAAAAGTGAAAAATTCCCACTCTCCAGTCTCCATTAGCTTTAATGATAAAAAAATCTGATAACTGAGACTTGTATTTCTATACCACTTTGCATGATTCACTGAATCATTTGAAAACAAACGTCTCACCCAAGCTGGTAGAAATAACAACACCCTCGCATTTAATGCAGAAAAAAAAATTTATTGAACTTCCAAAATATCTGCAGTTAGGCAGGTGGGCTACTAGTAAAATGAAATAAACTGTTATGGTGATATAGAAAAATATTAATTTCTTTTTGTTTTAATAAAATTATTAAGAAAATATTAATTTATTAGATACCTACGGTACAACTTCAAAAAGTATCTTAAATTCAGGAAGAAATTAATTTATTCACATGTTTTTAATTTAAAAATTAGATGTTATCCGATTGAAAGAACAATTCTTTGGCAAATAGGTGACACATAGAATAAAATAACGTACCTAAAGTGCTCAAAATAAAATTTCATAACAAGAAACATGAAATTTAATACACATTTTATGATAACTCACTAGCTCTTATTAGCATTAAAGGTTTTCGTTTTATACATTTTCCTCATTCTCCGAATTTTCCGTATTTTCCGCATTTTCCAAATTTTCCTCATTTTCGCGATGGCTATTTTGAGTCGTAGCAATTTCTGAAGACTTCAGTTTTCTAAATTTCTTGTATGAACTATACACCATTCTGGTGAACTCCGACTGCAGAGCTGATGAGAATACAATAAACAATCATTATAATTTGTTAAAATTAATGCGATACCGTAATTGGAAAAAGTATTGAGTGACAAAGTGTTGTGATTTAGAAATGACATTACAAAGTTTTCAGGCTTGATTTGAAAATCCTTCAGAATTTTACTACTCTAAACTAATTAGTTTAAGAACATCATTAAATCTCCTGCATATTTTTTCTAGCGTCTCTAAATAAATGCTTCAGTTTCCATCAAAAAACCAAACATTTTTCATTTTTTCTCAAATTTTAAAACGTTTTTAGTGTAAAAAGACAAATTCAACGGACCTGGTTTTCCTGCGATTACTTCATAGTTTTTTTTTTTTTTTAATTTCAGGTCTATATATGTATCTTAATGTCTGTTTTTAATTGCCCCTAGATGAGACCCTCACCATTGTTTTCAGCGCCTTCAATTCTCCCAGTTTCCATTATAAAAGTAAAAATTTCTTAGCCAAAATTTTCTCTTTAATCGTGGATTGGTCATTTTTTGGGCAAAAACTTTTTTTTCTAAATTTTGGCTATTGTTCAATGGAAAATGGGATGATTTTGAATGATAGATAAGTAAAATGAATACCGTTTTGCATTTCTTACTTCATTTTTTCAGAACTTCTGATCATTTATTAGGGCTGTTTTTCAATTTCACCGAAGGAGACTTTCACCGTTGTTATTTTCAATGCTTCCATGACTTCTTATAATTCCTCAGTTTTCATAAAAAAGTGGAAAATAATTTCCTGAATTTTTCCAAAAAATAGTATCTAGAAGCTTAATATGTTGCTTATTAAATACTCTTGAATAGAATAATTTTTATTCAACTTAATTAATATTATAACTAGAGAATACCCAACACTGTTACATGGAAATAATTCACTCAGACCAACATATAATGTATGGGAATTATCAATTAAACAGGTGCACTGATATGATATCATGAAGAAAAATATGATTTTGAGTAAGACCAGAGATGTATATACAGCTAAAGAGATCTCCAATGCTCCAGGGACACGGTGGTCTAAAATCATATAAAAGATAAAAAAGAAGCAATTGGAGTTCTACATTTTGCGCATCTAAAGGTGTGCACATTTCATGAAATTTATCGTTGAATTTTTTGGGGATGTCTGTTATCACTTCATTAAAGTTAAACGACGCATGCGCAGTGGTGAATATCTGAATTGGAAATATCCTATCTTCGTTTTTGCGATAAGAAAAGTAAAATTAGATTTTTCTGAAGCCTCAGCAAAACCACGATATTGACTCACCACATTCTTCTATTAGCAGCTACGTATATAATATTATTAATCTCAGTTTTTCGTCATCTCTACCTATGAGTAGACAGTCTTAATACACCCATAAAAATTTTAAAAAAAATAAAACAAAAAATTTATGTCAAATAAAATTTTTTTTTTAATCAAACATTTGGTCCTTTGGGGCGGATAGGATTAACTATCCAGAAAAGTGTATCTGTTGCGAGAGTAATTCAATAACTTTTAAATTACCTCAACAAATAAGATAATTTCTGAATATTATCCTTTATTAATACTTCACTTCAATTATTACAAAACACTTTTAGAATTATACTTATTACTATTTCTTAATACTAGTGATGCCTGATATCCATAACATCGAGTATGAACCTTAACGTTTCTACTCGACTTCTAGATCAGGAATGACCATGTCTTCGAAATGAAGATATGACATCGCTTTTGTTTCCTTTGTTTCAATCAAAAACATGGTTGACCAAAAAGGTGGCGTGACATGGAACATCTGCCAAATATGATGACACTTTATTATCAGCATATCTGGTGGTGTTTGTCTGTGGGAAGCTAGGTAAAATATAGACAGCTATTATTCCGAGAATTAGGAATAATAGTTGTCTATAATTTGTTCGACACGTTTTTTGTAGATGAACTGAATCGTCTGCAAAAACGGGACGGAACAAAGGTCCCTGGGCGAAAGAAAGCCCAAAGATCCTGCTTCGTTAAATTTTGTGTTCCTGAAAGTTTCCTATCATAATCTACTATATTTTTAATTCTAATCATAAAACAATATTATATTTTCACAAATATTTCTTACTTTTACGTTGCGGAATTGATCATCGCCTAAAAATATTAAATTTATCATTTGAGCATAGAAATTTATTTTTGCAAATTCACTTAATGGATATAATTTGGCATAATCAAATTTACTATGCTTTCCTAATGTTAACTTATTATATTTTACTACAAGAATAGACTTAAAATTATGGACCATTAACGATGTATTGTTCCCAATGCCAAATCATTTATTTGATTGTGCGCATTGATAGCAACACAATTTACTTTTAAGTTTACGTAGACCAATATGGCTACTAAGAGTGTTAATAAACTACACCAAACGATTAGTAGTAAATGTACCGTGTTTATTGTGTCCTGGTATCCGAGATCAGGGATTTTCAATTCTGCTGATTTTAATCTTTCTTAAAGTTTGTGGATAGGAGTTATTGGTGAAAGATAGGGTATGTCGTCATGCCATTTATTATTATAAGCAATAGACATATTCGGAAATTTGAATGATTGATGTAAGCCAAAATCAAGTTCCATAAATTGATATTTTGTCCAAACTAGTGGTAGATGATGTTCGATAAGAATGTTCTTTTCAGGTTCATCTATGCATGGGAATCCTGCTGGAATGATTGTTTCTGCGTTGTTTTCTTTTTGTAATTGTTGGATTTCTACTACACATGGAACTGTTAGTAGAGTTGCTCCAGGCCATGAGTCGTTAATAGTTATACTGGTGCTTGTTCTTGTTATCGTGTTAACTGATATCAATGGATTTTTAGCATTTGTGATTGCAAATTGGTTCATTTCAATTTGTTTGACTATGACCTCATCATGATTTATCTCGCATTTAAAAGTGCATTTCTTTATTATTTCTTCATATTTCATGCCTTTGAATAGGGCCCTCGCACAATTACCTTTATTATTAATTGTGTGGTCTTGTGGGAGAAAACATAATAGACTATGTTTACCACAAAGATCAATATCTGTTCCAGTTATGATTCGTATTGATCCATCAGCTTTGTTGTGGGATAAGATTGACGGTTCTTGATCCCAAGAGCAAATTTTATTGTCATGCGTTCGAAATGCTAGTGGAATGAAGTTATATAGTTCATATCTAGCATGAAGGTTCTGGAGTGGGATTTTGATTTCTATTTCTATTTTGTTTGCTGTTACATAACAATTAACTAGTTTTGTTCTGTAGTAGGATTGAATTGATTTTTTGTCTAGAACTATGACAAAATTTGATTTTTCTGCGATTTTCTTAAATTTTATTAAATCTTCTTTTAGAGTTGTTTCGTTAATGATTGCTGCTGGAAGATGGTTGTTTTTGCAAGAAGTGAATAATTGGCTGAGTTTAGAATTTTCAGTGACTAAACTAGCGTGAAGAGTTCAAGCGGTGTCGAAGATGAGTTTGCGTCTAGCTTCAATAATTATTTCGTTGTTTTGATTTTGAATTGCGTCTTTAAGTGCTTGAACATTTTCTTTTAAAATTTTCGAATTTTTGAATTTTCGAATTCGATCTTTTCGAAGTTTTTTATATCGTTTGTCACGTTTAATAATTCCTCATGGTTTTCTATAACGGATTTTCAAAGTTTTTCATATTGCGTTTTTAGGTTCTTCTCATTTTCTATAAAATCATTACCTTGAGAAAGTGTCATGACATTGCAACACCATGTGTCAAAGTCACCAAGCATTTGTATGCCGCGTTTAATTCTTTTTGAAGGTTCTCGGTCAAATTCCTTAATAATCGCTTCGTTTAGTAGTTGGATGTCTGTAATTAGATCTATGATTTTCAGCATGTTTTTCGATCGTTGTATACACCATGCGTTTTCTGTAGATGCGCAACTTTGCAATTTCTTTATTTCCTCAAGCCATTCGGGTGCTTCTATGTTCTGTCTTCTTGGAATTTTCATGCTATAGACTATGGGAATTGTTTTCTCATAAGCTTTACTGAATTTATTTAATTCGAAGTAAGCTCCTGACGACGCACTAATTTTCGTTTTTGAGCTCGTATTTTTAGTTTGGTGTGTGAGTGTGGTAATTATAATAAAAAGGATAACTGCGAGTTTTATTATCTTGTGTTCTGAAATCATTACAAATCACACAAAATTTTGCTGTTAGATGCAGTATTTTATTTGTCGGTACGTTGTTTAGTTGTTATCTTTCGACATAAAAAAAAAATTTATAAGGTGCAAAAAAAAATGTATATCGATTCACAATATTTCTTCGATTTTTATTTCTTTCTCATAAAGATATACATATGTGCAGAAATTACACCATCTGTGTTAGTGTGGGACTCTGGAATTTGATTCGCGCTGCTACCATCGAGGATAGGCCTTGGAAGATGGCAGACTCCGGTATATTTTGATTGTTCAGCAACAATTCATCTTGCTTTACAACTTGGATATATATGGAGGTATCGCAGTCTTCTCTGTGTATTTGATATGTTAGTTCGATTTGATTTTCTCCGTCCTTGTCCGTCTTTAGATTTATAATTTGAGTTCCTAATAGTTGTAATTTTTTTGTGTTTTTAATATTAAATTTCTTGCTTTTTTTTATGAAATTTAATAAAGAATTATTTTACGAATACGATAAGATTATGAGTTTACGTACAGATCGAGCAAGCGAGGATGTTTTACAGGAAACTCCCATGTATCCAACTCCGGATGAGCTACGATCTCTCCCTAAATTCATGGTTCCAGATAACGGGATTGTTGAAATGTCAGAGAGTTTCATGCTGACGCAAGTATCTCTCCCGTATCTGCGTTGCTGGTCTCCGCATTGTCCGTGTCTTTTTACTGGGGTGATTAGTCTTTGAAAGATCTTTAAAGCCATACATTTGTTTCTGGCAGCTGATTACGGTCCAACAGGAGTGGACGCGTACCGAAAAAATTTTCCTGGCGACTCGTTGAACGCCTCGTTTGGATCGTGGAGGCATGTGATGCCTCAGAGTTTATGTGAGTGCTGTCTACAATTAATGGTGCAACTCGCCTCACAGTTCAGCTTCCTCTTTCCAGAGGCAAGACTATGGAGGTGGGAGGGTTCTGTTGTTTGTTTTTCAACGCTTGATTAAAATATTTTAATACCGTTATTTTTACAATAATTTTGCTCATATTCGTTCAAAAAATGAGTTCCGTTATCACACGTGATCTTCGTTGGTTTTCCGTAATGACGTACAATTTCTTTTAAGAATTTAATTACCGAATGTGCGTTTGGTTGGACTACTGCTTTAGTCCAACAATATTTTGTTGCTTTGCCTATTCCCACTATGACAAATTTCTTTTCATTGTTTGTGTTAAATTTTCCTATTTAATTAATTTGTCACTGATGGCACGAACATACATGCCTCGAGACTATTTTAGGCATTTGTGTAAAGTATTATCGAGCACGTGTTTTGGCAAGAGTTTTACAAATTCCAAAATGTCCTCCCCCGCTTTAACTCTCATGACATATATTTAGTATCTGAGGTACGAGGGAGTCAGGAATTACTGGTACGGCATAGTGATATTCAGAGTGATCATTTCTTTTCCATAAAATTCCATTTTCATCAAGAAAAAATGGATTTAGATTGCGTGATCTTCTCATTTTTAAACTTTTTCTTAACTCTTTTTCGTTGCCACCTTCTAAAATTTTTATTATAATTCCCCAATATTTGTCTTCCCGTTGTAGATCCCATAAATTGTAGATTTCCTGGTCTGTGATGTTAATTGGGTTCTCTATTTCGGAATTTTTTGAAAGTTCGGAGAGTTGAGAATTTGTAGACGCATCGGAGTTTCCAGATTTTTCCAAATTATCAGATAGGATGGAACTTTGATCGTCTTTCAAATTGTCACTTTCAACGTCTGAATCTTTTCCTTTCTTTTTCATACTACGTGTTATTGCTTTAATTTTTTTTCTCTTGCTTAATAATATTAGGAGGATCAGGTGTTCCTTCTGGTATTATGAATTGACCGTTTTGAAACTCTGCATAATTGTCCTCTTCTTCTTCTTCTAGACGGGATAGGTAATGAGCAATTTTGTTATTTTCACCTTTAATGTGTCTGATTTTAAACGTGAACTCTCCTAATTTCGAAATTAGTCTATTTAATCTTGCATTTGGTTTCCTCATTCTGCTTTGGTATGTTAAAGGTTCATGATCCGTAAAAATATTGAATTCTTTGTAGACTAAAAATTCTCTGAAATATTCGCAAGTTTCAGTGATAGAAACATTTCTAAATCAAAAGAACATAAATGTTGTTGATTCTTAGGAATTTTCTTTGAGAAAGATCCTATAGGATGTGGCTCTTTTGTTTTTCTGTCTACTTGCATTATTACTGTCCTATGGCTGTTTTTGATGCCTCTACTTCGACGTATGTTTCAGCATCAGGATCGTAGATTGTAAGAAATGGATCAGATGTAATTAATTCTTTTATTTTATCGAAGGCTTTTTGTGCTTCGTCATTCCAAGCTATTTTATTATTTGCTTTAACATTTTCTTTCCTTGTTAAGTCTGTTAAGGTGCTGTGATTTTCGAAAAATTCTTAATCATTTTCCTGTAATAATTTGCTAAGCCAATAAATCTTCGTAGTTGACGTAATGTTTTAGCTGGTTGAGCTTCAAGAATCGGTTTGATGTTTTTATCTAATGGTTCTAATTTATTATATGAAATTTTATGTCCTAAGTATTCGATACTTTTATTGAAGAAGCTACTTTTACTGGTTTTAATTAGTAAACCCGCTTCGACTAGTACTTTAAAGCCTTCTTCTAAATTTTCTAGTGTTTCATCCCTGATTAAGGTCGATTGTTACAAAGTATTTTTTATCTCGTAACGCATCCCAAATTTCAGGGAGACGAGGTACTCTGCTCGTATCCTTTTTTACTATTTCATTTACACCTCTATAATCTACTAATAATCTATAAATTCCGTTTGATTTCTTCTTAACAAATACTGGGCTTTCTTATCTAGAGCTTGCTCTCTTAATAATACCACATTCTTCAAATTCTTTAATTTTCTTTCTAATTTCTCTTTTTTCAAAAATTCCCATATGTTAATTTCTACGTTGAATTGGCTCGTCTGTTTTCAAGTAGACATGTGCCGGTTTCAATTTCGTAGATTTTACCTTGGCAGGTTCTTCCGTAAATATATGGATATATTTTTTTAGAACGTTTACTACTGCCTGTTTTTGTACCTTCGTTAAATTCTTATTAATATTCACTTGTGTTCCTTCATTGTCGTGGATAACGCTGTCATCAGATCGGGTTATACGGACAAGTTTTAGCATATCAACCTCCTCACCTTGGTTACCCACAGTATCCCCCGACGTAATGCGTTGTATGCTGGGTTGGCCATGGCGGACGGAATTGGTCTGACGGTCCCGCATAGTCGGCTGTCAAAGCCTATAGCGTCCTAAAAGTGTCCCTTGTGCAATCTGGGTGTTGAAGTGCGGACTGTAGAATCTTAAGGCTAGCCATCCTAAATCATCGACAATATATTCGCCTTCTAAAACGTAGCTTGTTGAAAACCACTCATCTGGATCTGCTTTTCCCATATCTGGATCCAGGTTTACACAATATTCCTTATTTACTTCTATGCCGAAATCTTTGTCTGCTCTAATAAAACCTTCGCAATTTTCTTCCTTAAATTTACTTATACTAAATGTTTCACGCTTCCACGGGGTCCTATTCTAAATAATTTCTTACTAAATAAAATGTCGGCATTATGTCGATCTAAAAAGTCGTATCCGAGAAGTAAAGGTGTGGTCACCTCAGAAGTTACGTATGCTTCCGCATCAAGGAGGAGGTCACCCATTTTTATTTTGATTTCTATGACTCCTATGACGATTATTGCACTGTTGTTAGCGGCTACCATACATACTCTTACAGGTCTGATCACATTATCCTTTACAGGTCATATTGTACAAGTGTCACTTCAGAGCCACTGTCAACTGTTCCCTGTGTTTCATACTCTACACAGCTCACAATATTGCAGGGGACGATTAATTTACTTCTTGCCCTGACTAATTTCATCGATGCACTAAGGATATGAATTTTCCAATTTTGTGGCGCGTTTGGATCTAACACTATGAGAGCAGAGCAGTCTGGATGATGGACGTTGCCATTACAAGCCCGAAAGTCATTGCCATTAACTGGTAGAGAGCAAACGGGCTCTACTGCAAGTTTTTTGGCTGTTGGGTGAAGTTTTGTTGTTGAATACTTGGAACTACATCTGGGGTTTGCAAGTTGTAAGAGGGTAATGCATAATTCGTCGCATTTGCCCATGGTTGTGGGTTTAGAATTGGGCACTATATGCCTGTGCATAACCATTCTGTTGCGGTGTTCCATAAATGTTGAACGGTTGACCAAAATTTGATGCAAAATTATTATTATTAAATCGTGGGGGCCTGAAATTCCTTTGCGGGAATTGAGGTGTAACTCGATTACGTAGTCGACAATCTCTTGAGAGATGTCCCCTTCTTTCACAATTGAAGCAATTTATTTCCCTTGGAGGATATCTATCGTTATTTTGTTGACAGTAAGATGCTCTCGTTGGTTGCCTATAGGAATTTTGATTATTTTTGCGAACGATTAGGCTCTCTTTCTCTAGACTGCCTTCTTCTTGGATTATTATCATTTGCTTCGTTATTGTTATTATTATTTAAGTTTCTCTCTCTACGAGGTCTAGCTTCTATATTTTCATTTTCTATCGTCTGATTTCTGGTTTGGTTCTGATTTCGTTTATTGGGATTTGGGGGTTTTCATCCTGCATCTACCAATGCCACAATAACAGGGTCTGTTGGAGATATAGGTGGGGTGATGGGTTTCACTGGCTCTTTTTTCTCGGGAGCTTTACCCTTCATCATCTCTTCCATCTGTTTTGTTAACTTTGCGATAGTTTCCGTTGCTTTATTCAACATCTCTTCCATTTTCTGAACATCGGTTAAGTCTAAAGCTTTTTCTTTAAATTCTTTCCAATCCGTAAATGTTTTTGAAATTTCACTCTGTCTGGAGATTTTTGGATGCAAAGAATTTCCTCATTTCTCCTGTTAGTCTGGGGAGTAAGAGGTCACAGATTTTTTTCTCGCTTATTGTAGCATCGAGTTGTTTGTAGAGTCGGAAAAATTTTCTATACATTCGTACTGAAATATGTATCGTTAAATTTTAATGATTTGATACGTTTTTTGACTGTATCTTTATCTTTTTTAAAGATACGTGTTAAAATTTTCTTTACTTCTGACCATGAGGTTTCCGGGGTTATTTTGTTTTCAGCTGCGAACAGTTCCAGAGCTGTACTATGGAGGGCTATATTTAAATTTCTTATCATTTCATATTCAGTTGCCTCGAAAGTTTTCGCCTGAGTATCGTATTTGAAAAGGAATTCAAGAATGTCTTCGTCAGGGCCATTTGAAAAATGGCTCGGAGTCCATCTTTCTGACCTTTTCCAAAAATTGTTCATCGCTAGATTATGTTGTGTGTAGGCTTTGTTTGCCGCTGCAAATCTAGCTTGTTTTTGTTGTTGTTGCAAAAGCAAGCGTGCATTACTTTAAGCGATTTCTTCTGGGGTCATGTTATTAATTTCTGATTTTAGAAAAGGGTTGTTTTTATTTTCAATATTTATTATGTTAACTACGCGGGTTCTTTTTGATCAATAAATTCTACTTGTATTTCTGGGGGTAGTAAATTAATAGGGTCGAAAAAATTTTCAGAAGTTGAATTCGGAATTTTATTTTTGGGTTTTTCTATATTTTCTGGGCTTTGTACGTGAATTTGAATTGAGTGTTGGATTTCGGTCTGTGAGGACTTTCCTAGTGGCAACAAATCAACACTAGATTGTGAGGGTCTGTCGACAAAAGTTTGGTTCAGAATTGATTCCTCTCCTAGGAAGATTTCGTCTTCGTCGTTTGGGAGAGAGAAATCAGTTGTAACCGAAATCGATTTCTTAGGTGATATGTGGTGTGATACTTTAGACAGGAGTTTTTCGAAACTGGAGCTGAGACTTCATCTCGCTAACCTTCTCTCTGTCTCTTCTTTTTTCCTTTTCTCTATTTCTAGCTTTTTTCCTTTAGATTCTAGATCTTCTTCTTCTGTATTGGAGAAGATTTCTTCTGCTTCTTTTGGGTCTTTGTTTTTTATACTCCTTGTTACCCTACGATAACTTTTACTTTCTTCGATTAACCTGTCAAAATTGCTTGTTCTTTCAAATTTTTCGGTGTTGGGGTTAGAGTATAGAATATGTAACAACCAATGTTTAGGATGTCTACCTTTGTATAATTTTTTCTGGAGTTCGATACGTGTTCTGCCTTCTATCCTCTTAACTTTTGCAGCTTTTAGGACTCGGTAAAGAAAAGAAGTGTATACTCGACTTCCCCAATGATTATCAAGGAGTAGGTAATTTTCTTCTTCCGACAAATTCTCATACAAATTTTTAGGGTGATTTTCGATATCTAAAATATTGTCTTCGGATTTTGAATCTAAAATATCCGGAAGCGATGCACTCGTATTTTCACTTTTCTCAAACATTCGCAAGGGTTGGGAAATTTTACATTTTACGATATTATTTACGATATCAATAACAGTTTCAAATTGTTCCGAATTAATGGTAGATAAATTTATAATTTGCTTACGGTTTGATGACGGATAACTTTCTGTAGTCCTTTATAGTTTGTCAAAAATTTTGTTCGGATTGACGCTGTTGGTAAGTGACTTCTCGTTCTCTGCGCTGTAGATTTTGATACCGTTTGGGCTGACTTTGTTTCTTTTTGATTTCAGGAACCGGATCTGGATTTTCGATCTCTTTTTAAGTTTATTTTTATATCTGTTTTTTGTTATTAATTTATCCTTAAATTTTTTTTTTTTATTTGTCTTAATCAAATGTTTACAGTCCTCTACAATAAAGATTTGATTTCGTAGACGTTTGTTTAATTTTGTTTTTAATATCTGAAATATTTTATCCACGATTTATTTAATTATTACTCAGAAAAAATGTTTTTCTCTAGCAAAATTGAATTAAGTATTTGCGAGCGTTTTAAAATATTTTTCACACAAATGGAAAATGTTTTTACTTTACGAAACTTTGAAATTTTATCTGAACCGAATTATTATTTTTAAATTTTACTTCCGAAGGTTTTTTTGTTCGGGCACCAATTTGTTGCGAGAGTAATTCAATAACTTTTAAATTACCTCAACAAATAAGATAATTTCTGAATATTATCCTTTATTAATACTTCACTTCAATTATTACAAAACACTTTTAGAATTATACTTATTACTATTTCTTAATACTAGTGATGCCTGATATCCATAACATCAAGTATGGATCTTAACATTTCTACTCTACTTCTAGATCAGGAATGACCATGTCTTTGAAATGAAGATATGACATCGCTTTTGTTTCCTTTGTTTCAATCAAAAAGATGGCCAACCAAAAAGGTGGAGTGACATGGAACATCCGCCAAATATGATGACACTTTATTGTCAGCATATCTGGTGGTGTTCGTCTGTGGGAAGCTAGGTAAAATATAGACAGCTATTATTCCGAGAATTAAGAATAATAGTTGTCTATAATTTGTTCGACACATTTTTTGTAGACAAACTGAATCGTCTGCAAAAATGGGACGGAACTATCATTTTTACGATAATTTTTAAGTGTATTCCTAAGTAAATCAATAATAATAATAATAATAAAACAGTGCATAATTTTTTGTACAGTGAACTCTAATTGCGAACAGCATATTGAAGTGAAAGTTTAATTTTGTGTGGCTCAGATTATAAATTAAAATGAGTTCTGTGGGTGATGATGAAAATGACACTTCCAAACCTGACAAAATTTAGGATCCACTTCTTCCCTTTGTCTCAGGCTGTCTGATGGCCTACTCTGATCTTGTTATTTTTCAAGATGTCATTCAACGAGGTATAGAGGAGAAAGAGGTTGAAATTTTACAAATTGAACTCAACGATATTTATCGTTTAGAGCACTCCTTCTCAGAGAACTATCTTCAGTTCCTGAATCACTGTTCCAAATCCTCGGTAGACATTGCACCTTATGAGGAAAAACAGAAGAACTCCCTAGTTCTTGTGAAGTCTTTAAAATCCAAGGCGGCTGCCATGCTGAATACAGTTCCTGCATCCTCATCTACAGATTACGCAGCCCAAATAGCGCGGTTAAAAATGGAAAAGTTCCTGCTTGATCCATTTACTGGTAAACGTGAGGACTGGAGTAAGTTCAAAACAGCCTTCTTATCCTACTACCAAAACAATCTAGAATTTAGCAATCTTGATCGACACCAAATTCTACATTCCAAACTGAAGAGTGATGCCCACACTTGGATAGAAGAATTTTCCCTGAATGGCGCACACTATAACGATGCCTGGGCTATAGTGCTAAGTCATTTAAACGATCAATTGAAGAGACTTTGAGTATTTTTGATAAAGCAATGGAGATCTCTGTCTCTTAATAAGACTTAAAATGTAAGCATAGCCAAACATACCTTGTAAAACTGGTCATTTGACATTGTTATAGAATGTGGCTTTTATACCTGAGATAATATAATTATTTTCTTTCGTATTTTTTTTTTTTTTTTTTTTGAAAAAAAAAGCAAATAAATTTTTGAACTAAAAAATTGGCCTCCTGAAAAATTTGCCTCTCTGTTCAACACATAATCTGCACACAGGGTACATCTGCCACTGGTTCTTTTAGTTCTACCAGTTGTGTGATTGAAAAATTACTGATGGATGACCATTGGTCGCTAAATTCCGACCACCTCTTCCCCTTACATAGCTATCGGTAATTGCCAGACCCTGGGAAGGTAGTATGACTACATTATACCCAAGCCCATAAACAGAATAAAAGAAATTTATGTTCCCTACTTATGTCCTCTGAACAAGATCAAGTTTTTGACTTGTTTTTCATATTAAATCAACGTTTTTGGAATAGTGCTATATTTTTCTTCTTCCATCCAATCTCCATTGAGCCAATATAAGATCAATCACTAAAGAGAAACGAATAATGTGAAACAAGTGTTGTTGTTTTTTTTTTTGTCAGTTATATAGTTACTCAACAAAAACTCTCCAAAAATGGCTAAGTGTATACTTCAAACATGAGCTACATTGGTTAGGTACAATAATTATACTACCTATATACTCAACGAACTTACTAGCTGCAAGTGCAAAGATTATTAAACATCTACCATACACAAATTCAGTTTGAGAATTAGAAGACAGCCATAGAAAAAATGCAACAGCTAAGGCAGCGTGAACAGCAGATGCTATTCCCATTCGATAGATTAAAAATGGAAGTAATAAACACCAATTTTCCTGAAAAAGATTAGAATAAGTAATCAATATTTGAGGAAATTAGTATCGAAAGTTTGTAATTAATACTAAAACCTGGAAATTAAAATGTACAAATATTATCTAATATTGATCCTTTGGTTCAAAAAAATAAAAGTTATTCCCATAAAACAGCCCGAAACTCTTTCTCTTTCGAAAATTGGCTCCAACTTCCTCCGTATTTATTAAAAATGAAAGAAATTAGGTGAAGGAAAATAATATTCATAATCTTTTGCGAATTTATTAACTTTGACTTTTTTTACAGAGAATTCTAGAGGGAAACTGGGATACCGGTACGACCACTTACATCTACGTAAATATAACCAATATGGCATTGAAACTTGTTTTTTATGTTAACTAGGTGTGGGGACTCACTGGTATGAGGAAAAGGGGCTCGGACCCCTTGACAACAGTCACCGCCCCAAAGGGCAGGCTAATTATTCGTCTACATGACGTTAAACAACACAAAATACGTTTGATCGTAATTACCTGCATGTCGGACGATGTTACCACTAAAACATTCGATCTGGAGGCCCCCATATACCCACAAAAAAGTGGCAGGCCCCTAGGCAGTAAAAAATGTAAAAATTCCCATCCTTCTCGCAAATCTGAAAGGTTAATGCGAAGAAAATAAAATTTACTCCCGAAAAAGTAACATCCGCTACGTAAGTTTAAAACCGCTAAAAAATATGCGACGAAAATCGGAATTCCGTGAGATAAAAGAAACTCTGGAGATAAGCAAACAAGGAATGCCAACAAAAAGAAAACGACAGGAATAAACAAATCCACGTGTGATACGGAAATAAACATTGCAACGTGCGTTTATTGTCAAACACAAAGATAATCTCAACATTGTGACGTCACAAGCGGAGATTCCTTTGTAATAGAATTCAAAAAAATATTCTCTGAGTTTATTTCAGGCATAACATTGCTTAAACTGATCAGAACTTAACCGGAAAACTTGCATACGACCGAGAATTTTAAGCGCTATCCCTTCTACGAGCTGATAAGAAGATGCGAATAAGCTAAAACGAATGTTTAATGGTAAATCAAAAATAGCAGTAAATTCACCCGTTTTAGAACTGTCTTATAATACAGACGTGTCTTCTAAAATATTTTTTGGTTCCTTTTCTCCTGCAAACCTATTTCCAATGTCGCTGCCAACCACCATCCTAAAGTCCGTCACCTCCCAGATTGCTCAAAAACTGCTGAGCTCTCACAAACTCAGCGGAAAATTGAGCAAAAATAGAGCTGGACTGGATAGAGGAGGAGCTGCTCATGGATACAGCTCCTCCAGTAGAGAACGTCCTAGCGGAGATGACGACTCCGCTTCCCCCTATAATCTCTCCTCCCTGGTCACCGCCAGAACTGACCCTGATTCCAGAACCCCCAAAACTGGAGCCAAAACTTGCGGAGACTCGGGAACCCATGAAGTTCCTCTTCACAGCGTAGAGGGCAGCTAACGAAAAAGCGAAGATGGCTGCCCTAGCGTCGGAGAATTCAAACTCTCCGATGCTGAGAAAGCCACTTTTCAGGCAACCACTGCCCCCTCACTCCCGCCACCACCCTTACACCTATATAAAAAACCATCCACCTAGGCGTAGGGGAGAAGGCAGTTGCGCCCAATACCAGGCGCGCGTCGACGCACGATGGCAATCATACGAATGCGTCGGTGCTGCAGTTGGAAGCGCACTAGCCAAGTGGGAGGCAGACCAGAAGAGGCACTGATAAACCCGCAAGTCCCCCCAGGCCTGCGCGATTTGATCATTTTTGTGGCGCAAAAACTGTGGGGGAGTAGCTGTGTGGAATCACTGGTATGAGGAAAAGGGGCTTGGACCCCTTGACAACAGTCGCCGCCCCAAATGGCAGGCAAATTATTCGTCTACATAACGTTAAACAACACAAAATACGTTTGATCGTAATTACCTGCATGTACTTGCAGGTAATGTACGAGTACTGAATCGTGACACAATAAGATGATGTCACGATTCGTACACAAACCGGCCAACCATCTCTTATCTCGATAGGGGATGATGTGACCTGGCCATTCTCACCAACGTACGTATTATCCTACGTACGTGTGTTTGTGTGAGTGTGAATAAGCCGTATATAAACCGCCCAAACCGGCTCTAAAATCGCTAGTGTTTGGTCTGGTTCTGGCTTACCCGTACTTGTGTACGAAGTGGCTGAACAGGCTTAAATTCTGTAGAATTTCCTTCTGGTGAGAATATCTCTCACGACAAGGTATTCCACACTAGGTATTTTTTGTTAAATAAAAAAAATTAGGAGACTAAATATTTATTATCTAGAATGGTTGATCTTTATATTTTTCTTTAAATAAAATAATTGACTCTTCTATTCTTACCTATAGGTACAGGTAAAATATTTTACAAAATATAAATGAGACAGTGAATCAAAATTGGCCAAATAGCATCAAATTGAAGTCGATGGCGAACTGGACGTTAAAAAATTTCAACATTTAAAATTGTTTCCACTCCTTTATTCAAAAAAAAATATGAAAGGTAAACTTCCTCTAGCTGGTTCCGCACCTTTGTATCTTAGATAACATGTAAGATACATGATGGGATATAAGGTGTAATTTTTGACTATACTTATAGTACTGGACTAATAAAGGACGATGATTTCTGGTTATACAAGCCGGAGCTAATAGCCATAGCCAACCATTGTGTACCACTTGACGCACTTTGCACTACGTTTATCTGCACTATCCTCGTGATTTTAAAGGATGACTTTATCAAACGTATTCTAAATTGGTGAACGCAAGCAAAACGTCGAAAGTGCAGACAAGGTACTCAAGTGTTGCTTACTTTTACGTCGGCATGTCTTGACATGAAAAAGTACATTGGTATGGAGCTTTACAGGTCCAGTACTATACATATAGTCGAAGGATTTAATGTAACATATAGATGTGACGCGAATCATTCATTTGAATGGTGTTGCGAGCATTACATGTAACATTCGTTGAACAGTTATTGACGATCCGATGATTGTTGGTTTTTTGCACAAACACAAAATGAATTCGTTTAAAATTCGTACGTACATTTGTTGTAAATTTCAATCTGGCGATCGGTTATTGGCTAATATTTTGAAATCGCTAAGATTTTTACGCAGTTTGCTTGCAAACGGGGTATTCAATTTCGACCTACTCATGGAGATAGAAAAAAAGTGTAGATGGATGAGTCTGTTCACAACCTGCATTTTCTACAGGTTTGCCAAATGTCAAATAAGTTCGCCTTACATTAATAATTGGTCCTTACACAGTGCCGGATTTACAGCTCAAGTGCCTTGGTACAATAAAATTTTTGCGCCCCCTTATTTTTCTAATTTTAGCAACCCACCCCATCACCAAAAAATTTTTTATGAATTTTTATCAGGAGTTTTTACTACATTAAAAATTTATATGTTTAATTAAATATTTTTTCCCTGTCATACAGTCATACTTAATGTTACTAAAAAAAAAAAGAAAAAAAGGTAAAAATGTGCCACCCGGTACAGTTATACCCTTTGCACTCCCCTAAATCCGGCTCTGTCATTACATTAAGGGTTACATTTTATGTAAAAATAAAGAGATTTTTTGGAAATTTGCGTGGTGTACTAACTGATGTGCCATTGTGTATTTTAATACACGTGCCATTGTGTATTTTAATACACAGTGACACAAAAAGTGGTTTAGGTTTTTGAAAGCTTGTATGTTATTTAATGATTTAAAAGGGGTGAAATTTGCCGAGAATGTGACCAAATGATTTTCTATCAGTAGGTTCAAGAAAAATTTGAAAATGATGATTCTAGCCCATATTGTGGGGCAAAAACTGATTTTTGTTCCATTGTATACTGGTTTTACCCTACCTCAATAATACAAGATACGAAACAAAAATTACAAGTTGAAAGTTGTTAATCCATGCACCTGTAATTAGAGCCCTTGGAAAGTCTTCAAAATTTTAATTGGGTGCATAAAAAAATTCGTTATTCCTTACAGAAGCCATAATTATATGAATCGAATGTTTTGTCTTGTTGAAATTGTTTTGAATTGAAGTTATAAAGGATTTATAATTTGTAAGATTTTCAGCTCCTGTTCCGACTCCCATACAAACTGGTCCAGTATTTATAGCTAGATAGATGTATAAACAAACAAGGATATTCACACTAGAAGGTCTTCAACAGTATTTTGCGTGTTCTGCCACTTCATACAATTAAGTATGGGAGAGCCAAATCCTCGGCGAACACTGGCGATTTTTGAGCCGGTTCTGAGAGTTTATATACAGGATTTGGTACACGCACACAGACACACATGCATACGTACATGTACGTAATTATTTCATGCGTTACGTCGTTTCTTGCCTCCATTGAGGTGATAAGAAACGACGCAGCGCGTTTGGTACTGGGCCATGACATCACCGAGATTGTTATCAGGTAATTGATCTTGGCCCGTGCAATGTATCTTACCTGTACGTACGTACAGGTACAAACATACAAACACACCAGTGTAAATTCGTTTAACGTCATAAAGACGATTATTGCCAGCCTTTAGGCGGCAACTGTTGTTGAGGGGTGCAAGCTCCTATTACCTCATACGAGTATTGTCCCCACAGCTACTCCCCCCAGTTTTTGCACTGCAAAAATGATAAGTCACGTGCCTGGGGGGACTTATCAAGTCTACTGCTGTCTCTGGTCCTTCTCCCATTTGGCTAAGGCCGAACCTACCGCAGCACCCACACACTTGTAAGACATCTTACGAGCGTTAAAACGGGCCTGGTAGGATTCTCAGCTTTGTAGCCCCCTATGTCTGGGCGGTCGGTTTTGTGCAGGACGAGTGTATGGATGGGGATGATGGGAATGTGGAGGAGCAGATGGGGTTTTTGGTGTCGGCCGTTTTAACATCGGGGAATTTGACGTCCCCGATGGTCTATAGGCTAGACCAAAGGTAGGAGGGGGCGTTTTTGAGGCACCTCTTCTACCGGGAGTTGCCTTTTCACCTCCAATGCCATCAGGGTTGAGGACCCCGAGGGTGGGCATTCCACTCTCGGTGTCTTCTCAGGTGACTTTGGAGGCAAAATGAGGGCTGGAAGGGTGTGGACATCATCTTGATGATGTCCGCAGCCGAGGTCGTATCCATCAAGAGTTTGTTTTCAATCCTTTCAATCTCCTTTTCTTGTTCCACCTGTTCCTTAGTCTTTACAGGCTGAGGTACGGGTGGAACTACGAATTGGAAATCAGGGGTTGAAAACGGCGTTTTGGTTGGGGACGACATGATGTAAGGAAGGAAAGACAAAATTTTACGGAAAAAAGAAAAGAAAAAATAGTAGAAATTTCGGCGTGTTAAATTGTCAACAGCAGAAAGGCGAGTGAAAAACGTTGCGAGAGTATTTTCAATCGCAGCTTTACTCCAAGTCGTTATCTCATTTCAGACATGTTCGGAGGGGATAGTGCATTAAATATTCTTTAGCTGAAAAGTTTTCCGGTCCAAATCTGTTAAGTACAAGCAGAGTTAAGCGTGTTTGAATTTTTGTACTTTTGAATTTTGTATTTCACAAAGGAATGTACTCTTCATTTGTGACGTCACAATCTATTGACTATTTGTTATCTGAATATTTGTCAATAGAAACACGTTGCCATGCTTTTCTTCCGTATCGCACGTGGGTTTGTTTATTTGTGTTGTTTTTTATTTGCACGCATTTATTCTCTGCTTATCTGCGGAATTTCTTTTGTTATAAATATTCCCAGATTCTCGTGCGTATTTTATGCGGGTTTGTAATTTTCGTAGCGGATATTAATTTTTGTGAATATTTTTAGTTTCTCCTTGCCAATCTTTCAGATTTTCGAGTTGGAATTTGGTTTTTTCGCTTTCTGATGCCAAGGGGCCTGCCTCTTTTTTGTGGACATAAGGGGGCCGACAGGTTGTAGCGTATTTTGACGATCTCGTCACTAAATTTCACCGATTTCTTGATTTTTGTTTTTTCTACTGGTGATTTTTTTGATTTATCACCTTTTTTGACCTGTTTGTCCTCTACTTTCTGTGGTTGTATGGTATCGGACTGTGCAGTCTGTTTTTCTTCTTCTATTTTCCTGTCTGTCATCTTCCTTGTTGCTTTTTGGAGCATTTTTCTGTCGTCATTTATAAGGTACGCAGGTTTCAATCTGTCAATTGAAATCGTTTTTTCTTCTCCTGCGATTAGTATCACGAAATTCTTGTCATCTCATGATACAACCTTATAAGTACCGGCGTATGGTTTCTCCAACGAAGATCTTATTTTCTCGTCTCTGACAAACACATGAGAAGTTGTGGCCAAGTGTTTGGAGACATAAATCTTTGGTTGACCATGACGAGCTGCCTGTTTCAAAAAACTGTTAGCATCAGTCCGTATGTTTTGGACGAGCATTTCGGGGCTGATTTCTTTCGAGTGGGTGAAAAAATCCCCTGGTAGGCGTAACTCTTCGCCGAGCGCTAACTGCGCAGCAGAGTGTCCTGTATCCGTTTGAAGAGCAGATCGGAGGCCCAAGAGGATGGTTGGTAGTATGTCAACCCATCTCTTGGTGTTGCAAGCCATGATGGAGGCCTTCAAAGCTCTGTGTCATTGTGTTGTGCACCAAACTTCTTAGACAGCTCTTGGAAGAGCGAGCTTTCAAATTGACGACCCTGGTCCGTGATGATGATTTCAGGTTTGCCATAGCGGGCAATCCAGGTGTCGTATAACCTGGCAGCTACCTTGGGAGCTGTCATCTCATAGAGAGGAACTGCCTCTGGCCATCGAGTTGCTCTATCGATCATCGTCAACAGGTATCTGTGTCCTTGGGATGGGGATAATGGACCCACCAAGTCTATGTTTATCGTTTTAAACCACTCCGTTTGTTTAAAAGATTTGAGAGGTGAACGAGTGTGTCTTCCTATTTTGGACTCTTGGCAATTCAGGCAACTGCGAGCCCATTTGTTGCAGTTGGACTTCATCCGAGGCCAAACAAATCTTGATGCTACTAATCCAGCAGTGCATTTTGGTCCAGGGTGCGATAGATTGTGCACACTACTGAAAGCCAATTTGCGATACTTTGTTGGCAGGAATGGCCTATTCTTGCCTGTACTAATGTCGCATGTTAGTAGAACATTAGTACCAGGGATTTTCCTTTGTCTCAATTTGAGAGCTCTGTCATTGTTTGACAACAGTTCTTGTAATTCTTCATCCCTTAACTGTTCTTTAGCTATTTCAGTGTAAGGTAATTGAGACGGTGCCGAGATGGCTTCGATCCTACTAAGAGCATCAGCTGGAGTGTTGAGTTCTCCACTTATATTCAGGAGGTCCGTAGTCAACTGTCCTATGTAGTCCAATTGTCGAGCTCTTCTCGGGGAAGCTGGTTCTGTCTTTTGCGTGAAGGCATGTGTTAGGGGTTTATGATCTGTATACACAGTGAAACATCTACCCTCTAATTGGTGCCTGAAATGCTTCAATGCAGCAAATATTCCCAGTAACTCCCTGTTGTATGTGCTACAGTTCTTCTTGGTTTTTGATAGCTTTCTGGAGAAGAAAGCGAGCGGTAACTTCTTGTCATTGTCCTTTTGGTACAGTGTTGCACCAATAGCAAAGTTGGATGCGTCAGTTGTGACACATAACAGCAGACTTTTGTCTGGGTGAGCTAGTAGAGTTGCATTTGCCAGTGTTTCTTTAATATTTTCAATAGCTTTTTCAGCTTCTTCTGTCCAATCGAGTGGATTCTTATCTTTCTTTTTATTTGTTTTAATCAATGCAAACAGCTTACTTTGTTCAGCTGCAGCGTTTTTAATGCAACGTCTGTAGAAATTCACCATCCCCAAGAAGTGTCTGAGTTCTGCAACGTTTGAGGGTTTCGGGAATTTCAATATGGGCTCTACCTTGGTCTTCAAAGGGGAAATGCCTTTGGTTGAGTCTTGATAACCAAGAAAGTCAATCTTGGTCTGTTTGTATAAACTTTTTCCAATATTGATGGTAAGTCCAGCAGCGTGTATACGTTGTACGATGACTCTTACATTCTTCTCGTGCTGTTGCTCACCGTCTTCTGAGCAAATGCATATGTCATCCAAATATGCATAAGCAAACGGCAAATCCATAAATAGTCCATTAATGAATCTAAGGAAAGTTTGTGCAGAATTACAGAGTGCAAACGGCATTCGAAGGTATTTGAATAAACCAAAGGGGGTTATGACCGCTGTCTTTAAAATGTCCTGTTCAGCCATTGGAATTTGGTGGAATGCCCAGTTGATGTCGATTTTTGTGAACATCGTTTTACATTTCATATTCGCATTGAAATCCATTATGTTTGGGACTGGATAGCAATCAGGAACTGTTTTGGCGTTTAAGGCTCTGTAGTCTCCAACAATTCGCCACTCTCCACTTGCTTTTTTGGTCATGTGGATTGGGGAACTCCATGAGCTTTTCGAGGGGCGGCATATGCCTTCCCCTATTATGCGATCATAGTATTCCCGTGCTGCTTTGAGTTTATCAGGCAGTAGCCTGCGGGCTCTAGCATGGCAAGGCAGTCCTTTAGTTTCTATATAATGAACAGTGTCATGTTTATAGGTCGGATGCCTGTGAATTGATGGTTGAGTGACTAAAGGATAGACTGACAGAATCTGTAGGAATTGTTTGTCGACTTTAGTGCAGCTGGATATGTTGGTGTCCAGTTGGTACGCTAGCATTTTGCCTTCCACCCATAGACCAGTATTGTTGTCTATGATTTTTCCATTTTTGAGGTCAATGACCAGGCTGTAGTGTGCGAGAAAATCTGCGCCCAGGATCGGAGTTGGAATGTCCGCAATTGTGAAGGACCACGTCATTTCTCTTCACAAACCGATGCTTACTTTACTGGATTCTATTCCGTAAGCTGGAAGGTTTTGACCATTCACAGTTCGGAGGTAGTATTTCGGAGGAAATGCCTTTTGGTTCTTACTTACTGGCAAAATGCTCAAGTCAGCACCTGAGTCTATAAGGTAACGTCTCCTATTTGTCCTGTCCTTGATGAACAGGCGGCGTGAATACTTTTTCGAGGGATCTTCAGCCGCATAGACGACCCCTCTTTCTAGTTTGATGGCTTACTGTACATTTTCCCTCACCATTGGCATCTATTGTTGCACTTGGTGGCTTCTGCGCCAAATCTTTTATGGAAGAAGCAGGATTTATCGTCCCAGTTTTGAGACCGGGGTTTGGGGGACGATGTTCTTCTAGGGGGAGTTGGACTCTGACCCCTGGTAGAATTGCTCTTTTGGTCTCTAGACCTGGACTTTCTGTCGTTATTTCTATTGTTGCTCCTGCTTTTTGAGTGGTTGTTACTTCTACCTTTATTTGAGTTATTGTTGTTACTTTTCTTCTTTATTTCACTAGTCAGCTGAGCTATCTGGGCTCTAAGCTGAGCTAGTTCTCCAGTCTCTGTCGATACTGCACTAATAGAGGATGCTGATCTCGAATGTTCAAGTGCACTATCGGCACTCTTTGCTAAGAAGTCTAGGTCCTCGGAATTGTTGATTACCGTGGTACCCACATCAGCCAGACACTGTACAACATGTTGGGGCAGTTGCTTGCAGAACTGGTTTCCAATGACTGACGGTGATACAATGTTGTCAGCCTTCTGTCCTAATTTGGCCATGAAGGTGGAGGGTTTGTCATCTCCAATCTTCATTCCACCTATAACATCATCTATTATTTGGTTTTGAGTTTTACCAAACACATTTCAAATTTTCTTGCAGAACCAACTGTATTTATCTGCTTCTGCCGGAGGGCATTCCATGATATCCGGAATGCGGCGTATTATTTCTGCGGGCATGCCGCTGCAAATGTGTGAATACTTCTGGTCGTTCTGTAGATTTTCTGTTTTGAAACGACCTTCGAGGAGAGTCAACCAGAGTTCTACCTCATTTGGTAAAAATTCCGGAATCTCAATCCTCCGCCTTTGGATCGCAGGGTTCTGCAGAGTCTGCATCTGCAATAGCTGTAGTAGCTGTGCAAGCACTTCGGGGGTCAGCTGTGGCTGACCACTTCCACCTGCTCCAGGCTGGTTCGATGTTGGGTTCGTCGTATTTCCATTTCCGTTAGGCATTGTAATCTGCTGTACTTCTTTTTTGGCAAAGGTTTTACCAGACTCCATCGGTTGTCATTCTGGGGTCGAAGGGTCGGAGTCTTGGCTCAATAGACGACCACTTCTGAGGGTGCGAGCTGTTGTCTCGTTTGGGTTGACTACAGCTCCCAAACGCAAGGCTTCTGGTCTCCGGGTTTGTTTTTGCTTCTCTGGAGTCTCAAAGACTTCAGAGTCTCTGGTCGAAGCTGGAGGTGTTGGTGGATGAGGGCAACTTTGTTCCTCCAAGTCTACTTCTCTTGGTTCCCTTCCGGCAAATATATTTGGAAGGGGGGGTTTAATTTCCCACTTTCAAAGTCAGACCTCTGCTTCAACAGCCAAAGGTGTCTTGGTCTGTGAAAAATATTTGTATCACAAGCGAGTAACTTGCCAGCGCACCACACCTAGTTTTAGAATTAACGCAACGCGCCTAGACACCCACGACGTAGCCAAAAAATCACGTCGTGGTCACCACTGTGGAATACCTTGTCGTGAGAGATATTCACACTAGAAGGTCTTCTACAGTATTTTGCGTGTTCTGCCACTTCATACAATTAAGTATGGGAGAGCCAAATCCTCGGTGAACACTGGCAATTTTTGAGCCGGTTCTGAGAGTTTATATACAGGATTTGGTACCCGCACACAGACACACATGCATACGTACATGTACGTAATTATGTCATGCGTTACATCGTTTCTTGCCTCTGTTGAGGTGATAAGAAACGACGCATCGCGTTTGGTACTGGGCCGTGACATCACCGAGATCGTTATCAGGTAATTGATCTCGGCCCGTGCAATGTATCTTACCTGTACGTACGTACAGGTACGAACATACAAACGCACTAGTGTAAATTCGTTTAACGTCATAAAGACGATTATTGCCAGCCTTTGGGCGGCGACTGTCATCGAGGGGTGCGAGCCCCTATTACCTCATACGAGTATTGTCCCCACAGGGTCATATTCATTGATTCTTCATTTTATTTTCTCAGATTAGACAGCTTAAATACAAAAGAAATTGATAGGTAAACAGGTGACCTAACAGATGAAAGAAAAAATGGAAAAAATTTATGAAATTTGTATGGAATCAAAATATTATGTAAGTTATCAAAAACCTACTCCAGAGTACACGCCAATACTAATTTCCTTGAAGTTACATTACCTATTAGTTTTCTGTATACCTACGTTCTTACCATTATTATTCTTATAATTTGGCGAAATAAAAAAAATAATGAAAAATCTTTAGCAAATACTTTTATTAAGTAATAGGCTAATACCTAGATGTTACCGTACTCTTCTAGTTTCAAAGAGAAGCTTACTCTCGATACTATAAATTATTATTAAATCATCAATAATACGAGAACATCTATTAGTATTCATCAACAAATTCTAAACTGAAGTTGGTAATAATTACAGTATCCAAATTTACTAACTTTTACCAAGCCGACAATTCCCATCAGTGATATGATGAAAAGAAATAGTCCATAAATTAGAAACATCAAAGCAAGTCCATACGGACTAAAAGTTGCGAACACTAAAACAAGGGCATTGTTGACTTCATTAGCTGCAAACAAAAAAAAAAATTCTTAGTTGTGGATTCATGGCCTTTATACTGATGAAACTATTTATCGTAAGATGAAACCATATTGGGGTATGAGAGGTTCGTGCTCCCATCACTGCATCAATTTTGTTTGCGGCTGATCTACCTCGTATGCTAGGCTGATTCCTTTCACAAGCATACCATTTGTTTTGAAAACTTTGACAAGTACGATTTTTTCCGTGTTTCTTGATTCGAGTCTGATGAGAATTTTTTTGGAAGGAAGGGGTGAATATTTTTTAATTTTTTCACATTGGCTACATTTTTATATTACCAAGAACCCTTATTGGTGGAAAATTATTCGAGGAGAATAATATATCTTTGGCGACTCCACATATTAGCTCCATTCACGTCATTTACCACCGACACCCTTGGCCGAATGTATGCGGTGCTACATTTTGGTGGTAGAGCCGAGAGCTTTAGGTCCCTGTCAGTTGATGGTTCAATTCTTTGCACCGGCAGGACACCTAAAGTGAAGACTCTGACATGATGTGAACGCAACCTTCTCAGTGCCATCTATTGGCCATTACTGGCAGTTGTAGTTTGTCCACTCTCCCCTTCGTAATACGATGACGTTGAGCAGCAGTTTGTGCAGGTGTACTGGTAAGGTGCAGGGATGAGGGGTAACATTCACTGCCTCTCTTATACGCGCGAATTTCCATTCCTTACCCCAAACACTTCCGTGTGTTCGAAACTACGCTTCTAATTGATTTTCTCCATTCATTTGCATTCGCCATCTGCTACAAGCCTACAACTATAATCACAATTTTATTTTCGTAACTTTTTCGAATATTGAAAATTTTTCAAGTTCTTATCAGTTTTCAGCAGTTATAGTTATACGTTTTTATATCTTTCAATACTTTTACTTTGATAAGGATGACATGAAGTTAGTTGAAATTACATAGAATGCCAAATGACTGCGTTCGATTCTTACATGCATAACATTTGCTTCCCAGTTGGAATTCATGTTTGGGAATTCCATATTGGACAGGTACTGAAAGTTTGGCCAAACTGACGCACCCTCTCATAGATATCTTCCTGGGAATTCAAGTTACTGTGTATCATTATGTTGTGGTCATTCTCAACTACAACATTGTAATATTTACCTGGTAAAATTTTGAAAGATAGGTATCTCCATTATTCGGCTTATTAAAATCAAAATATCGTATAAACATACTCACTAAATTCTTTCTAAACTCTAATCAGAATTCATAAGGACTTGTAAAATTATTCAAATCTATATTATAAATAATTAGAATCGTTAGAGGAATAATATGATGTACGAAGTAAAAATGCAGATAAGTAACTAATTTAAGGACTTGAAAAATTTGAAAAAGTTATTTTATAAATAACACTAGGTAAATAAATATTTCGATTGTAGTTACAGACTAGGAGCAAGCAAATGCAGAGAACCATTTAG
>WOFM01000297.1:840516-894656 GCA_011428145.1 Ericerus pela | reverse complement strand
TTAATAAGACCAATTACCAGAAAATACTTGTAACAGATAAATGCTCGACATATAACAAAGAAAAAATTTGGAAAATCGAGCAAGTAAAAACCCTACAAATCGTATAATAAAAACCCTATACATTTTCCAACAAGCGTGAGAGAAATACATGTAATATTCCCACACAAATTTTATGAAAAGAAACTCTCCGACAATAAATACAATAAAGATAAAAACCTATTACATGACCGCAAATTAAGATAAATCAAAAACGTTGCCTTATCTCGAAATATATTAGACGCCACTTAAAATACAATGCAACGTACGAAAGATAATATACGATGCAACGAATGTTATTCTACAATCTTTTTCCTGTTTATATATAAGATAAAATACGTAACGTACGCTTAATCCATTGAACCCATAGTGGAAAAACCTTTTGTCATATTTTTTCTCTCGCCTTCTTTTATTTTTATTCATTCGTATATATGTTCGTGAATATTTTTTCCTTTTTGAATTCTTTTTCTTTTTTGACTCGAATTATACGAGCGAAAACTTATATATTATTCGAAATATTTTAAATAATTTTGCATGTTACCATTTTTTTATATTTTTATTTATTTTTTTTTTAAATTACGTCACATATACCATATAATATTTACGTACACGATAGTGTTCATTACTGCATGCATGTTACCATATTTTTATACATATCTATTTATTTTATATTAATTTGTTTTTACCAATTTTTTCTTTGAAGCACAGCGCAATAAAATTTTTTTAAGGAACTTAAGTTACCAAAAAATAATAAACAATCAATGTCAATATTTTTCGAAATTTTTATTATGCATATATTTTTTGTACTTGTATTTTTTTTTGTGTATTTAATATTTTTTATTTTTTTTTCCAAATAATAATTGATTTGTTTTCAGGGAACACGATGAAGAAATTATTCGGTAAAATTTCAGGGGGGTGTTGATACGAAATCCCACCTCATCTCATTCTTCATCATCATCATCACACCATTCTATATATATATATGTCATATGTACAGTCTAGTCACGAAGTGTTTCCCCTTCTACTTTCGATCGTATATCGCTGTTGCTTCACCATTTACTTTTTCGTTTGTCAAATATATTTTAGTCGCAAAATAAACGTCTTAAAAGTCAAAAGTCTCAAGTTCTTTCGATCCTCGTTCTGCATACCTCACATCAAATTATAAGTGATGTGAGGCATACAGAACGAGGATCGAAAGAACTTGAGACTTTTTACTTTAATGACATTTTATTAGCGACTGAATTATGTTTCACAAACGAAATATGAAATGGCGAAGCAACAGCGTTATCGGATTGAGAATAGTAGGGGAAGCACTTCGTGATGAGAGTGTGCATATGACATATATATATAATGTGTTCAAGATGATGAAGAAAGAGAGAAGGTGTGATTTCCGTTACAACACCCCCCTGAAATTTTACCATTCGAATTCTTCATCATGTTGTACGCTGAAAGTAAACGAATTATTATTATTTCAAAAAAAATTTTAAGTACAAAAAATGATATATGCATAATAAAAATAAAAAAAAATAAAAAAAATAAAAAATAAAAATATTGACATCGTATTATTCGAACATTATTATGGTAACTTTGGTTCCTGAAATAATTTTGCTGTGCTGTGCTTCGAGAGTAAATAAAATAATTGAGTAAAATAAATAAATAAATAAATAATATGGTAACACGCATGGAATATTCAATAATAATATATGATATAAAAATGGTATATGCAAAAAGCAAAAAAAAATTATTTCAAGTACAAAAATTGGTAACATGCAAAAATATTCAATATTATGTATATGAGATGATTCATTCATCGTATATTTCGAGTGGAAAGAAAAAAAAAAAAAATTAGAAAAAGAGAAAAAAAAATATTCACGTACATATATTACAAAGGTATTTCCGATTACAAGTTCGTTGAATATGAAGGAACGTTACGTTTTGTATCTTATCTACATAACATGACATGTAAAAGATTGTAGAATAATATACGTTGCATCGCTTATTATCTTTCCTGTATTGCTATTGTATTTGAACTGGCGTTTAATATGTTTTTCGATAAGGCAACCTTCTTTCGATTTATCATAATTGCGGTCATGTAATGGGTTTTAATCTTTATTGTGTTCATTGTTAGTGGATTTTCTTTCATCATATTGTGTGGGAATATTTCGTGTATTTCTCTCACGCTTGTTTGAAAATGTATAGGGTTTTTATTATGCGAATTGTAGGGTTTATTCTTGCTCGATTTTAATGCTGTTTTCTTTGTTGCAATTTTTGAGAAATCGAGTATCTATCTCTTGCAAGAATTTTCTAGTAAATTGTATTGTTAAGTACTCTTTTTGCAATAATTGATGGTTAATTTTTCAGCAACTATTTTCATGTTACGACTTATATTTGGACTTGGGACGACTTGTACTTTGAAGTGAAATTTTTGAACATATTATTAATTTGAAATAAACGAATTATTATTATATTATGTGTATATGTTAGTTTCATTTAATACTTTGACAATTATATTTTCGAATTTTGAACGATCTAAGGATTTGATCAAAATATCGGCCAATTGATTTTCAGAACTCACAGTTCTAAAAAATATTATTTTTTCTTCTAATGCTTCTAAAATTGAGTAGATTTTAATCATTAGGGCTCTCAATTTTTTCTGACTACCCCCTGAACATATTTTTTGTGTTGAAATATTGTCTTCCATTATATCTACGATCAATTTCTCACCAAAAATTTCATAATTCATATGATGTATGACTTTTATCGTATCTAAAGTGTCAAAAACTACAATTATTTCTGCTGCAGTACTTGATGAGGCGTGAATAGTTTGCTTAGAGCAATTTTACTCCACCAAGTCTCCATTAGTAAATAACATAAATCCAGTTATTGACTTTCCCTTTTTGAGATTACATAATTCTATATTTGTTTCGTCTACTTGGGGTGCATAAGAGGCATCAATATAAGCCTGTATTCCATCCCCCACCGATTTATATATTATGTTATAATTTTTTGTTGTATTAACATACCTAAAAATTCTTTTTACGTAATTCTTGAGTGTATCATTGGAATTATTTTGGAAATGTGAGAAAAAATTGACTGGGAACAATATGTCCGGCATTGTAAGTCTTGCTAAATATAATAGCCCTCTTATCATTGACCTATATTCGGTATCGTCCCTACCATTTTCTATTTAATCTATTTTCAAGCCCGTTTCCATAGGGGTATTGGTATTTTTTAATTCTGAAATTCCAAATTTCTTTAACATTTTATCTATGTGTTTATATTGTGAAAGTATTATTGTATTATTATCGATGTTTCTAACTATTTCTAAACTTACAAAAAATCTAGGATTATTTATTATAGTAATTGTAAAGTCTTTTTGCAACTCCTCATTTATTTTAGTGATGGATGATTGCGAGTTTGATGCAATTAATATATCGTCCACTTATGTTAAAAAATAAATTTTTTCATCATTATTTATTATTGTATAAAAACATCTATCACTTTTTGTTCTGGTAAAGCCCATATCCTTCACTTTCATGTCCAATAAGTCATACCATGATTTGCTGGATGTTTTCAATCCATAAATTGATTTTTTTTAATTCGAGTACCTGGTTCGTATTTATATTTATTCCTTCAGGTCTTTTTACAAAAACAGGTTTTATTATTGGTGAATTTAAATATGCGGTTTTCACGTCATATTGTACCATTATTAATTTTTCTTTATTAACTATAGATAATAATAATCTTATTGTTCCTATTGATGCTACAGGGCCATGGGTTTCGGCAATACCATATTCGGTTCGATTTTTAAAACCTCTCGCCACAAGTCTCGCTTTTGGTTTTGGATTTCCAAACTCATCAAATTTTATTGTAAAAATCCATCTTGTATCAATAAGTTTTTGTCGATCGTAGTCTACTATTTCCCATACCTTCATATCATCGAGAGAATTGAATTTGTTGTTTATGGCCTTAATCCAATCCTCCCTAAATGGGTTTGTATTTATTTCAGAGAATGTTTTCGGAATATTATCCTCTATGTATATTTTATTATATCTAACATTGACATTCATAATAATTGGGTTAATTATCCCTAAATCATATTCATAGTCCGCTGATTTTATTGTAAGGGGTTTATTATTTATTTGTAATGATTTTATATTTTGTGTTTCATCCATTTTTACATCACATGAAATATATGATTTTGTGTTATAAGGGTCTCTAAGACAGTATCCTGTATTTGTATAGCCCATCATTATATTCTTTTCTGCCCTGTGTGCTAGTTTTGGGTCTATTTTATTTTTTGATTTTGATTTTGCTTTCGTAGCATTCTGTCTCCTGACTTCCATAGGTATATGTCTATATGTTAATGCCCCAAAGACTTTAAGATTTTTCAAATTTGGTTTTACTCCATAAAATAATTCATAAGGTGTTTTAAATCCTTCATTTGCTTTCGTGGGGGATTTATTAATTAAGTAAGCTGATGTAACCACAGTATAGGACCAATATTTTATATCCAGATTGGCATCAATCAACATGGCTCGTACTCTCCTCATTAAAGTTTGATTTTGCCTTTCGGCAATACCATTTAATTCTGGAGAATATGGCACCACATAATCCATTGTTATGCCAACCTCATTACAATAATTTATTATTTTGGCATCGGTATATTCTTTTGCATTATCGCATCTTTTAGTGCCTATGGGATATTCAGGGAATTTATTTCTCATAGATATTATAATGTTTTTAAATTCATTTGTCACTTGGCTTTTATTAGCAATAGGCACGACAAAAATGTACTTCGAAAAATGATCTATAAATGTTAAAATATATTTTTGATTTGCCACAGAGGGTGTAAATGGACCCATAATATCTGAGGACACTATCTCTAATTTCCTAATTGGTTTAGTCCTAATTCCAGTATGACCTAATCTTGAGTTATTGGCAATGCAACATATCTGGCAATTTACAAAATCTTCATCCCTAAAGTTTATATTTTCGGGAATGCCAACTGCTAAAGTTTTTAATTTTTGCAGATATCTGGCATTTAAATGCCCAAGCCTCCTATGTATTAGTAATTTTTTATTAATATTATTGTTTATTTGTGGTCTATTAATATTATTATTATTTTCATTATTTTCTATTATTATTTCTTCATTTTCACCCCTCTGAGGTGATTCAGTATTAGTATCATCTTCTTGAATTTCCAGTTCTACTGTAAAATCAACCCATTCATCATCTATATTTTGAGTGACGGGGGCACATATTATATTTTGTTCATCATTATTAATATCATTATTTATATTTTTATTATTATTTTCGACATTGTAATATATGTAAAAAATTCCTTCCTCTTTTTTTGCAGTCATAATTATTTCTGCATTTTCAATAAAATATATGTTTGCAATATCTTTCTGTTGGTCGATATTGATTATTCCTGTATTTGTGATTTTTATTACTGAAATAATATCTAGGTTTAGATCCGGCACATAATGGACATCGTTCAATTCTATCAATCACTGAATTTTATTGAAATTTTTGACTTTGATCACCATTCTACCTGTATGAGTGGCGTATAAAAATGTATTTTTCCCAGCACATTGCAATTTTATTGGAGTCACAAATTTTTTAACATCTACTAATTTATTAAAATCAGATGTTAGATGTACCTCTGCAGCTCCATCCAAAATTGCTTAGTGGTTCAACATTGTATAATTTTCATTATTATTATATTTATTATTATAATTAATTCATTCAATAACAATTCGTTATTATTCTGATTAAATTTTTTGACCATGCAAGACATTTTTACTTGCTGTTCTGCACTATCTTTTTTATTAATATTTGGTTGACTTACATTCATTTTTGGGGGATAATTTCCCTGATTATTATTAGAATTATCATTATTATTATTTTGTTGTGGATTATTATTACCACAATTTTGTGCTATGTGCCCAAATTGCCCACATTTGTAACATTTCGTATTATTTTGATTATAATTTCTACCATTTCCTCTATAGTTATTACCTCTATAATTTGAGTTACCCCTACAATTATTTCCTCTATAATTTCCATTATTATTATTCCCATTATTGTTCATATTGTTATTTTGGTTTTGTTTTATTTCATTACCATTACCATTACTACTACCACAATTATTATTAAAGTTATTTCAATTACTATTTCTATAATTATTATGACCATTGCCGTTTCCTCTATAATTATTATATCTTCCCCTATAATTATATCTATTGTTATTTCCATTGTTTCTAAAATTATTATTCGATTGATTATTATTAATATTATTTTGCTTTTTCAAGGTATGATCCCTAAATTTCTGGTCAGAATCCTCTCTCAATATTCTTTTAAAGTTATCTATATTTTTTTCATTTGAAGGTAAATATTCAAACTGCATTTTTGCAATTGCCTGCTCGTAGCATAAAGCTAATTGCAAATTTTCCAACTCTTCTGTTTCAGTAACTTCATTCCCGCTATCTCTTACGTCGGTTACTAATTCATCCTATTTTTTCAAAAAACCTTTCATGTTTCCTCCGGGTTGAAATCTAAACTCCATCCACTTTGCCTTTGCCATATTGGCTGTGACCGAAGTTTTAGTGCCATAAATATTATCTAATTTTTTTAACATTAAAATTGCTGTATTGCAGTCCCTCATTTGCTTAGTGATTTCATTTGATACTCTTTCTAATACAAATGCCTTAGCATTGTCTTGCATTTTGCAATAACTCACCATATCTTTATCGGGTCGGAAATTTAAATCATCTATATGATTAATATACAATTGTAGGAATTCATGCTCCCCGAAAATATCATAATATCCAGCTCCCCTAATAGCTGAAATAATCATCCTGCGCCAGTCTAAGTAATATTTTCCATTAAATACCTTTCCCAATGGCGCTTGTATTAATGTAACAAAATTTAAAATTCCAGTAAAATTACAATGTGCACTTAAAGACACGTATTTATATGCCACACATATGGAAAATATGAGAATATTAGTAGAAAACAAAAAAAAAAATTCAAACAGCAATTGAATTATTAGAAGTCCATTATGTACAGATCTGTCATTAGACATTATGTCTGGAATTAAAGTGACAGAATCTGGAATATTACATATGGACCAGGGAAAAGAAAAAATACAAACATATTTTATAGAGACAGGAGACATTCTATTTACATCCTATAAAATTGATGGTGTCTTTCAAGTAAATTACGATTACATAAATATACCAAAAAAATGTATGCCCGTCACTCAAAATCAAGATGATGACGAATGGGATGCCTTTTCTGTCGAATTAGAAATAGAAGAAGAGGAAGAAGGACCCATTAATAACAATAATAATTTAGAAGAAAATAATGAAAATAATAATACTACAACAGAAAACAATAATAATGAGGATAATAATAAAAAAAAAATAATAATATTTCAGATAATTCATTAGAAATAATTCAAAATAACATAAATAATCATAAAAAAATGATTTGGCATAGACGACTAGGCCATTTAAATTGAAAATACATGAGATATTTACATAAAGTCACAATAGGAATTCCAAAAAATGATTTAATAAATTGTGAAATTTGCAAAATAGCAAATAGTCAACGTCTAGGCCATAACAACGTTAGAAATAAACCCTAAAGGAGACTAGAAATTATATCTTCCGATATTATGGGACCATTCACACCCACAATAGCTAACCAAAAATATATATTAACATTCATTGATAATTATAGCAAATACACCTTCGTAATACCAATATCAAATAAAAGTCCAGTATTTACAGAATTTAAAAATATTTTTCTCTCAATGAAAAACAAATTCCCTGAAACACCAATAAGTCAAATAAGGTGCGATAATGCAAAGGAATATACAGATCAAAAATTAGTAAAATTTTGTGAAGAAAATGGAGTACAAAAAGAAAATGTAGTTCCTTACTCACCAGAATTAAATGGAATTGCTGAACATCAAAATCAAACTTTGATGAAAAGAGTAAGAAGTTTACTAATTAATGGTTATATAGATATTAAGTATTGGGCACATGCAATAGCTACAGCTGCATACTTGATAAATAGATCACCGACAAAAGTAAATTCAGAGTACAAAACTCCATACAAAATTTCTTTTAAAAAAAAACCTAATCTGGATAATTTAAAAATTTTTGGATCATTAGTTTATAGACATATTCCACTCGAAGTCCGACAACAGAATGCGACTAATCAAAAAATAAAAATGAACAAAGAATAGACCCAAAATTTGCACCAAGGGGAGAAAAGGGAATACTTATGGGTTATACCACTACAGGATATTGCATTAGAAATCCATTTTCAAATAAATTTAATATATCTTGTGATGCTAAGTTTGAGGAAAATAAAAATATATCAAACTTAAAAAATTGTGAACAAGAACTGGTACTCAAACCAGCAAATTTTGTAAAAAATTTAGTTAACATAAATACATTTAACATCACAAAAACTATAGATGATAGGTGGATTGAAGACTGTATACCAACATGCTATAAAGATGTCAAAAACAACCCATTTAGAAAAGAATGGATGAAAGCTGGGGGAAATGGACGTTTGGGAAGAAGTAGATTATGATAAATCATTGAAAACCATCGACACAAGATGGGTTTTTGTAACAAAACCAAATGATGAAGGATACCACCAACCAAAAGCAAGATTAGTTGCTAGAGGCTTCAAGGATAGAACTGAATATGAGTTAAGACAAGTATTCGCCCCTGTTATTCTAATTTGGTTAGTAAGATGGTTCCTATCAATAGTCAATAAATATGACTAAGAAATGGTTCAATATGATGTAAAAACGGCGTATCTAAATTCCCCTGCAATTGCTCCCATATATTTAAAGCCCGCAGAAGGTTTACTAATGGAAAGTAATAAATTATTGAGACTTAAAAAATCTATCTATGGCCTAAAAACATCGTCTAAATTGTGGTATAATTTAATAAATGAATATATTTTAAAAAATCAAATGAAAAAATAATTTTCATGATCACATATGTTGATGACATATTAATAGCATCAAACACCCCCGAATGGATTAAAAATGTAAATGATTCATTTCAAAAAAGATTTACCATGAAAATAATTAATAACCCAAGATTTTATTTAGGATTTGAGATCATAAGAGATAGGAAATAAAATACAATAACGTTAATACAGTCAAGATATATAGAAAAAATATTAAAAAAATATAATCAGAATGAATCAAACTTCATAAATACGCCCATAGAAACATCCCTAAAAATTGAAGAAGATGAAAACTGCAGAGACGATACTGAATATCGTTCAATGATTGTAGCCCTGTTATATCTGGGTAGAATAACAAGACCCGATATTTCATTTGCAGTTAATTTTTTCTCACGATTCCAAACAAAATCAAACTCTAAATTAAAAAATCAAGTGAGACGGTTATTCAAATATGTGAACACAACAAAAGAATTTTTGATTAAATTCACATCAGATAGTAAAGGCATACACTCTTTCGTAGATGCATCTTATGCCCCAGACGTAAAAGATCATGAAATAAAAATATCAAATTTAAATTTGGGAAAGTCTATATCGGGATTTTTAATATATTTAAATGGGGATTTGATCAACTGGAATGTAAGAAGACAAACAATTGTTGCCACAAGCTCAACTGCTGCTGAAATAATTGCAGTGTTCGATGCTTTAGACGATATACAAGTCACCTTTCTATTACAAAAAGAAATATTCCAAGAAAATGACCCAGTCAGAATTTTCGAAGATAATATATCAGCCCTTAGAATAATGTCGGGAGGAACCCAAAAACGAGCAAGAGCCTTAATGATAAAATGATATGCCATTACACAATCTGTAGAGGATAAAGAAATTGAATTCAAAACTGTTGGTACAAATTCGCAATTAGCAGACATGCTAACTAAAAGTCTCGATAAACAGAAATTTAGAAACTTAGTCGACAAAATATTAACAACATCAAATCTCTCACAATAAAATTCATCAAATTCATAATAATTATATGGGAAAATAGTTTATTTTGAAAGGGGAAGGAATACAAATATTCGAAGCTAATAATATGTCAATCCATAAATTACTGAATATAATAACCTTTTTTTTTTTTTCATCATAGTACATGAAAATATAATGTTCGAGAAAAAGAAAAGAAAAAATCACATGTTCAAACAAAATTAATAATATATCATATCTTTAAGCAAAAAAGTACTTGTTGAAACAAAATTTATTTTCGTGTAGGTATTCATTGTCATCTCTACAAATTCAACTTTCGAATGAACAGAGATTTGAATACAAATCATTTCACACGTTTAGTTGATATTAGTTTATCACATTTTGGAACACCCTTATTCAACAAGTATCAAACAAAATTGAACAAAACTTTTCTCGAACAGCATGAAAGATCGAAAAAATATCCGAATCAAAACCATTACCACAATACAGTGTGTCGATAAATAATTTCAAAAATACATCGAAATATATTATGTTACAATCTAGTCATTATTCATCATTTATTTAATTTTATGTAATTTATTTTGTTTATTTTGTTTGGGAAATGAACATTAATATGTAATAATATAATACTTCAAAATTAATTTATATAATATTCGTTCTCGCGATAAACCATGTTCGCTCGTTTCATTGCCTGTGGGGGGGGGGGTGTTTTTCTGCACTCCACCTACACACACTCACTAACATGTAGCACAACTACTCTCGACAGCGTTTACTAACAATATTCAGGTTATGCGAACAAACACGACTTTCATCATTCGTTCACCCGAGAACGCTGAAACTCATTTCCCACTCAAACTTTAATCTTGTAATGGAGGGAGATCGTTCATCTTCCTCAAACTTGTAACTTGTACTTTAAATCATTGCATTACAGTATCTCTAACTAATTTGTTTCATTCCTTGGATTTCAACCTCACTTCAATAAGAGTTACAGATTTACAGGTTGTAATTATTTAAAGGAACAAGTTCTTCACATCACAGAATGAACGCAATCAGCAATACAACTTAATATAGTTGGTAACAGTGAGTGAACCTAGCAGGTTTGCCACATCGGAAGTGTATTTCAACACCTCCCCCCAAACCTATGATATTTTTCAAAGATTTATAAATATCACAAAAATAAAAACGAACGTGAACAAAGTGCAGACTCGACAAAAGGTATCAAGTTCAAAATATATAAAACGTATACAAAACAAGAATCGACATGCTATAAAAAATATCACGAGTTTAAAATTATATATATATAAGGTAACTAATATAAAAAACACAAACACAAAGGTTTAAAATTTTTGTGGTTCACAATCTGATACAAAACTCCTAACAAATAGAAAGACGGTTTAAAAGTATGTTAAAATATGAATGTGTACGTGCACAACCTGTCGTATGTACAAGGGCAAATGTGTCTATTACCAGACACTAAGGCATTGGGCATTTTAGGGTTGTTCCCTCAAATGCGCGGCTAGGCGACTTCAGTCGAGCAACAAGTCGCGAAATTTCAAAAATTTTGTATGACCCAATCCTTTAGTAAACACATCGGCCAACTGGTCCAGGGTTGGCACTCTTTTCATACTTATGATCTTGGCATCAACGTAGTCTCAAACGAAATAAAATTTTACATCGAGATGTTTCTTACTAATTGAGCCATTGGCAAATTTGATACAATTATCATTATCCTCAAATATGAGGCACGGAGACGAAACATTTACATACATGTCTGATAATATATTACGTATGGCAACTGTGTCAAGTACACAGTCGCAAAGAGCCACAATCTCAGCATCGGTGGTAGATAAAGTGACGAGAGATTGTTTATGGCTTCTCCATAGTATTAAATTGCCATAAACAAATGTACAATAACCACTGACTGACCTACGAGTAGTTGGACAATTGGCCCAGTCAGCATCAACATATGAAATAATCTGTTCACAATTAAGAACACTTCGATAAACCAATTCTAAATGAACAGTGGTAACTAGGTACTTCAATACTCTGAGCAAGTGCGAATAGGCAACCTTATGAGCATTACACTGGAATTGCCCAATGTAAGATACGGCATAACAAATATCGGGCCGTGTCCCAAGCATAACGTACATCAAGCACCCAAGTAGCTCCTTGTAACGAGTGCACAACGTTTCATCCTTTTCCCTATTGTCATCAATAGACAGATACAATTTCTCCTCTATTGGTATGTAGACTGGGTTGCAATTTTGTACTTTAAATTTTTCGGCTACTTTATTTATTAATTGTTTTTAGTTTAATTTTAATATTTTACTGTGTTTATTATAACTAATTTGCAACCCCAAATACGATCTTACATTGCCCATATCGTGGGTCTTGAAAGTGCTGTTGAGTTTTACTTTAATATCTGATATTATCTTATCATTCGGTCCACATATCAAAATGTCATCAACATATATGAGGATGAAAACAGCACCTTCTGAATTTTGACTAAGATACAGACATTCATCATGTCTAGATGGTACAAAACCAATGGAAGTGATGAACTTCTTCCATTTTTCAAACCAAGCTTTAGGAGCTTGTTTTAGTCCATATAAAGCTCTGTTTAATTTTAGGACCTTTCTATCACGATTTACGTTAAGGTAAATACCTTCAGGAATTTCCAAGTATACCTCATCATGCAGTATTCCTTTAAGGAAGGCATTTTTAATATCTATATAACCATGAAAATTACAATAAGATAAAAGTGTGCGGAGCGTACTCATTTTTGCAACCGGTGCGTACAGTTCTTTAAAATTGAATATCTTATTTACTTCAAAACCACGGGCGACAAAACGAGCTTTGTACAATTTAACACCATCACTATCCTCTTTTACTTTAAATAGCCATCTACTACTGATGGGTTTCACGTTACGTGGACAGTCAACCAATGTACAAGTATTGTTAGCATGAATCGCCTCCAATTCCTTGGCAATTGCCACCTCCCAATTGGACCTATTATTTGAGGCAGTAGCCTCCTGAAAAGTTTGAGGAAACTCATTAAAAACAGAGTATGCATAATGACACAGATCATCTGCATTCGGCTCATTAATAACAATATTTTCTATATTTTCAATGTCCCATGAACTTACGTTATGTTTATTTACGTTAACTTCATTTGAGTTTCCATTTACATTAGTCCCTTCTTGGCTTGTAGATGCAACCTGTTCTACATTTTTATTATTTATACTAGAATTTTTAATAAATTTACTTTCATCAAAGGTTACATCTCTAGCAATGATTAATTCGTCATTGTTGGTATTCAACAAGCAATAGCCTTCTGGGTTATATCCCACAAAAACCTTAGACATACTTTTACTATTAAATTTAACAGTTCTTTTTTCTTTCGGGATTAAAGCGTAGGCGTCACAACCAAAGACTCTAACATTGGACAAATTGACCTCTCTATTGTACCAAAGCCTCGCTGGAAATTCGCACCTATAGTTAAATGTTTGATTGTAAAGATATGCTGAGCATCTCACAGCTTCCGACCAATATTTGTTATCCATCTTAGCATGCAACAGCATCGTGCGAGCCTTCTCAACTAATGTTCTGTTGAAATGCTCAGCACGGCCATTCATCTGCGGACAATACGGGACAGTATTACCAATAACAATGCCAAGTACCTTGCATTGTGTTTTTAGTCGCATGTTCATATACTCAATGCCATTGTCACATCGAATTTCATTAATACCTCGACCAAACATGTTTCTGACCCTGGCCTCATAATCGAGGAAGGACTCAAAAACCTGTTCTTTGTTCTCAAGCAAATAAATTGTTGCAAAAGCAGTAAATTCATCAATGAATGTTAACACATAACATTTTCCATCGAAACTGGTAGTTTTCATTGGTCCAATAAGATCAGTGTGAATTAATTCGAGAGGACGAGGTTTTAATTCTTGAACTATTGTGAGGCAATTTACATTGTTTACCTTCCACACAGGACTTGCAAAATTCTACGTTATCATAATTGAAGTTTCCTATAATATGGGCCTTTGACATCTTTTTCATTATTCCAAAGTCTGAATGCCCCAACCGTGCATTCCACAGATTAACATTATCATCAGATTCATTTATGTATGATTTTGAAAAATCTTTTAAAAAGAAACGAACATTATATAACTGCTGTTCTGATGACTTACTATAATTTATGAGCTCACTAGTTTCTTCACAAACGAGTTTAGCATTGCCTTGTGTGTCAAAATTTACACTAATCCCTGCCTGAGTGAGCTTTCGGATAGATAGAAGGTTGGTGGGAAATTCTACAGAATAAAACACATTATTAATTGTGCATCTCTTACCCATTTCTGACCAACATACAATAGTACCCACCTTTGTGGCGCACACGAACATATTACGTTTATAAATTTTTATTTTAACAGGATTCTTTAACGTTATACTTTTTACAAACAAACTATCATCATTTACGTTGTGATTAGTTGCTCCAGAATCAAGCTTGTGAGAATTTGATGTTAATTCTCCAACAAATCAACGAAGAATCAGCAGAACATCGATACACTGTAGGTTGAACGAATTGGCAAACGATTGAAGATTAAAAAGAGTTAAGATTTAAAATAAAATGAACACCATAATTAAAACTCACGAGTCACTAAATTCGAGAGTGTATTTATTCAACACCAAGGTTGAAGATGGAATAACTGTGTTAAATCACAAAAATATTATCACAATAATAAAAGTCAAGGTTTACAGAATTTACACAGACTGCACAGACACAAACAAAAAACGTGAGACATGATTGTCACATTCTCACATAGCTTAAACAATACCTCTGTCTTTGAATTCGACTTATCTGACAAATTATCAGAACACATAAACGAAACATTATCATTAGAACCTGATCTATTATTATTAGCGGACGATGACCTCAAACTACCATTCGAATTTTCAGACAAATTAGCCTTATTACCATTATTATTATTATTATTTCTACAGAACCTAGCAATATGACCAAAACGATTACAATTTAGACATTTGACTTGTGGGCGATCAGTAGCAGGATCATTACCAGAATTGTTTGCATTCAATCAGCAGTCACGACAAATGGGACCTGGTTTCCCACAGTTAAAACATTTAAAATTACGATTAGACGAAGAATAATTACTATGATTAGAATGTACGTTACCAAAACATTGATTACCATCTTGTTGACCATTATTTTGACCATTACCATCATTATGTCGATGACTTGAACCAAAATTACGATGACTAACACCATTTGAGTGATGACCATTTCCACTGGGTTGACCAGCAATCATAGCAGACTGAGATTCTGCAACTTTCGGCGCTGATGATGGACCTTTCACCTTAGTGTATTTGTTCAGCAACTTCATTTTGACATATTCAAGATCTTGATTATCTTGATTTTCCAGAATAGCAACCACAGTATCGTAGGATGATGGAAGTGACATCAGAATCTGCTCCACTATATCCTGCATCTCGAGATTAATATTAGCAGACTTCATCTTAACAATGAGATCCTCAAAACAGCAAAAAGTTCTTCGAGATTTCCACCTTCTTTTAATCACAAGTTGGTGAATTCTTGTTTCAGCATAATTCTGCTAGCGGTACCGGACTTTAAATAAACACGATCTAGCTTTTCAATGATTTCATATGGCTCAGTTATATCTTGAGCATATGAAAGATGCGAATCGGCAAGAAAACGAATAATCAACGCATACATTTATCAGCTCTTTTACAATAATCACGATTAATACTACCGGCTTTTTCTCATTCTAGCAAATAAGCTAAACCTTCGCCTCTAACGGTCATAAATAATCGAAATTGTCATCCTTCATAATTGGATCTGCTGAAACGGTTGAGACCACCACTTCGTTCCATCCCATCCAGCTTTGTATAAAATGGTACAGCTGGTTCCATAATTAAGCAATTAAAGCTAATTATCAACAAAAAACATGAAAAACAAAAATGTGCAAGAACAATAGGAACAATGGGATCGCATCCCAGTACAAACTTGCCATCAAACGGCCGATCAATCACAAAGATGAGATCACATGAAAAAAAATAAAAAACGACATTAATTACTACATTTACACTTAAGACGCAGTGGAAGCGTGCTGGGCCCATAACCTATTGAATTATAAGTTCATTTTATGAAAAAGTAATGAATAAACACCAATTCACTGTTCACGAATTTTATTAACTTTATATTTAATACCGACACCAATTACAAACAACTGAGTTCAGATTAAATATAGTTTTACTTGATTAAATCGTGAAATAAACTTAAAAACACATTCTAAATCAAACTTAATTTATTAAAAGAAAAACGAAACATAATATTATAGTAACGCCATATTGATTACAAGATTAGAAGTGAGCGTCACCTCATGACCAGAAAACAGAAGGTGATAGAAAGACACAGATAAAAACGACGAGAACTTGACTGTGGGAAATCTTGATTACAGTAGTACCAACTACTGACATCTAACACCCCCTTCCAGGCGAGTGTCGAGCCGTTTTTATTGGAACTTCTTGATAACGAATGTTCTTGAAATATCACAGAGTCTTGAGAAATCACAGCAGCTTGAGAATCACAGGAACTTGAGTTTACTTAATCTTAACAAAACAAAACGAGTATGACGCTCCAAAACAGAACAAACTTAAAATCTTAAATTTTTGATCATAATACTAAACAAAACAAAATTGAGCAAATAAAATCACAAAATTAATTGACCAGAGAGAAAAAAAAGGAAAAACGTCAAAATTAAACAAACAAAATGAGTATCATAAAATTAATACTAGGTAACGAATCACCTGCAAACAAAATAATATTAGTATTTTCAAATAAGAATGATACTTAAAAATAATAAGTCTTCCTTAAAATAAAAGAACACATGATTAAACAGGAACAACATTGAATATAAAAAAAAAAAAATAAAAGTATCTGAAAAAGAAAATACAATTATTAATATTATTCTTGATCGAATGTTTGAATTCATCTTGATGGAATACATCTGGAACAATAAACAGATATATTAGTATTTTATCAAATTAAATAGATGAGTTCATCATACTGCTTGACATCAACTTGGTGTTGATAATAAAAGAGAGAAACTTGATTTGAAGAAATGTCGACTCTTGAGAAAAATTAATTTACTTGAACTAAACTTGTCATTATTTCTTGAGGTTAGAGTCAATATTATATCATAATTTTGAGTCTAGATATCGATCGATGAATTATATTCAGCAAACCAGGAAAAATACGAAACTCATACCCAATTTGGAATTATCCGAACTTGAGTAATTATTTTCTTGATTCTTGAACTTGAAACTTGATTTACTTGACCGTTAATATTTTTCTAAAATTTATACAACTTACAAATTTTGAGAAATTTCTTCTATTTATAATAACAGAAGTTTAACGAATTTTCATTTATGAATAACGAAAATTTTATTAACTTGACTTGACTTGACTTGAACAATAGAGATGGTAACTTGATGAGTTAAAATGTTTCGGATATACTTGAGTGACTCTCTTGACTTACCATCTTAATTGCTTAAGAGTTTTTCACGTAAGAACTTATGTTGCTGAGCCATAAGAGGTTTTGTTAAAATATCAGCAACTTGATTATTTGTTGATACATGAATAATTTTGAGTAAGTTATCACGAACATACTCTTTTACCTTGAGATATCGACGTTCGATATGTTTAAGTTTACCATGATTATAGAAGATAGATAATAAGTTACAGGTAGACTGATTATCCTCATACACGGTAACTTGAGTTTTAAACTGAGGAAAAATTTCTTCAGTTAACCTACTACAATAGAGCATATGACTTGAAGCAACAGCAAAGACTACAAACTCGGCCTCAGTAGTTGATTCAGCAATTACATCTTGTTTTCTGCTGCCCCAAGCAATTGTATTACCAAACTGTTTAATACAATATCCAGTAGTGGATTTTCTTGATTTATCTGCTGCGAAGTCAGCATCAACATACACAATGATATCTTCATCAGGACTTGAGTAGGTTAAACCTAATGTCGGAGTGTGTTTTAAATAACGAACTACATGACTTACTAAAGTACGATGTAACTCCGTAGGTTTTTCTTGAAATCTAGCTAAGAAACATACGGCAAAAGAAATATCTGGGCGAGTAGTATTAGCTAAATATAAGAGTGACCTAATAGCCGTCCTATACGAATTATGAGGAAGTAGGGGTATTTCTTGAATTTTTGGAATATTGGCAAATGAGTTCATTGGAACTAAACATTCACCACAATTTTCTAATTTGAATTTGTGAATTAGGGTTTTGATGTAATCCTCTTGATGTAGACGAAGATTACCAGTGTTATTGTCAATTTCTATTTGAAAACCAACATAACGACTAGGGGAACCTAAGTTCTTGATTTCAAAATTTTCTTGGATAGACTTGATAGCATCTTGAAAAACTTGATTGCTAGAGCCCATAATTAAAATGTCATCAACATAAGCTAACATTATGACAAAGTTATTACCACTTGATTTCATGAAAATGAACTATTACAAGGCGAGCTTCAAAAGCTCCATCAGGTTTAATAGTAAAAATCCACTTCCACGGAAGTAGTTGATGACCCTTAGTATTTGATTTTGGGACAATATGCCAAACCTTGTAACAATTTATAGACTTGATTTCTTGAGTAATTGCTTCCTTCCATTTGGGCCAGTCAGGTGATTTTAATGCCTCTTTGTACGATTGAGGTGCATTGGGAGAAGAAACCTCTGTTTCATCTCTTTAATTATTCGCATCAGAGATACGAAGAATTTGCACTGAGCCATCAATCACTTGACTTTCTTGAGAAAGATCCCAATTATAATCAATTTCGATTATCTCATCTTGGGAGTTGTTTTCACCAACATGAACTTGAACAACAGGAGGAGCAATATCTTGATCGGGACTTGGACTTGAATCAACTTGATTTTCTACCAAACTATCATTACAAGCAACGTTAGTAGATAGAGAATTATCTTAATTTTGGGCTTTAGTTAAATTTTCATCAGGGAAATCTAATTCTTGATTACTAAATTCTTGAATAGTTTCTTGACGTTCATTAATAGCATCCCTAAATGTTTTACTTTCGTCGAATTTGACATTACACAAAGCGTTAGTCTTTTTAGTAGCAGGATTATATAAAATATAACCTGTTTTAGTATACCCTACTAATTATTGTTTTGTACTAACTACATCAAATTTTCAACCAGTGAGTTGATTTTCTTGAAGTACATAAGCCAGACAACGAAAAACGTGAATACTTGATAAATCAGGCATATTTCCGTAAAACATTTCATAGGGAGTCTTGAAACTTAGTGCTCTGTGTGGTGACCAATTATATAAATATTCGGTAGCATCTGCAGCTAAGCCCCAAAAAGAAGTAGGAAATCCACTCTCTTGAATTAATGAACAAATCTTGACCTCAATAGTTCGATTGGCTCTCTCAGCAGTACCATTATGCTCACTAGTATAAGGACCAGAGGTTTCTCTCTCAATTCCTAATTCTTCAATTAGTTGATCCATGGCCTGATTAACAAATTCAGAACCATTATCACAACGTAAGGTTTTACATTGACCTTCTTGAGGGAATTGAGCCTTAATTCTCTTGACATACATCTTGAAAAACCTGGTCACTTCATACTTTTTCTTGAGTGCAAAAATACTAATATAACGAGTATAATAGTCTAAAAATACTACCATAAACCGGAGCTATTTGGCCACTTTTTTTTGTTCTTTCAATAATAACTTCACTTCTAAAATAGCTGGGAGTTTGCTCAATACACAAGTAGGTAGCGCTATCTATCAGCTTTGCAACCATATATATTTGATACGATGTAACTGTTTTATAGAAGGCGTTATTGTCCATTATAGATTTAAAACCAATAGCCCCGTTGTTGGGGCTATTCGGCCATCAAAATTGTCACCTACCAAAAAATCTTTGAAAATTTGTAAAAATGATCTGAAACTGTAAGTACCTGTTATTGCATCCTACCTACCTCATTTATGGCTTTACAGACATGTTTGTTGACTGTCTGTAAAGTAAAATGAATGCAAATTTCAATGTAAATCACTGTTTATTTAAAAAAAAAAAAAAAAAAAAAGGCATTTGAAATTAAAATTCATAAAAAAATACATAACCAAATTTCAGAGTCGATTGGCATGTACAGTAAAAAAAAGAGATCCCCTTTTTAAGGTAGTAGGTAGTGGTAATTTCTGAAAAATCTGACTGAATGAAAATTTTGTGATGTCATCTACTTGAGGAAATTTGTAAACATAACCAAGTTTATCTTTGGTGAATTCATACCTTACAAATTTTCCAACAAATTTGGCTTTTTTGACATTAGTGATATTACCAATAAATCGACATGATTTTTTTGTATGTAATTCCATGGGGAATTCTACAATAACCCAATCTCCAACAGCAACTTCCAAAAGTGTCCCATTTTCTCTAGCCATGTTCACATCACGAGTGCTGTTTGATTTAGATTTTGGTTGACCTTGTTTTTTGACTTCTCCAAACGTACTAGGCTGACAATCTTTTGGAAGTGTATTACTGGTACCATCAGTAATTTCTTTGTCTGTATGTAAGTTATTGTCAGTTGGATTCAATCCATTTTCTGATAATACATTAAGGTGATGTATGAAACTTTCTTCAATATCAGATGAAAATAAAGTAGGATGTCCTGCTTGCGGTAAAGGTGTTCTCAACTGATTGCTAAGATGTTGTCTCAGAGTTGTTTGTGGAACTTTGAATTCTCTACTTGCTCCATCAGGACACATAGTGCAGGTTTTCACTAATTCAACTACATTTTGTAAATTTTCCAGTGAGTAGGCCTGATATGCTGTGTAATTTTTGTCATTCCATACATTAGATAATGAATGTTTGTATGTCCAAACCATTTTCAAGCTGAAAATAACACAAAAAAATGTATGGCCGATTAGCCCCGTTTTTTTGTCCAAATAGCCCCATAAGACATTTCAGTTCCCCATTTAACTCCCTGTAGAGCCTGACTTTTGACATTTTAGGAATAAGCTAATAAACGTATTCATAATTACCTTGTATTAGCTATAAGTTCCCAATATTAAACCAATTTTGGAGTCAGACAAAAGTTTCAAACACCATTTATCAACATAATTTTAAGTACTTTTATCAACTTTCTTAAAAACAATTAAAAGCGCACTTTACAAATAACCAACCACACAGTAGTTAACTTAGGACATCAGACAACACAATCAGCATGAAAAACATACGATGAAGCTGCTAACATTTTTTTTTTACTGGCCGATTAGCCCCTGGAAGGCCGAATAGCCCCGGTTTACGGTAGTAAATAAATATTTTTCTTGACAAAGTTAGAGGGAGAGATTGGACCAATCACATCAGCGTGAGTTAATTCACCTGGTCTTGAAGCTTGTTCACGATCTTTATCGAAACGTTTACGAGTCATTTTTGTTTGGTTACAAACTTGACAATCTTGAAATGTGTCCAGACAGATTATGTCCGGGACACCAATAGCAACTGAACGAAGACGGTATAAATTTGGAGAAGAGATATGTCCCATCCTACAATGCCAAATATTCCCTTCATTCACCAATTTTGTTCTTTGTTCGTCACTTATCATTTTCTTGACTTTTCGATTTTTCCTTTTACCAGTTTTTGTACGATAAACTGGTAAAGAATTCGAATTATTCTTAACATTACTTGAATTTTCTTGACTTGATGCCCCCTTCGAATCCTGCACAATTTTACCAGAATTTGCGGAATCGATATTACTTGATTTATTTTGTTGACTTTTACTTAACTCCATTTTATCGAACTCATCGATCCAGGAGTCATCAATATCAGACCCATCAGTAGCAACATTAGACCCATTAATATCAGACTTTTTGTTACCAGACAATTTACTTGATTTGGGGGACTTGACTTGACTTTTATTACCCAGACCACTTTGATCAGCAATTTCTGACAAACTCGGATCATTAGTGTATTCAGATAATAAAATTGATTTACCTTTAAATATTCTTGATAAAGCCTTTTTGTAGTTCTTCATATTTTTATTCATACTTGAAGGGACAAATTGATATCTATCTTGACTTGATACTATCTTGATGAGCAGTTTACTTAACTGAACCTCTTCTTGCCTGTGAAATGTAACTTGATTAGACTCGAAGAGTAACTTGATATTATTGTCTTTAACAAAATGGTTAACACTAACAAGCCCATTTGCTAGACCGGGAACTACTAAGACTTCTTTTAAAACAAAGGTAAATGTTCTTGACGATGATTCATGATTTAAGGTAAATAATATTATACCCTCACCCGTAGCTTTTAGAACACTATCTTTACCAGCTTGTCCCAAAGTTTTATTTTTTGGGAAAGCTCGATAGTTTAAAACTTGGTGAATGTGAGCTACAACATTATTTGTGGCCCCACTATCAATCACGAAAACATCGGTATCTTGATTTAAGGAATCTTGATGTAGGGAATCTTGATTATTAATTACTGTCATGATAATTTCATATCATTCATAATATCTCTCTCTTATATATATATTTCACATATATATCAATCACCTAAAACAATTCTCATTATATTGACGTCATGTAAACAAGTCTTTACTTGCCTTTAATGACTCATTTGTTCTACATTCAATGTTTATAAACAAACATAAAGACACTTTTCATAACAACTCTTTTCTATGAAACCATTCTGCAGATATTGCAAATACCCAAAATCACCATTTATGTCATTTCCTTAAACTCCTATTGGACAATATCTAAACTTGTATTGTCATAACTCTCCAATCATATCACTACCATTTCCACTCTCCAAGAAATCGCCATATTCTCCTCCCAAAACTTCTAGTTATAAAAACTCATGTAACCATGTACATTTTACCTTACATTAACTTATCTTTTACCTTCTCTGTTAATCTTATTATTTAGTATTTCACTGTTTTATATCTTGTTTAATACGACCTTTTAACATTTACGAGTATTTAATTATTTTGTAACCAATATTCTCGTTACAATTACATTTAAATTAATTAAATGTAACTCACTTGAGATACTGTTCGGATCCGGTTGTAGCGCAGGACAGTTACGTGCTTTGTAACCCGGTTTTTGGCACCGGTAACAAACCTTTTTGTTACCATTGAAGCACTTATTGGCAGTGTGTCCATTCCAGCCACAACCCTTGCAACAAACTTTCCTATCTTGATTCTCCTTCTTGACATCTTGATTTTGTTTCGCGGGCGAAGTAGGAGTTGTCTTGACACTTGATTTATTACTTGATTTGTCGAGAGTCTTATAGTTAACGTTACTTGATGACGTACTTGATGTTGGAGCAGGTGATTTACCTGACTGAGGTGTCGAGGGAGTCGACGCTGCCTTACGTGCGTATTCTTGACGCTTTGGAGCACTCTCCGCCGATTTAGCAGACGTCGACTTCTTCCTTTGTACGTAATCCAAGAGGGATGTACGTAATATTTCCTCAGACAAGTCTTCACTTGCTCAAGCACATAATGTATCGATGACCGCCTCGAACGAAGGATTTAATTTTTGTATCAACTTGATTAGCCAAAAGGAGGGTGGAAACACTTGACCAAATTCCACTAAACTTCGTCGCGCGGCATCAAATTTAGACAAAAACAAAATTAATTCGGTATTGTCCACATACTTGAGTTTTTCAAGATGGTTCATGACAGCAATCATGTCATGAATTGTCTTGCTACCGTACTGCCTCTTGAGCTTTTGATAAATTTTGCAGGCTGATTCGAGATGAAAGATTAGCGTCTTGATTGGTTGTGCTACATTCATCCAAATCAGGTTTTGAACTTGAGCATCAACTCCTCGGCGAATGTTCTCAGGAAGGTTGAGATGTTCAGCTCGAGGGAATGCGATCCATTCGATCGCATTTGCCACCGCCAAGTCATTCTTGATGTCCCTCTCACACATCTTGAAATTTTGTTTACCCTTGAGCTTCTCGTTGTTACCGTATGTACGTAATAGGATCAACGGAACAATCTGAAATTGGCCCATAGTTGGGTAACATTGATACTGGAATGAAGTATTCATTGGAGTATAAATGCTGCCCGACAGTGTTGGATTAGCATCACGTACACACGAACTTGAATCTTGAAAAGCTCCAGGATATCTTGACACTTGAGGTGCAGGCATAAAGTCTGCTCTTGATTCTTGATAATTTGGTACGTGACCAAAACTTGATTCTTGACCGACGTTTGTTAGTCTGGGAGGAGGAACGAAATGACTTTTTAGCGACATTTTTGAGAAATCGAGTGCTGTGAGTGCGTTTGACGCAGAGTCGACTACCATGCTGTCCACGTTCGACAACGATTTAATTTCTGAAACAACACTTGAATAATTTTTATTAATATTTACTTGACTTGAATTCGTTGACATGGCAGATGGTGATTTGCTTGAATTTGATGCATCTACTTAGCTCGACGAACTGCTTGACGGACTTGAGAACGACGAAGACGATATATCTTGATTTAACATACGTAATGGTATTATTTTATCTTGATTCGGCTCGATGGATGGTGATGACAATTGGCCTGGTTGAACCTTCTTGACAATCTTTCTGGAATCCAAAAAGGTAACTGTAATTGTCGGTTCAGCCATAGTACTCGAAGTCTTCTTGATTTCACCAGCCATATCAGATAATTCTTGAACGAGCGGTAAATCTTGAATTTGCATGATCTCATCTAACGTATCGGTTGTCACTGTATTCCCAACCGGATTAAATGACACCTTCTTGATTTTAGATACCTGCTTCTCTTTCGTGACTGGAAGAGCAGGAACTTGAGATCGGCCTTTAGGTGTTTTTGGAGCCATAAAAAGACGAAAATGACGAACACAACCCGCGAATTTCTTGAACACGAACTTGAAAAATTAAATGAACTTGACTTACAGGCTTGAAATTTTTCGTAAAATAAAATACGAACGTAATTCTTGATGATAACAAAGGTGCGAACACGCGAACACACTTGAACTCTGCTATCACTTTATATTTAATACCGACATCAATTACGAACAACTGAGTTCAGATTAAATATAGTTTTACTTGATTAAATCGTGAAATAAACTTGAAAACACATTCTAAATCAAACTTAATTTATTAAAAGAAAAACGAAACATAATATTATAGTAACGCCATATTGATTACAAGATTAGAATTGAGCGTCACCTCATGACCAGAAAACAGAAGGTGATAGAAAGACACAGATAAAAACGATGAGAACTTGACTGTGGGAAATCTTGATTGGAGTAGTACCAACTACTGACATCTAACAATTAATGTTGTTCTACACTCCACCTACACTCGCTCACTAACCGTTAGCGCTACTACTTTCGACAACGTAAACTAACACTTTCAGGTTGTGCAAACAAACATGACTTTTTTCATTTGTTCACCCGAGAATGCTGAAACTCGTTTCCCACTCAAACTGTAATCTCGTAATGGAGGGAGATCGTTCATCTTATAATTTGTATCTTCGATCATTGCATTAAAGTATCTCTAACTAACTTGTTCATAATTTGTATCTTTGATCATTGCATTAAAGTATCTCTAACTAACTTGTTCCTTTCCTTGGATTTCAACCTCACTTCATGGTAGGCAGAGCTGCGATTCCTGAATAGTTAGCACAGAGTGATACTTAATCTTTCAATTTAATTTTTTTTGCTATAGTATCCAAAAGTTTAAGGAACTATAAGCTTTTATTTCCGTTAAAGATTGTTTTCTTTACGAAATACATTTTAATTCAAGAGTTGTTAACTCAAGTGAATTTTTTTTCGTTTAATTTTTCAAAAAGTTCATCGAAAATTATTCGAAGTTTATTTAAATCATATTGGCGCCAAATTAATTTAACGCCATTTTGATCATCTTCCGAAAAATACTGGATCGTCTTTTTGTGGCAAGGTGAAACCAAAATCCTTTTTTTCGTCGTGGGATTGCAGATTACTTCGGACCTGGATCGTCTGTTACAGCAAGGTGAAACATAATAAAGTTCAAAAATCAGAGACCATTTTTACATCAAACGCAATCATCGTGATTTTCAAACATCATCAAAATTTCGTAGATTGAGTGCTGATGATTCAACTTTTTTCGTATGCTGCCAAGATTGAAATTTTCTGAGGACGACCTGAAATTGATCCAAGTGCTGACCCACGGGAAAACACTGATTACTCACGAACTCAGCTGGGAGATATTCAACGGAATTCCGCAGGTTACAGGTAATGTAATTTTCGATACTTTTAAGTTATATATTTCATTTACTATTGCGGAAAACGATGGGATATATTCAGTGATTTTGTGGGATATTAAACGAATTTAGTTATATAAAAAAAATTATTTTTTTTTCTTTGAAATTTTTTTTCCTTCTTTCCTTTAAGTTCCAAAACGCTTAATTTCAAAAAACTCCTTTAGTTTGGTAAAAATCAAGTGAAATTTCACAGGACGATTAAGCTTAAAAATAAGTTCGAATAAAGCAGGTTACGAATGATAAGGTTTTGGAAACAAATTACTAACTGCACATCAAACTGTGAAGGAACAATAAAAATTAAAGGAAAAGATTATAAAAAATTATTAGATATTTTTGAAAACAAAAAAATAACAGAAGTAAGAATAAATTTAATTGAATTTCCATTTTGGAAAACATTTTCGGGAGAAATAATCTTGGAAACTTTCTCAGTAAATGTTAGTGGAATAATTCATTATAAAAGAGGTATCAAAGTCGCAAAATTTATAGAAATTTCAAAAAATATTTTCAGTATTCAAGCTTTGGACTCGATAGAATCTTTCAGAATTTTTCTTGAAAATTTTGAAAGAGAAAATCCTCTTTAAAAACACTTAAAATTACAAAAATTAAAAAATATAATATAATATTAATAAGTAAAATACTTTCATAGTTGAACAAATTTCATGTTTCAACAATTTATTGTCACAAAAGAAAAAATCCTTTGTCATATTGGGCAAGTTTAATTCTGAAATTTTCATGTCACAAAATTCCTTTGTTTAAAATACTAATGCATAAACTTGAAAACTTATTACAATAAAATATTACAGATAGTATTCAAGGACAATTTTCAATAGATCTTTTGTCATAAACAATCACAAGGATTCAAACTTAAACAAGATTGTTCAAGTTTATTTTTGAAATATATTCTCAATCGGAATATTTTTTTTTCTTTTCTTTTTTCTTTTTTCATATTTTGAAACGCAAACATACATACGAATAATATTACAAAAAATTAACAATTTAAATAAAAATAAAATATTTTTTTTCTCTTTAAAAAAAAAAAAATTATAAATTTTTTTGGCAATTAATTTTTTTTGAAAATAAATTTTTATTATTTTTTTTCAAAATTGAGTTGTCAGAACTAAGTACATTACCAAGTACTCCAGAAAGCATGAATACAGCAAGCGAAAGAACCACTACCCCATCCCCTCAAGGAGGATCAGGCTCTGGGAGTACACACCCTCAAGTACATTATGTCATACCAGCTGATGAAACTATACGTCCAATACAAGGTCCAAGTGGGAAAATATTTGATGGACAATATTACTTGGACTGGAAACGGATGATAATACCTTTAATAAGGGGTTCAGGATATTGGGATGTTTTTGGCCCACACCCTGAACTAAAAATTTATATCGAAAATATGGATAATTTACAATACAGACCATCTTCGAATTCTGCTAAAGCATATTTTAAAAAACAAGAATGTGCAAAAGCATTTATTATGGAACGGATGACATATAATGTATCGAAACAAATTAGGGAATGTAAAACGGTGGATCAAATTTTTGAAAAATTAGATATAACTTACGGTTCTAAAACAAAAATAGTCGCAAATATGGCAAAATCAAAATGGACTACTTTTAGATTTACACCAGGTGGAAATATAAGAGGTTTCTTAAATAAATGGGACATACTAGTACAAGAAGTTTGTGATGCAGGGAAGGAAGTATCTGAAGAAGAGGAATTGGAAAACCTTCAATTAGCATTAGGATACGAACAGACCATAGCAAAAATGCAATTTGATAACCTCCCTGAAAATAGAAAAAATCTAGAAGTATTTAAACAAATATTAAAAGAAGACGGTGATCAAACAATGAGAGATAAACAAATTAAATCACAATATCAATCGTCTAACAAAAAATTTGATAATAATGGGAATAAATTTAAAAATAATAATACGAATTATAATAATAATAAAGACAATAGATGGAATAGAAATAATAATTATAGACAAAATACCAATACAAACGGTAATAATAATGGAAATAACAATAATAATAACTATAGAAACAATAATTCAAGAAATGAAAATAATAATCATAATAATCAAATTAATTATAATAAAAATCAAAATAATAATAGAAATAATGATCAATCACCTAGAAAAAATAATAAAGAAGAAAGATGTTTTATATGTAACCAAACGGGACATTATAAAAATAAATGCCCTGATTATAAGCCAGAAAATAAGGAACAGAATAAGGAAAAACAAAAAAATAAAGATAAAAAAGAAGAGGAGAGACCAATTAAATTGTCATACATGGTAAAAAAATACAACAATAATGAAGATTGGCTTTTAAAAAAATTAATTAAAGATAATACAAAAAATGAAAATTACATACAACTTAAAAAAAAATGTTACAAGATGGGGTGGGCGGAAGTCCATCTCACATCAGATTATAGAAAAATTAATTAATATAACCAAATTTAAAATTACAGTAAAATTACAGTGTGCACTTAAGGATACGTATTTATATGCCACACATATGGGAAATATGAGAATATTAGTAGAAAACGAAAATAAAATCCAAACAGCAATTGAATTATTGGAAGTACATTATGTGCCGGATCTGTCATTAGATATTATGTCTGGGATTAAAGTGACAGAATCTGGAATTCTACATATGGACCAAGGAAAAGAAAAAATACAAACGTACTTCATAGAAACAGGAGACACTTTATTTACATCTTATAAAATCGATGGTGTCTTTCAAGTAAATTATGATTACATAAATATACCAAAAAAATGTATGCCCGTCACTCAAAATCAAGATGACGATGAATGGGATTCTTTTTCTGTCGAATTAGAAATAGAAGAAGAGGAAAAAGAACATAATAATAATAATTTAGAAGAAAATAATGAAAATAATAATATTACTACTGAAAATAATAATAATGAGGATAATAGTAATAATAATAATAAAAAAATAATAATAATAATATTTAAGATAATTCGTTAGAAATAATCCAAAATAATACAAACAATCATAAAAAAATGATTTGGCATAGACGTGTAGGTCACTTAAATGGAAAATACATGAGATACTTACATAAAGTCACAATAGGAATTCCAAAGACAATTATTTTTAAAGATGATTATTTCATAAATTGTGAAATTTGCAAAATAGCAAATAGTCAACGTCTAGGTCACAATAATGTTAGAAATAAACCTCAAAGGAGACTGGAAATTATATCTTCCGATATTATGGGACCATTCACACCCACAATAGCTAACCAAAAATACATATTGAAATTCATTGATAATTATAGCAAATACACCTTCGTAATACCAATATCGAATAAAAGTCAAGTATTTACTGAATTTAAAAATATTTTTCTCTCAATGAAAAGCAAATTCCCTGAAACACCAATAAGTCAAATAAGGTGCGACAATGCAAAGGAATATACAGATCAAAAATTAGTAAAATTTTGTGAAGAAAACGGAGTACAAAAAGAAAATGTAGTTCCTTACTCACCAGAACTAAACGGAATTGCTGAACGACAAAATCAAACTTTAATGAAAAGAGTAAGAAGTTTACTAATTGATGGTTGTCTGGATATTAAATATTGGGCACATGCAATAGCTACAGCCACATATTTGATAAACAGATCACCAACAAGAGTAAATTCAGAGTACAAAACTCCATATGAAATTTTTTTTGGTAAAAAACCCAATTTAGATAATTTAAAAATTTTTGGATCATTAGTTTATAGGCATATTCCATTAGAAGTTCGACAACAAAATGCAACTTAATCAAAAAATAGAAACGAACAAAAAATTGACCCAAAATTTGCACCAAGGGAAGAAAAAGGTATACTCATGGGATATATCACTACGGGATATTGCATTAGAGACCCTTTTTCAAATAAATTCAATATAACTTGTGATGCCAAATTTGACGAAAACAAAAATATATCAAATTTAAAAAATTGTGAACAAGAACTGGTACTTAAACCAGCAAATTTTGTAAAAAACCTAGCCAATATAAATACTTTTAATATTACAAAAACTATAGATAATATATGGATCAAAGATTGTATACCAACATGCTATAAGGATGTTAAAAATAATCCATTTAGAAAGCTATTGAAGATGAATTTATTTCATTGGGGGAAATGGATGTGTGGGAAGATGTAGACTACGATAAATCCTTAAAAACAATAGACACAAGATGGGTATTTGTGACAAAACCAAATGATGAAGGATACCATCAACCGAAAGCAAGATTAGTTGCGAGGGGTTTCAAGGATAGAACTGAATATGAATTGGGACAGGTATTCGCCCCTGTGATCCCAATTTGGTTGGTAAGATGGTTCCTATTGATAGTCAATAAATATGACCTAGAAATGGTTCAATATGATGTAAAAATGGCGTATCTAAATTCTCCTGCAATTGTCCCCATATACTTAAAACCCCCAGAAGGCCTATTAATGGAAAGCAATAAATTATTAAGACTAAAAAAATCTATTTATGGCCTAAAAACATCGTCTAAATCATGGTACAACTTAATAAATGAATACATCTTGAAAATGAACTTTGAAAGATCCAAAACGGACAAATGTTTATATTTCAAAAAATCAAATGAAAAAATAATTCTTATGATCACATACGTTGACGACATATTAATAGCGTCAAATACCCCCAAATGGATTAAAAATGTAAACGACTCCTTTAAAAAAAGATTTACCATGAAAATTATTGATAATCCAAGATTTTATTTAGGATTTGAGATTATTAGAGATAGAAAAGAAAATACCATAACTCTAATACAATCATGATATATAGAAAAAATTTAAAAAAAATATAATCAAAATGAATCAAATTTTATAAATACACCCATAGAAACATCCTTAAAAATTGAAGAAGATGAAAATTGTACAGATGATACAGAATATCGCTCAATGATTGGAGCCCTATTATATCTAGCTAGAATAACAAGACCAGATATTTCGTTTGCAGTGAACTTTTTCTCAAGGTTCCAAACGAAATCAAATTCTAAATTAAAAAATCATGTGAGAAGAATATTTAAATATGTAAATACCACAAAAGAATTCTCAATTAAATTCACATCGGATAGTAAAGGCATACATTCTTTCGTTGATGCATCTTATGCCCCAGATGTAAAAGATCATGAAATAAAAATATCAAATTAAAATCTAGGAAAATCGATATCAGGATTTTTAATATATTTGAATGGGGATCTAATTAATTGGAATGTAAGAAGACAGACAATCGTAGCTACAAGCTCAACTGCTGCTGAAATTATTGCAGTATTTGATGCCTTGGATGATATACAAGTCACATTCCTTCTACAAAAAAAAATATTCCAAGAAAATGACCCAGTAAGAATTTTTGAAGATAATATTTCAGCCCTCAGAATAATGTCGGGAGGAGCTCAAAAACGAGCAAGGGCCTTAATGATAAAATGTTATGCCATTACACAATCGGTAGAAGATAAAGAAATTGAATTCAAAACTGTGGGTACAAATTTGCAATTAGCAGATATGCTAACAAAAAGTCTCGAAAAACAAAAATTTAGAAATCTAGTCGATAAAATATTAACAACATCGAACCTCTCACAATAAAATTCATTAAATTCACAATAATCATATGGAAAAATCATTTATTTTAAAAGGGGAAGAAATATAAAAACTCAAAGTTAATTATATGTCAAGTCAAGAATCACTGAATACAATAATCTCGCCTTTTGTAATATAGTACATGAAAAATATAATGTTTGAGAAAAAGAAAAATCACATGTTCAAACAAAATTAATAATATAATATATTTTTTAGGCCAAATAATACTTGTTGAAACAAAATTTATTTTCGTGCAAGTATTCATTGTCATCTCTGCAAATTCAGCTTTTGAATGAACAGAGATTTGAATACAAATCATAGACATGATTTCACATGTTTAGTTGATATTAGTTTATCACATTTCGGAACATCCTAATTCAACAAGTATTAAACAAAATTGAACAAAATTTTTCTCGAACAGCATGAAATATCGAAAAATATCCGAATCGAAATCTGTTAGCGTAATATAATATGTCGATAAATAATTTCAAAGATACATCGAAAATATATGTTGTAATCTAGTCATTGTTCATTATTAATTTAATTTTATGTAATTTGTTTTATTTATTTTTGTTTGGGAAATGAATATAAATGTGTAATAATATTGTAATTCAAAATTTCGTTCTCGCGATAAATCATGTTCGCTTGCTTTGTTGGACTGTGGGGGGGGGGGGTGTTGTTCTACACTCCACCTACACTCGCTCACTAACCGTTAGCGCTACTACTTTTGACGACGTAAACTAACACTTTCAGGTTGTGTGAACAAACACGACTTTTTTCATTCGTTCACCCGAGAACGTTGAAACTCGTTTCCCACTCAAACTGTAATCTCGTAATGGAGGGAGATCGTTCATCTTCCTCAAACTTATAATTTGTATCTTCGATCATTGCATTAAAGTATCTCTAACTAACTTGTTCCTTTCCTTGGATTTCAACCTCACTTCAATTAACAACCACCATGATAGGCGAATTTAAACAGACAGAATATCATATCACAGACCTTTAGGTAAAACGGCCAAACGAGCTGCACATAGTAAGATAGCAGAGTTACAGATTTACAGGTTATAATTATTTAAAGGAACAAGTTCTTCGCATCACAGAACGAACGCAATCAGCAATACAACTTAATATAGTTGGTAACAGTGAGTTAACCTAGCAGGTTTTCCACATCAGAAGTGTATATCAACATAAGCACCTCCAAGAGCGCCACCTGGTGGCAAAAGTTATAAGAAATAGGAAGGTTGGAAATGTGATATTATATACATATATGACAAATGCGTGGTTTTTTTTTATTCTTACCTTTTTATTCTTTTTTACTTTTTTTTGGTTTATTATATCCCTTTTCAGCAATGATGAAGATAATGATTTTGGAAATGAGCAAGGTGAGGGGGGAATTTTTGGGGCAGGAAAAAAATTAAAATTTAGCATCAATTGTTATTCAAAATTTTTAGCCCTATTGCACTCTCCTGAATTGAATTTTTCTTTTTTTCAACTTGGCAGTTGGGCAAGTACACCTTCCTCAACCCAACCCCTCATATATATTCACGAAATTTATGAAAAAATACAACTGCAGACGTTTATTTTCATTTTCAAGTCTATACAATGATTGGAATTTTGTCAATAATGAACTAGAGTGAAAAAACTCTAAACAATTTTTAAGAATTTTTTACAATTCATCAACACAGTTAATTTCATTGTCTCATATCTCTGTTAATTTTTAGTCATAATCATCTTTTATTATAAAATAGGAGACATGATTAAAGTATTATCGCCATATTGAATACAGAATAATGAGCGTCACCTCATGACCAGAAAAACATTGATATATATATATACATAACGCACAGATCAAAATGACTAAAACTTAACTTTTGGGTATCTTGATGCCAGTAGTACCAACTTCTTGTTTCTAACACCCTCTTCCAGGTGAGTGTTGAGTGGTTTTGAGTCAAATCTTGATAGAAAGTTTACTTGAATAACACAGAAATGAACTTGAAGATCACAGCAGCTTGAGGAACTTGGATTATTCTTAAACTAACAAAATAAGACAAGTAAGATGCTCCAAAAACAAAACAAACTTAAATTTTTAAACTTTGGTCAAAATAACAAAAAAAATTGAGCAAACAAAATCACAAAATTAATTGACCAGAAAGAAAAACATCATAATAAACAAAAAAAAGAAATAAGAATCGTAAATTAATACTAGGTAACGATTCACCTGAAAACAAATCAACATTAGTATTTTCAAACAAAAAAAAGAAAGTAATATGATACTTAAAAATAATAAGTCTTTCTGAAAATAAAAAAAACACATGAGCTGTTTGATAAGATTACACTAACTTACACCAACCTACACCAGTAGGGATATTCCACAAATATTCATGTAAAATTTGGGGCAAAGCCCCATAACATTCCTACATTTGTGGAATCGCCCTCCTGGTGTAGGTTGGTGTAAGTTGGTGTAGTCCTATCAAACAGAGCTCTGATTAGTCAGGAACAAAAACAAATATAAAAAAGTATCTGAAAAGGAAAATACATTTATTAATTATTAATATTATTATTCTGGTTTAGGTGTGTTCGAGCTCCTCTTGATGTACATCTGGAACAAAAAACAGATTTATTAGTATTTTATCAAATTAAATGGACGAGTTCATCAGTTTGCTTGACATTAACTTGGTCTTGATAATAAAAGGGACTTGATTATATAAGAATGTTGACTCTTGAGCAAAATTAATTTACTTGAACTAAACTTGTCATTACTTCTTGAGGTTAGAGTCAATACTATATCATAATTTTGAGTCTAGATATCGATCCATGAACTATATTCAGCAAACCAGGAAAAATACGAAACTCGTACCTAATTTGGAATTATCCGAACTTAAATAGTTATTTTCTTGATTCTTGAACTTGAAACTTGATTTGCTTGACCATTAAGATTTTTTCCCAAACTTATACAACTTACAAATTTTCAGAAAAATTTCTTCTATTTTTAAATAACAGAAGTTTAACGAATTTTCATTTTTGAATAATGAAAATTTTATTACCTTGACTTGACTTGAACAATAGAGATGGTAACTTGATGAGTTAAAATGTTTCGGATATACTTGAGTGACTCTCTTGACTTACCATCTTAATTGCTTAAGAGTTTTTCACATAAGAACTCATGTTGCTGAGCCGTGAGAGGTTTTGTTAAAATATCAGCAACTTGATTATTTGTTGATACATGAACTATTTTGAGTAGGTTATCACGAACATACTCTTTTACCTTGAGATATCGACGTTCGATATGTTTAAGTTTATTGTGATTATAGAAAATAGATAATAAGTTACAGGTAGACTGATTATCTTCAAATACGGTAACTTGAGTCTTAAATTGAGGAAAAGTTTCCTCAGTTAACCTATTACAATATAGCATATGACTTGAGGCAACAGCAACCACTATAAACTCGGCCTCAGTAGTAGACACAGCAATTAAGTCTTGTTTTCTGCTGCCCCAAGCAATTGTATTACCAAATTGTTTAATACAGTAACCAGTAGTAGATTTTCTTGATTTGCTGTAAAGTCAGCATCAACATACGCAACAACATCATCATCAGGACTTGAGTAAGTTAAACCTAATGTTGGAGTGTGTTTTAAATAACGAACTACATGACTTTCTAAAGTGCTATGTAACTCCGTAGATTTTTCTTAAAATCTAGCTAAGAAACTTACCACAAAAGAAATATCTGGGCGAGTAGTATTAGCAAGATATAACAGTGACCCAATAGATGTCCTATAAGAATTATGAGGAGGTAGGGGTGTTTCTTGATTTTTGAAAAATTGGCAAATGAGTTCATTGGAACTGATCGTTCACGGCAATTTTCTAACTTGAATTCTTGAATTAGGGTTTTGATATAATCCTCTTGATGTAGACGTAGATTACCAGTGTTATTATCAATTTCAATTTGAAAACCAACATAACAACTTGGGGAACCTAAATTCTTAACTTCAAAATTTTCTTGAATAGATTTGGTAGCATCTTGAACAGCTTGATCACTAGAGCCCATAATTAAAATGTCATCAACATAAGCCAACATTATAACACAATTATTGCAACTTGATTTCATAAAAATACAACCTTGGTGTAATAATGGTACAAAACCCTTACTCTTGAGAATTCTTGAAAATTTTACATACCACAACCTAGGTGCAATGGCTAACCCATGCTTTATTTAACTTGAGTACATAAAGTTTATTGTCGAGATCAATACCCTGAGGTATTGAAGTATATTTATCTCGATCAATTTCGCTATTAAGAAAAGCAGTCTTGATGTCTAGCTGTGTAATTCTTAACTTAAGTTTTCAAGCTAAAGAAAAGAACCAACGAATTGTGGTTGCAGTTGCAATAGGTGAGTATGTGTGAGAATAATGGCAAATTATAATATTCGATAGCCACTTATTCTCGCACATCACATGTTGTGGCAACACTGTTTTTGTTGTTATTATTAATCTGTGATATTTGTGTTTGTAACTCAACTGTGATTATATGTTTTGTATGCCTTCTCGTCGCTCATCTCTCGTCGATGAATTAACATGTATGTTTTTCATGGTGTTTAATAAAAGTTCGTGAAACATTCAAAGTATCTAGTCTTCTCTTTTATATGTCGTAATGTGTGCTTCTAGTCATCGTTTCATCGAATCGTCGTTTTTAAGTTCTTCATCATCGTAGTTCGTGTATGGTGATCCGTTGAAAATTCCACCGTTTTTCTCACAGGTTATGGGCCCAGGTACCTGGATGTCAACGTGGTCGCCATTGTTCTGAGTATGCAGAGTTGTGCTGTTGAATCTTGTTCATCACTCCCAAGTAGTACCATGCCTTGTTTGTAACTTTTTTTTAAAAAGTGTTCATATTTTTTCGATGTTCCTGGGATCTCGTTCGTGTTTATTCGTTGGTCGACGTATCTGAAAGGTTGCTGAAGTCGCTGATTCGCGGTGCAACTGATCGTCGTTGCCTGATCACGAGATGGACATTCGAAAGCAGAACACTATCGAGCCGTTCAATGGGCAGAATGGCCGGACATGGAAGTTCAGGATGGAGCTGCTGTTAGCAAAGGAATCTTTGGGTAACATAATCTTTGATTCTTTGCCAACTGTTCGAAATAGGGGAGATGCATGGTCGAAGGAGAATGCTAAGGCGATGTTCCTGATAGCCAACAACGTGACGGACGAATACCTTGAAATCATCCAGACCTACACAACCGCGAAGGAGATGTTCAACGCGCTGACGAACCTGATTGATAGCGGAAATGACCGGACGCTAATGGATTTACGAGCTGAGCTGTATACAAAACGGTATGTTTCTGGTTCTGACTTACAAAAGTATTTGCTTGATTTTCGTGCCCGCTGTAGACGATTGACCGAGTTGGGGGACCTGACTACCACCAAACAATTTGTACTGGTACTGCTACGTTCGCTGCCAGCGGAGTTTCGTCCTATCAAAGTGGTGTTAGAGGATGCTGAAGTCGTAACCTGGGATGGCGTGTTCATGAGGTTGAACAACTTTCAACGTGAGCTGTCCCTGGATAGTAAATCGACGATGAGAAGTAATTCTCAATATTCAGCTCCTCAAAAACCTTCATCGGTGGTGGCCACAGGTGAAGAGAACATATTTTTTGGCAACACCACGAATGGTGGACGAAATTCCGGTAATAATAATAATAATAATAGTAACAATCGTTTCAATCGTGGTAGGTCCCAACATCGGGGAAACAATCGTGGTTATAATCGAGGCGGAGGTAATAATAATTTTAATAATAACAACAATAACCGGAATTCAAACGCACAGAGCAATACTAATAATAATAATGGGAATAATAATAATTCAAATGGACATGGTCGGAATTTTGGCAATGATAATGGGCATTCAAATATAAAATGCCATTTCTGTAACAAAATCGGTCACATAGCACGTAATTGCTATGCAAAAAATAGAAATAATAACAGTATGGATAATTGTAATAACGTTAATAATAATAATGGAAATCGTACTAACGACCATGGTACCAATAATAATAATAATAATAATCGTAACTCAGCACAAATGTGCAATGATAATTTTAATTCAAATGACAATCACTCTGAAGATGGTTACAGCTTTACATTGCAGAGTAATAATAATAATAAAATAAATGATTTCATTGATGCTGAAAGTAACGTAAATTCGATGCTTCGTATCACTTTTGTAGTGGACAGTGGATGCACAATTCACTTAATAAATGATATAAGCCTGTTCAGTGACTATTTAGATTTGATAAAACCCTAAAGTATCTGTGTCGCGAAGAAAGGAGTCTCGCTTGCTGTCACGTCGGTCGGTACTGTAAAATTGAAATTGTTGAATGGCATTGCAATAGAATTGAAAAATGTAAGGTATGCTCGGGAGCTGCCACAGAATCTGCTGTCCGTTAAGCGCATGAGCAAGTCGGGTTTCGACACTCTGTTTCGAGAGGAGTCTGTTGAGGTCATCCAACGCTGCAGTGGTAAAATCGTGACCACTGGTGTGAGCGTTGACTCGGATTTGTACACGATTGATTTTTTGAAAATATCAAACCAGTCGTGCAATCTGATGTCTGAAGGTGAACCTAGCCCACTGACTGTGTGGCACCGTCGACTTGCTCATTTGAATGTAAACGATGTTAGGTTATTGTCAACTAGGGGTTTGATACCAAATGTTGACACTAACCGCGGATTGCTGTGTGAGCCCTGTGTTATGGGCAAACAGAAACGGAAACCGTTCCTGAGGCACGAACGAAAAACAAGTAGGCCTTTGGAACTGATACATACCGATCTGTGTGGCCCGATAAATCCTCCGTCATATAATGGAGTGAAGTATTTTATGACCTTTATCGATGACTATTCAAATTTTTGCTGTGTGTACCTGTTGACGAGTAAGACAGAAGCCTTTTCGAAATTTAAAATTTATCATGAGATGGTAGCGAATAAATTCGGCTACAATGTTAAAAGACTCAGGTGCGATCGAGGCACAGAATACTTAAACACGAATTTTCAATCATATTGTAACAAAAAAGGGATTGTTGTCGAACCCACTGTTGGTGGCTGCCCTCAGCAAAATGGAAAGGCTGAGAGAATGAACAGGACACTGTGTGAAAGGGCGAGGACATTGTTGTTCGAGAGCGGTCTTGAAAAGATATATTGGACGGAAGCCATATTGTGCTCCGTATATATCGTGAACCGTTGCCCCACAAATAAAGATTTTGTTCCTTATGAAAGATGGTTCAACGAACAGTTTGATTATAATAAATTACGGACGTTTGGATGTGACGCTTATATGCTGTCCTTCAAACATGACTCAAATAAATTTAAAAATAAAAGCGAGAAACTTGTAATGGTCGGTTATTCGCCCTGTGGCTACAGACTACTCAATGTGACTACTAAGGAGGTACGTTTGTCACGTGATGTTGAGTTTTTCGAAAGTAAAATAGGTGCCAAGGACTCTAGTAAGTATAATAATAACGATGATATTTTTGTAGAGGTCACCGAATCGAATCTTGAGAACATTGAAGTCGATGGTGATGTGAATTTGGATTATCTGTCAGGTGCAACAGCTGAATGTGATGGGACTGCAGGAAATATTTACCTAGCTGAGGACGGCATTCCCTTGACGTTTGAGGAGGCGAATGCTGCACCGGATGGTCTGATGTGGAGGGAGGCTATTTCTTCGGAGATCAGTGCCCTGAATTCAAATCAGACCTGGTGGGTGACCAAACGTCCAAGGGACGCTCCTACCATCACATGTCGTTGGGTATTTAATAAAAAAATACGATATGAATAATGAGGTACTCTATAAGGCAAGACTGGTCGCCAGAGGATGTCAACAGAAAAAAGGCTTCAACTTTAATGAAGTATACGCGCCGGTGGCAAAGCTTTCGACTGTGAGGACTCTCTTGGCTGTCAGTAATAAAATGAAATTTTATATAGAGCAAATAGATATCTGCAGTGCCTTTTTAAACGGAATTCTGTCTGAAGACGTGTACCTCGAAATACCTGAGGGAATTGAAACGAAAATAGATAAGAAAAATAATGTCTTGAAGTTGAATAAGTCTATATATGGTCTGAAGCAGTTGCCTAAAGTTTGGAACACGTTATTTAACGAGTTTCTGGTTGCTCTTGGTTTTGAGCAGAGTAAGGCTGATGACTGCTTGTATGTTTATAAAAGTAGGACTGACAATACGGTCGTCTACTTGCTCACTTACGTTGACGACGTCCTCATTAGCTCCAATAATAAGGCAAAAATTGCTTTTTTCAAAAATGAAATAAATAAACGTTTTAAATGTAAGGATCTTGGAGAGGTCAGAAAATATTTGGGTCTGAATATTAGCTACAATCGGGAGAAGGCCATACTGGAGATTGAGCAGAGGGCTCTCATCGAGTCTGTTGCTAGACGTTTTGGTGTAGAAAATTGCTCACCAACCTACACACCCATTGACCCCAGACTCCAATTGGACAGGGACCTCAATGCGTGTGATAGTGTTTTAAATAACCGGTATCAACAGCTCGTGGGATGTTTGATGTACTTAATGTTGGGATCACGGCCCGATATTTGCTTTGCAATATCGTATTTCAGCCAATTCTCCAGCTGTGCCACGAATGAACACTGCAAGTATCTTCTGCGGGTTCTGAAATATTTGATAACCACCAAGGACAAAAAATTAATCTTTCTACGTGATGATAAGAGTAACGGCAGTATATTGGAAACATATTCCGATGCCGATTGGGCAACTGCGTTAACACAAGACGTTCAGTTACCGGATACTGTGCCTTTGTCTACGGGTCACTGGTGTCCTGGTCAAGCAAGAAGCAGCCAACAGTGGCTTTATCTAGCACTGAAAGTGAGTTGATCGCAATATGCGATGCTACCACTGAGTCCATATGGCTGAAGTATCTACTAGGTGATTTTTGCATCCAAGTTGCTGACAGGGCTGTAATCTATGAGGATAATCAGAGCTGTCTGTCTCTGTTGCACTCCGGCAAGTGGAATACTCGTAGGTCAAAACATATAGATGTGAGGTACCGTTTTGTGTGCAGTCATGTAGATGTAGAATTTAGATACTTGTACGTGCCAACTTCGCGACAGTTGGCTGATATGTTCACTAAGGGCTGCCCGAGGCCCAAATTTACCGAATTTTGTAGACTGTTGAATTTAACGTAACTTGTTGTTTATGTATACCATTTTTTCGTTTGTATGTTAATATTCTTGTTTGTGATTACTTATTTGTTTTTAATCGTTTGTTGACCTTTTTTTTTGTCATTCTGTGTTGTAATGACAGTATTAGATTAATAACTTTATTTTTATTTTTTACCATTTTTTAATCGTAATCGAATATGTATAATTTGAGGAGGCGTGTGAGAATAATGGCAAATTATAATATTCGATAGCCACTTATTCTCGCACATCACATGTTGTGGCAACACTGTTTTTGTTGTTATTATTAATCTGTGATATTTGTGTTTGTAACTCAACTGTGATTATATGTTTTGTATGCCTTCTCGTCGCTCATCTCTCGTCGATGAATTAACATGTATGTTTTTCATGGTGTTTAATAAAAGTTCGTGAAACATTCAAAGTATCTAGTCTTCTCTTTTATATGTCGTAATGTGTGCTTCTAGTCATCGTTTCATCGAATCGTCGTTTTTAAGTTCTTCATCATCGTAGTTCGTGTATGGTGATCCGTTGAAAATTCCACCGTTTTTCTCACAGTATGTATCTTGAGTAGTACATTTCTCTTGATCAACAGCACCAACTATTACAAAATGAGCTTTGAAAGCTCCATCGGGTTTAATGGTAAAAATCCACTTCCACGGAAGTAGTTGATGACCCTTAGTAGATGATTTTGGGACAATACGCCAAACCTTGTAACAATTTAGTGACTTGATTTCTTGAATAATTTCTTCCTTCCATTTGGGAGCAGTCAGGTGATTTTAATGTCTCTTTATACCATTGGGGTGCATTGGGAGAAGAAACTTCTGTTTCATCTCTTTTATTATTCGCATCTGAGATATGAAGAATTTGCACAGAGCCATCAACCACTTGACTTTCCTGAGATAAATCCCAATTATAATCAATTTCGATTATCTCATCTTGGGAATTATTTTCATCAACTTGAACTTGAATAACAGGAGGAGCTATATCTTGATAGACTGATCCAGAACAGTGATCCAACAACTACAAGACAATTTATAATTCAGTTCCTGAAATTGCTACCCAGTGAATACCGTCTGTTACGAGTGATGCTGGAGGAGATTGCTAAACCCAGTTGGGATCAGATCGTAAGCAGAGTGTTAAATTACCACCGCGATTTATTGATTGACAAAAAGGATGCTGTTTCTGCTCCTTCTAAAATTGTCACACAAAAACCTTCGTTAGATGTTCAGTCTAGCGAGGAGAATGCTTTTTTGGCCTATCAACGTGGTAATTATAACGTAATCGTAATTATAAGTGCAATTTTCGTGGTAATTCAAATTGTGGATCGAATCGTGGCTGTAATTTTGGTAGTAATAATATGAATTTTAATAACAATCGTTTTAGTGACCGTAATAATAGTAATAATTTTAATAGTCAATCTAGTCAAGGTAATCAGAGTCAATCTAGTCAGGGAAATAGTCATAATTACGATTCAGGGAATGTAGGAAACTCAAATCAAAATTCAAATTGTAATTACCAAAATGTTCTGTGCCATTTCTGTAGAAAAAACGATCCTATTGCTAAGCAGTGTTTCTCTAAAAACCTAGAGAGGTCTGGCAATCAGTCTAACTCAAACTGTAATCAACATTTTTGTAGTTTAGCGAGTAACGTTGAGTGCTCTGAGACTGATTATACATTTTTTATGCCTGATAATTGTTTAATATCTGAAACTTCACAACCTCTCGGTGATAGACATGTTAAATTTGTTTTAGATTCTGGTGCTACTACACATGTAGCTAATGACTTGTCTTTGTTTAATAAATATATAATGTTAAAGAAACCTGCTCAACTCATGGTAGCTAAGAAAGATGTTGCTCTTACTGTCTCAGAGGTTGGTCATATAAAATTAATAACTGAATCTGGTATCAAAATCACTTTAACTAATGTTCGATATGCCAAAGATATACCATCAAACCTAATATCTGTCAAATGTATGACCAGGGTTGGTTATTGGTCAGTCTGTGAGGAAGAAAAAGTTAATATTATTGATACTAATAAAAATAATATAGTAATAATGACTGGTAAAAGCATCTCGACGTATCTGTATATTGTTAATCTTTTGTATAACGTAACTAATTCTGTTTATTTGACAACTGTAGAACAAAAGAATGCGATCGAGATATGGTACAAACGTTTAGCTCACTTAAATAGTAATGATATTAAAATTTTAACTAAACGCGGACTAATACCAGATGTTAGCAATAATAAGAAGGTGTTTTGTGAACCCTGTGTCATGGGGAAACAGCACCTAAAACCATTTTACAGACACGAAAAATCAACTAGCAATCCGCTTGATTTAGTTCACACTGATGTAAGTGGACCAATAAATCCTGTCAGTTATGATAAAAAAAAATTATTTTGTGACCTTTTTGGATGACTACACAAATTTTTGTTATGTTTATTTAATGAGCAGTAAGAAAGAAGTACTTTCTAAGTTTAAAGAATACCGTGAGTTAATATTGAATCATTTTGGAACTAGAATAAAACGCCTTAGATGTGATTGCGGCTATGAATATACGAATCAATTTTTTTTAAGATTATTGTAAAGAAAAAGGAATTCATTTTGGGCCTTCCATAGCGAACTGCCCTCAACAAAATGGAAAGACAAAAAGAATAAATCGTACTATTTGTAAACGTGCAAGATCTTTAATATATGAAATTAATCTTGACAAGGTTTACTGGTCTGAGGCGTTGATGTGCGCTGCATATATAATTAATAGATGCCCTACCAATAAAGATTTTATCCCTTTTGAGAAATGGTATCACAAGGAATTTGATTATAAACATCTGAAGGTTTTTGGCTGTGATGCCTACATGCTTGATTGGAAGCATAGCTCTGATAAATTTGAAAAGAAGAGCTCAAAATTGAAGTTTGTTGGGTATGCCTCTGCTGGCTACAAAGTATTGGACGTGGCTAAGAAAACTGTTTATATTAGTAGAGATGTTGAATAATGAGCATATTAACATAACGTATAAATATTCAGATAAAGATCCAATATTGAGGGAGGTAGATGAGTCGAACTTTGGTGATATTGAAGTTATCGATGATATAATTATTAGCTCAAACGATGAAAAATTAATAGAAAACTTTAAAAATATTATTAGTGAAAAATTTAAATGTAAAAACCTTGGAACAATTAATAATTACCTTGGATTATCAATTAACTATGATTGAGAGAATGGCATTTTAAAAATGAGTCAGAAGTCTTTAATAGAATCTTTTGCTCGTAGGTTTAATTTAGAAAATTGTATGCCTGTTTATTCTCCGATTGAACCTAGACTGCAACTTGAACGTAATCTCAATTCTTTGGATCGTCAAGTCAATATTAATTATCAGCAGTTACTAGGTTGTATAATGTATTTAATGTTAGGATCCCGTCCAGATGTTTGTTACACCATTTCATATTTTAGCCAGGTTCAGAGTGCTGCCACAAACGAACATTATAAATATCTATGTAGAGTAATGAAATATTTGATCACCACTAAAGATTCGGAGTTAACTTTTGAATGTAATTTAAACTGTAAAAATATTATTGAAATTTTCACAGACGCCGATTGGTCTAATTGCATTGCAACCAGAAGGTCTATATCTGGATATTGTTGTCAAATTTTCGGAAATGTCGCATCCGTCAAGCAGAAAACAGCCAATAGTGGCACTTTCTTCTACAGAAAGTGAGCTTATAGCTCTATGTGAGGCTTTGACTGAAGGACTTTGGCTTCAAAAATTAATAAATGATTTCGGCTTTTCACATAAAAATAAATCTGTTATATATGAAGATAACCAGAGTTGCCTCGCTCTAATCAAATCACATAAATAGAACTCACAGAGATCCAAACATATTGACACCATGTATCACTTTGTTAGTGATCTTGTAGATGATGTTTTTAATTATATATATGTACCCACAAATCACCAGATTGGTGACATATTTACTAAAGGGTTGTCTACCCCTATGTTTGTCATTTTGCAGAAATGCTTAATTTAAAATAGTACCTTTGACGTAACATAACTGTGATATTTGTTTTTAAATTTATTTAGTAAGTACCGTTTTAATAGACTTTTATTTTTATATATTTTATAATTGTTTTCTCATGTCAATGTCTTAGTTAGACACACATGATTGAGGAGGCATGTAAGAATCTGACAATCATGTCTCACGTTTTTCATTTGTGTTTGTGCAGTCTGTGGAAATTCTGTAAACTATGATTTTAGTATTGTGATAATATGTTTGTGATTTGACATTATTTATTCCATCTTCAACCTTGGTGTTGAATAAATATACTCTCAACTCAAGTGACTGAATTTAATTATGGTGTTCATTTATTTTGTGTTTTAATACTTTTTCAATCATCAATCGTTTGCTCATTCATTCGCCTTACAGTTTCATGGTGTGATTTGCTGGAGATTTAACATCAAAATATCACAATGGTAACTGTGGCAACGGGTGGTGGATGACGGACGAGTGTGTATTACACACTCATCGACCACCTAGTGGGCCAGTGGGGTAAAACCCACGAACTACCTTTTTGTGCTCACGGCTGTACATTTTGTCTGTGCAGCTTAATTGTTTACTGGGCTCGGCCCGCACACATACATCTACGTATACACGCAACCGACCTGATTTGGTATTTGTGTGGTGTCGTGTACACTAATACACACACCCACAGTAACCAAAAAAAATTTGTGATTTTAAATGTGTTGACATATATATAAAAAGTGACTAGAATAAAGTCATATAACAGGTAAGTACAATACAATTCAGTCTTTTCAGTTAATTATTATATTATTTATGTAAAATTGAGGTTTGAGAATGTCAGTTATCTGATGGTATAGATGTAACAATTTTAAATATTTATTAGCTTTGTACAATTATGAATTGTAAATTAGTTTAGAGATCATATTTATGATGGTATTATTAAGAAATAGCAAATATATTTGAGGTTTCTAGGATTTGTTCAAATAAGTATTGAAATTTTGATTTTTCCAGAGCTTTTGTTAATAAATCTGCTAATTGATTTTGTGAGTTTACTGTTTTGAATTCTATGATTTTGTTTTCAAATTCTTCCAAAATTTTATAACATTTAATCTTAAGTGCTCTAGCACGTTTTTGTGTACCATCTGAACAAATTCTTTGTGTTTAGATGTTATCCTCATTTATTTGTATTGGTGTTGATTGTTGAAATATTTCCTTCATAAGTAACCAAATTATTTTTAAATCGTCTAATGAGTCATAAATAGCTATGATTTCAGCAGCTATTGAAGAACTTGCTGTCTATGAACAGACCAGTTTATGAGATCACTATTACAGAATATAAGGTATCCAGATACAGATTTTCCCTTAGAAAGATTATTTGGGTCTATGATTTTGTCATTAACATCGGGTGCGTATGATGCATCTACAAATGCTTCTTTGTGTTCTCCTAGGGATTTATATGTTAAAAAGTAATGTTGTGTGTTATTAATATATTTGAAAATTCTTTTGACATAATTGTTGGTTTGTATTGTGGGATGTTGCTGAAATTTTGATAGGTAATTAACTGCAAATGCTATGTCAGGTTATGTTAATCTAGAAAGATATAACAAAGCTCCTATCATTGCTCTATATTAAGTAACATTAGTTGAGTTTTCATTATTATTACTATTAATTCTTAAATTCATTTCTTATTATTATTATTATCTTAACGAATATATAGGAGAGGATCTAGTTTAGATCTATCAAAACCCATTTGTAATATTTTGTTGTCCAATAATTTATACTAAGACTTTGAGGCTATTTTTAGTCTGTATATTGCTTTCTTTGGTTTTAAATATAGTGTAAAATTTATTGGGGAACATAAATAGGCTGTTTTAACATCATATTGTGTAATATTAAGATCAAATTTATTTGCTATTGAAAATATCCATCTAATTAGCCAGGCTGGGGCAACTGGTGCAAAGGTTTCTCCTAATTTATATTCAGTTCTGTATTTGAATCCACAAATTACTAATCTTACTTTTGGCTTATGGTGGCCTTTTTCATCAGGTTTAGTTACAAATACTCATCTTGTATCTATTAAATTTGATTGTTTTTCATAAAGAACTTCCTCCTAAACATCCATTTCCTTTAAAGATTTCAATTCATCCTGCATAGCATTTTCCATTCAATTTTGAAAGGATTATTTTCTATATCGTGAATAGTTTTAGGAATACAATCTTCTATATATTTAGTGTCATAATGTTTTGCTATAGGTATTGCAAACTATAGATGGAATAATGTTTAAATCCCTAATATATTCTGAGGGTTTTATAATTAAATTATCAAAATCTTTAAGATGTGAAATATTTTTATTTTCATTAAATTTGACATTGCGTACTATATATTTCGTAGAAAAGGGATCCCTTAAACAATATCCTGTAGTGGTATAGCCCATTAAAATATTTTTCTCTGATCTATTTGAAAGTTTGGGATCTATTTTCTTTTGTTTCTTTTTTATTTGTGTGGTTGCATTTTGTTGTGTAATTTCTATAGGTATATGCTTGAAAGATAATGAACCAAAAATCTTGATAAAATTTAAATTTGGTTTACGATTAAAAAACATTTCAAAAGGTGTTTTATAATCAGGATTGGATTTAGTTGGAGATCTATTTATCGGACAACCTGCTTTTGTAGCTGCATAAGTCCAAAATTGAAGATGTAAATTACTGTCGAAAATCATTGCTCTAACTCTTCTCATTATATTTTGATTCTGTCTCTCAGCAATACCATTAAGTTAGGGTGAATAAAGGACCGTAGTTTCTAAAGTAATTCCCTGTTCCTGACAAAAATATAACATCCTAATATTCGAGTATTCTTTTGCATTATCACTTCTCAATGTTCCTATAGAGAATTCTGGAAATTTATTTTTTAATGAGTTTACTATTATTTTAAAATTGTTAAATAAATCATTACCTGATGTTATTGGTATCACAAAAGTAAATTTTGAAAAATGATCTATTAATGTTAATAGGTATTTCTGATTCTGAATAGATGGGGAAAATGGTCCCATAATATCTTATGAAATTAATTGTAGTTTTCTATCTGTTGTGTTTGTTATCCCGGATAGTTGAGAACAAACAAACAAAATAAATACATTCTTTACGAGATAATATTTAATACAAAATTAAACGTCACAATATACATCGGTTATCACTTCGTCATAGTAAAATACTTATACTTAACAACTTCGCTTATTTTGCGGATACACATACTCTATATTTCTATATACTAATATTATACCTAATGTTGTCTCACCTCACCATAGGGTGGACGACTAACTTGGCAGTGTGTAGGAACAACTACAGACTTTAGAGTTCAATGTAGTAGAACTACTTTGAAGCTCTTCAGAAAGGCAAGTGAAGTTTTGGTGTAAATCAATTTACCAAGTGACTTCTTTTTGAGCCTAATATTGTTTACGTTTCACAAAAGGTACCTCAGGTACATGCCAAAATAGTGCTGACAGTTATGCTGATTAGTTGAACATCCGCATAACTGTTAGCCCTATTAATTGGGTTATTAACGGAGGTAACGGTGAATATTTAGAAGAAATATTTGCCGTTAATTGTTGCGGAGTATTTAGGTCAGCAAATATGTTCGTCTGCCTAAATACGACGGAACACTATCAGGTTTTGTTCTAAAATTGTTGTGTCCAAGTCTGCTGTTATTAGCAATTTGACATATTTCACAATTTGTAAATTCATTATCTTTAAATTTTAATGATGTTGGGATGCCCGTTGATAGCTTTTGCCATAATTTAAGGTATTTACCACTAATATGTCCCATTCTTTTATGCTATAATAATTTTTGTTTTTCTATAGTATTATTAGTAAATGATATTATTTGGTTTTCATAATTATTATTATCAGTTTGTGAGTTTTCTATATTACAGTTTTCATCTAGATTATTTTCTAAATGAGCTTAATTTTCACTATTTAAATCATTATCATTATTAATATTTTCATTAGTTTCTATATATTCCTGTGATATACTTATATTTTCATTTTCAATATGTAAATTATTATTATCATTATTATCTTCAATAATCATTTGATTTCCAATATTATTATTATCATGTAGTATATTTAAAGAATTTTTATTATCATCATTTATTTTATAAATTTTTAGAGTATAGCCACCCTGAGATGGATCATCCTCATCTACAACATCTAATGACACCTCACAGTCATCCCAATCTATATCCTGTGTATTTATATTTTGTTCAATAGTTTCTTCTATCTCATAATCACTCCATTCAGTATTTTGTGAATTTATATTATCATGATCTTCAATTTCTAATTCTATATCATAATCATTCCATTTGTCATCTTTAGTGACTGGCATACAAATTCTCTCTTTTTCAGTTTGTATCTAAATTATTACCATTTTGATTTTGCCATGTTTACCATAACTTTTGTTTTAACGCCATAAATACTATCCAATTTTGTAAAGATTTCGTCTACAGTTCTAGATTCCTTGATTTCTTTTGCAATTGTACAAGAAATACATTCAAAAATAAATACTTTAGCATTATCCTGTCTTTTACAGTATGCTTTGTATGTGTCTGAAGGAATAAAATCCATTCTATCAAAATTATTTTTATAATATTCTAATCCTTTTGGGTTTGCAAAAATATTATAATATCCTGCACCAAGTATTAAAGAAATTGTTAAACGTTTCCAGTCTAAATAGTTGTTCCCAGAAAAAATTTTTCCTAAAGGTGCATTTATTTGCTTTAATTTTTCTTCTTTTTGATTTGATTGAGTTTGTGAAAAATTGTCATTCAAATTTTGAATCATTTTGATATCCTGATTTCGTAATATATGTTTAGAATCGATGGTTATTTTAAAATTTCAAAAAAATAATGATTTGAGAATGGCAAATAAATTAAACTAATAATTCATATTTGAAAGAGGAAATATCATCTTAGAAAGATCTGGAAATTATTTTTCTATTGTATTTCAGTTTGAAAAAATACGTTGGGTTTAAATTATTATAATAAAAGAAACTGTGCAAGAAAATTCAATCAATGATTCTAGAATCCCACATTTATCCAACAAAAGGAATTGAGCATGAAAAATCAATGATGTTTTTGCTTTGTTAAAGTTTTCAAAATATGACAAATTTTGGCAATGATTTTGGTTTAAGTTTGAATATATATTTGAGTAAAATAATGGAAAATTATGAAAAAATTACGTTTTTAATATGAAGAATTATGTTTTTTATGATGGGATTTTATTATATTATAATAATAATTCCATTTATGGAGACCTATTTTTGAATTTTTCTAAGTTTTTGTACCAAGAAATGGCTAATTTTGAGAAGTAATTTGGAGAAATCTCAGTAAATTTAGTTACAATTTTATCTTTTTTGAGACTAATTAACCCAGAAATTGTAATTTCTAATGACTCCAGAGTAATAGTACCATAAAAAGTTTTGTAGGATGGAAAATTAGTTACATCTATATCGATATCTTGAAATCTTTCCCCTTAAAAGTAATTAAATAGAGTTTCAAAATTGTTCTCAGCAATGATCATCAAATCTAAGACGTTTGTGTTACAATTTGCTTCAAATCTCATTGAAAATTTTGAAAAAGGTTGAGTCAAAAAGAAAAGAGGTTTGTTAATTTTGTGTGTATGAGATTGAAACTGACTGAGAAGCAATAGCTCTGTTTGATAGGACTACACCAACTTACACCAACCTACACCAGGAGGCAATTCCATAAATGCAGGAATGTTATGTGACTTTGCGCCAAGTTTTACTTAAATATTTATGGAATATCCCTACCGGTGTAGGTTGGTGTAAGTTAGTGTAATCCTATCAAACAGAGCTTATTATTTCCCCCATAAGATACAAAATATTAAATATATATGATATTACCAAATTAGTTTTTCGATTTGTTTTCTTCTTTGTTGCAGCTTCCCAAGTTGAAATTGATGTTTTCCAGCGATGCAAGATGAAGTTCTACATTGAATTTTGCACGATGTAGTTCCTGAAAAAGTTAAAGATGGATTTGCATGAAGACTTACATAGTTTCAGCAATCACCAAATTGTTGAACTTTCACTTCCAGTTGTTGGATTTTTTCTATGTTTCAGCTTCCTCATTTACAGATGTTGACTTCAGCAGCCTAAGTCAGGATTGAGTAAAAAAGTCAAAGATTAAAATTTTGATGACATGAATCGGCATTATACAACTTGTTTTTTTGGTTTTAATTTTTTGCCACGATGACTATCAGTGGAATCGATCAAGTTCCAATTCCTTCACCAATTTGAACCACTCAAATTATTGACACTCCAAAAATTCAAACAGCAAAAAATAGGAATTGTCAAATCATTCAACTCCCCGTCGAATACTCATGAATAAAAAAGATTTAAAACTTTAAAAAAAAATCACCAGTATCACATTGTGTTTTGTTATCATGTGAGGACAATATTTCACTACGGATTGTGTTTTCAAGTGTGTGAGAATATGCTCCTCATGACCTCGCTCATAGTCGATATATTTAGTCGTAACGTGGTCACTGCTTGTGACGTCATCGGCTATAGCTGATTGTATATTCGTATTTCAACTGTCAGTTAGTTGATCTCCAAATGTTTTTACGTGAACATAAAATAAAATGAGATCTTAAAACTGAATCTTTTACTTATTGTGTTGACTTCAAAATTAGTGTTTCTTCAATGGTGTTCGTTTAATATCATCGCTGGTTGTTGTTCTTATTTAATTAATGTGAAATCTTTCATATTAGTGATCGTCACTTTCTCACAAAGTGAATTAAACAAACAAGTTTACAGCAACAACATTTAATGGAGGATTAAAGAGCAGTCAAAAGTACAGTTGACGGTGTGGGTAGAGAAATGACAAATTCCCTACTACAATGTAACAGTGTGTGTGAGAATAAGATTACAAAAGTTATATATTATGAGTTCAATGTTGCAAGGTAGTGTACGAGATGTATGAGAGTTACATGGACTTTATCCAACAATAATAATCTGAATCATCAATGTACCTGTTTCTAATTTACAGAAATTGATGCTGATATGATGGCAAATACTTTCACAAATTGCCTTGTGAAGTACCTATTTATAAATGCATTGTTCTAATAAGACTGAAGTTTTTATTTGGAATGACGGTTGTACTTACAAAAATTGAAATATTGTACCTGCAAATGCCTTGTCATCATATTCTATGGAGAATGATGTGACAATCATCAAAAAAATTTTTAAAATTGGACATACCCAGATGGAAGTGGATTCTGTACACAGCTGTACCAAATGTGAAACAAAGTATCAAGAGATTTACCTTCCGAGTGATTATTTTTGATTGACCAAGGCTGCATGAAAAAAACCCTTCCCTTATGATGTAGTTGAGATGAAGCACAGTGATTCCCTGAACTATACCAGTAAAAAAGACCTGCAATATAAGAGTATTTGGCCAGGAAAGGTAACTGTTTTTTTTTAGTTACTCATAAATTCGTGTTCCTAAATTTGTTTTAACTAATTTTGTGATCTTTATTTATCTGTAGAAGACGAACAATCCTACAGTGACTAACATTAGACCGCTAAAGTATTTGCCTAGAAGGGAAATCTATTACAAACTTAATTTCGAAGAGGAGTGGGTGAAATTACCTCAACGAGTATCACAAGTGATACAGCCTATTCAATGGAAATGCATGTACCTTGAGCTGAGGTGCATCACAAAAAAAAAATTCCAACATCTGCAGCAGTTACTCTCTGTTATCCCCCAGGACACTCACTCATTTTATTCATCCCTCAAGTATAATTAATAAATAATCTTCGTGCTATAATCATAATTATTATAATGGAATTATTTTATTCTGTATCATTAAAGATTTCATTGAGTTTGCCATAATTTATCGAGATTATTTCTAGAGAAATATACCAATATAAAATAAACAAAAAAACCAAAAACATGTAATCCACAAAATCAGTGGATCAACACATCACACATAAAAATTTGTACACTGAGTAACTTTCATTTATCCTATTAACGATATTGATAACATTATAAACAAGGAAGAAACCATCTCAATTTTTCTATAAATGTTTTTTTGCTCTCCTGTAAAAATGCCTTTTTAGGGTTAGGCCAGTGGTGGGCAAAGTACGGCCTGTGGGCCAAATGTGGCCCGCAGCCTGGTTCAATGTAGCCCGCAAGAGGATTTTCGTATTTTATCAGTTTTCAAAAAAAAAAAAATTGTTATAGCAGTTAGCCTTTTATTTTCTCTATGTAGCCTATCAATCAGATCAGATAAAACACTCTTTCAATACAATTTTATCAAAACATACCTAGATAGTGACTATAGGTATGTCAGTTATTAATGTAACCTACCTACTTCAACTTCAGTTGTTAATGTACATTTATTTGTTTGTTGTTTAGTTTTGAATAAATTGGTGATCATATAACTTGGTGATCGAAACAATGGCTAGTAAAAAACGTAAAATTGATTCGGAGTGTCGTGTTTTCAAAGATGAGTGGACTTTGAAATAGTTTTTCATTGATTTTAACAATAAGCCCGTGTGCCTTATTTGTAATGAGAGTGTGGCAGTCAACAAGGAATTCAACATTCCCATACATTTCAAATCCAAACACGACAATACCCAATTTAGAGCCATGATGGAAACTGAGTGAAAACAAAAATCAGAAGATCTACGTAAAAAACTATACAATCAGCAGACTATTTACAAAAAAAACAAAATAGTTCTCAAGAAGCAGCTACACATGCAAGCTATGTTGTTGCATATAAAATTGCTAAAGGTAATAAAACTTTCTCAGATGGGGAGTCTGTGAAAGACTGCATGCTCAGTGTTTGTGATATTTTGTGTCCAGAAAAGAGAAAGGATTTTGAGACTGTAAGTTTGTCTCAAAAAACGGTTACTAATAGAATCGA